>OX463856.1:9197034-9697660 GCA_949825065.1 Odontocerum albicorne
ATATATATATATATATATATATATATATATATATATATATATATATATATATATATATATATATTATATATATATATATATATATATATAATATATATATATATATATAATATATATATATATATATTATATATATATATATATATATATATATATATATATATATATATATATATATATATATATATTATATATATATATATATATATATATATATATATATATATATATATATATATATATATATAATATATATATATATATATATATATTATATATATATATATATATATATATATATTATATATATATATATATTATATATATATATATATATATATATATATATATATATATATATATATATATATATATATATATATATATATATATATATATATATATATATATATATATATATATATATATATATATATATATATATATATATATATATATATATATATATATATATATATATATATATATATATATATATATATATATATATATATATATATATATATATATATATATATATATATATATATATATATATATATATATATATATATATATATATTATATATATATATATATATATATATATATATATATATATATATATATATATATATATATATATATATATATATATATATATATATATATATATATATATATATATATATATATATATATATATATATATATATATATATATATATATATATATATATATATATATATATATATATATATATATATATATATATATATATATATATATATATATATATATATATATATATATATATATATATAATATATATATATATATATATATATATATATATATATATATATATATATATATATATATATATATATATATATTATATATATATATATATATATATATATATATATATATATATATATATATATATATATATATATATATATATATATATATATATATATATATATATATATATATATATATATATATATATATATATATATATATATATATATATATATATATATATATATATATATATATATATATATATATATATATATATATATATATATATATATATATATATATATATATATATATATATATATATATATATATATATATATATATATATATATATATATATATATATATATATATATATATATATATATATATATATATATATATATATGCATTAAATATGTACTGGAACATGAAAAAATACAATAAAACATTTTTGTTTTGTTTTTATATATTTATATTTAAAAAAAAAAAAAGAGTATGGTTCATATATGAATCACTGCGCATTTGTAAGTTAATTATATGATATAAATGAAATTATATATTTTACTTCACTTATTTTACACATATGTACTAAAAAATAAAATTACCTTGATCACCAATAAAAAACAAGTCAAACTTCAACTGCCAAATTGACCGGTAAAACAGTTTTCTATTAAACCTATGTGGTTTTAAAGCATGGAGATTTTTTTATCATATTAGTAACAGCGCGTGAGCCATTGTTTATACCACTCAACACAAAAATATTTAGAAAAACTTTTGTTGATTCACATGTGCATCATTGCGCACTGTAGGGTTAATACAATTCCATCCGTTTTTCTTACTCTTCTTCCCTGAAATTTCGTTCTCTACCATGACTCCCAGCATTGTAAAAATTGTTTAACCATTCTTTCATCACTCACATTTTTAAATGTCCAAACCACCACAACATGTTCTTATTCATCCTACTTACATCAGATTAGTAGGTTTATACCCCTGTCTTAAGTAGAAAAGTGGTTATTAAATAAATGGCAATGTCTTTTTATTATTATTTTTAAGATCAAGTATTGGCTATTCGGTGCCTTTATCTTGTCTATTTTGTTATATTGTTCTGTATCTTTGCATGTTACCAAGACCTTAATGAGACAGTAGATATTCAGAATAGCAAGAGTCTAAAACTACCATTACTTAAGGGTGACGTGTTGGATGCGGTTGAGTCATAAATTGAGGATACAATCTGGCAACTGATCAAGAGCTGCACTGTTTGAATCGGACGCCCATCCCACACTGTATTTTTGTGTTATAAAATCCAGATCACAGAGTCGACCTGACATGGAATGCCGGGTTGTGGGGCCGACCTAGATGGACGTGCTATGTGGCTTCCTAGTGATTCTGATGAAATTTATATTGTGATGATGATTATGTTTGAGGAAAAATGATTTTCTTTCATTCTTTCCTTCGTCTGTCACTTCTTTGGCTCTCCATTAATTTCAATTGCAAACATTTTTTAAGTTTTTGAATGGGGCAAAACCATTTTGTACCGGACAGGGTACAAAGAGCTGTAAACGTATAGGTGCGATGGTTGCTGCGCAATGCTCGGGGAATTCAGTTGAGAATTTCCAAAGGCGTAGATCGATGAGAAGGTAACGATGGTGAAGAGATTCCGCTTATGGCAGGTTGAAGCAGGTCTCAAGTAAAACACAGGAGGTAGATTGTACTGAGAATATAATTAAAAATTGAAATGGACCCTTATGAACGGTCAGTCGGTCATCACAAGCACTCACACCTCGCGAAATTCAACAATTTTCGGGAGTTTTGCGCATTGCTTAGACCGACAGGTCAGTGATATACTCTGGCGATGACCGTTCACAAGTCTCATTTCCTCTGCGGTCACGTCAACGATCGGACTCAAACAAACATACATATTTCAACAAAAGTATCAAATTTACATCAAACATCAAGGAAATACCAAATATAACAAGATTTACGTATCAATATGAACAAATTTACATAACAAATATCCAAGAAATATATAAATCTGCACATATTAATCAGGGTGACGCATACGTCCGATACACAGTTTAAAGTTATTTTGTAAGTGAAATAAATCCGTTGTCAATTTTTTCTTCAGGGAATTAAAGAAGATAAGAGAAAGTGGTTTTTTGTCAAAAAGTTTATTGAAAATCTCTTCATAGGAATCAACTCTGGACTTTTGATATTCAGGCATTTTTAATGTTTTTGAACTGTTTTGTTTTCTAATAGGTCTCGGAGGTGTGGAAAATAATATCTCTGGTCCATTGGAGCCAATTTCTCCAATGAAAGAAGATGTTCGGTATAGAGGTGGACGCAGGGACAGATTTCCTACTGAAAGGGACATTTCACATGATGTTCCTGATAATTTAGGTACATATTTCAATTTATAATAACTAAATAAAAAAAAATTAGAAACCAAAGATAAATCGTTCTACACGGCTGGCATAGAAAAGTTAGGAAAGCGTTGGAATGAATGTATCACTCTTGAAGGAGACTATGTTGATGAATAAAGAAGAATTTTGGCAAACAAATGTTGTTTTAGTAGTTAGTCCCGGGACTTATTGATCGATGTGTTATACAATAACAGTTTTAATTGACTAGTCTCTTAAAAACATATTAAAAGGGTGTCAATTGACATTGTGTTAATGATTTTATTATATATTTGTATAGATTGAAAAGAATTTATATGTTATTCTAAAATTTTATCTTTTCAGATTCTGCTATGACTAAAGACCATTCATTTAGAGGTCGTGGAAATTTCCGAGGAAGACGCGGAAGAGGTCATCCGAATGACAGAGGAAGAAATTTTAATAAGAGAGGTCAAAGGGGTGACATGAGAAGACAAGGAAACTTCAGACCTAATTTCAATCAACCTCATCAGGATGCAGGAGACTTTGGAATGGATGAATTTGGTCCCAAAGATGGACCACCAATGCAATTTCCCGATGATGTGAGAATATTACAATTTGACGATATGGGCCATCCGAATGAAATAGGACCACCCGGAGAAATGAGACCACCAGATGAATTTTGGTCACCATCAGATGAATTAAGATCACCACCCGGTGAACTAAGACCTCACCCCGATGATTTGAGGCCTCCACTAGGAGAATTTAGACCTCCACCTGATGAAATGATGCCACCTCCTGGTGAGTTTGGACCTCCACTGGGAGAAATGAGACCTGCTGGGGAATTTAGACCACCTGGTGAATTCAGGCCTCCCCCTAGTGAATTTCGTCCACCTCCTGGTGAATTTAGGTTACCTCCAGGAGATTTTAGACCTTTACCTGGGGAATTCAGACCTCCACCTGGGGAATTCAGACCACCACCAGGAGAATTTAGACCTCCACCTGGGGAATTTAGGCCTGGGGAATTGAGACATCCACCTGGAGATTTCAGACCACCTGGGGAATTTCGACCACCACCTGGGGAATTTCGACCGCCACCTGGGGAATTTCGACCGCCACCTGGGGAATTTCGACCGCCACCTGGGGAATTTCGACCACCCCCTGGAGAATTTCGACCACCTCATCTAGAATTCAGACCACCACCTGGAGAATTTAGGCCGCCACCTCGTGATTTTAGACCTCTGCCTGGGGAATTCAGACCCCCGCCTGGTGAATTCAGACCTCCACCTGGGGAATTCAGACCCCCGCCTGGTGAATTCAGACCCCCACCTGGAGAATTCAGACCTCCGCCTGGGGAATTCAGACCTCCACCTGGAGAATTCAGACCCCCGCCTGGGGAATTCAGACCCCCACCTGGGGAATTCAGACCCCCGCCTGGTGAATTCAGACCCCCACCTGGGGAATTCAGACCTCCACCTGGAGGATTCAGACCCCCACCCGGTGAAATCAGACCCCCACCTGGTGAATTCAGACCCCCCCCACCTGGTGAATTCAGACCCCCACCCGGTGAATTCAGACCTCCACCTGGTGAATTTAGGCCTTTACCTGGAGAATTTCAATCTTCATCCAGGGAATTTAGACCTCCGCCTGGAGAATTCAGGCCTCTACCGCCAGGTGAATTGAGACCACCACCTGGTGAATTCAGGCCTTCACCAGGGGAATTGAGACCACCGCCTGGTGAATTTAGGCCTCTACCAGGAGAATTTAGACCTCCGCAAGGTGAATTCAGACCTGGGGAATTTAGACCACTACCAGGTGAATTAAGACCTGGGGAATTTAGGCCGCCACCCGGTGAATTAAGACCTGGAGAATTTAGGCCGCCACCAGGGGAATTAAGACCACCTCATGGGGAATTTAGACCTACAGAATTTGGCCCACCACTTGGTGATTTTAGACAACATCCTGGGCAATTTAGACCACCTCCAGAAGAATTAAGGCTTCCTCCTGGTGAATTTCGACCTCCAAGACAAATGGGACCTCTACCAGGACAAATGGGACATCTACCAGGACCAATGGGACCTCTACCAGGACAAATGGGACCTCTACCAGGACCAATGGGACCTCTACCAGGACAAATGGGACCTCGACCAGGACAAATGGGACCTCCACAAGGTGAATTTGTGCGACCACAAGGGAATTTCAGGCCGCCAATAGGTGGTCCACCGGGAAGCTTAAGACCACCAATGTGTGGTCCACCCGGCAATTTCAGACCGCCTGGACCTCATTTTGGACTAAATGTGCCTGGACCACGAGGATTTCCTCCAAATGAACTGAGGCCTCCATTTGATGGACCCCAGATGGAATTCACAGGTTCACATCCAGATAGTATTCTGAAAAACTTACCAGATGATAGACTCGGACCACCTGGTTTGAGACCGAGTCCAAACGACTTCGGTCCACCGGGGATTCTTCCAGAACCAAATGATATGGAATCATCGCCTGATGTGAGACCTGATTTAATATCTCCCGAATTAGGACCAGACCCAGGGTTGGCTCCGCCAGGTGTTAGTACTGACAACAGTGACCTTGGGCCTCCAGGACTGGGACCAGAGGAGGAGAAACCATGTGATGTGAATGAACTTAGGCGACAGGACAGCGGAGATGGGTCAATAGGACCTCCAGGAGTTTTTCCTGAACTGAATAATGCTTCGATTGCTGCAGAAGAAGAAAAAGACACTCCCAGACCAAGCAGCATGAAACCTGAAGGGAAGAAAGTGCTGATAAACCCTCATTTTAAGGGAACTGTACAACCCCCTGGAGGTAAGTTCAATTCTTAGTATTTACCTTGTGTTGTTAACTCTAGTTGTGGTAGATGATGTTAATTAGTGGCTAAGCAATTTATAAGTATGATGAAAGAATGACTAAGCGAGTATATAAGTCAGGAGTGCAAGGTGTGTGTGGAAAAGGTAGACCGAAGCTGGATCATGGCTGGATCAAGTGGACCAGTTTTTGAAAGAAGGTTAAGGGAGAAGTATGACTAATAAAATATTGTGCATGTTGAGATTTATTAATACGAAGAAGAGGAAAGTTATGCGCTTGGAAAGGAAAGTTTGGAGATCTGGTCTCTTCCTATCCTCTAAGGGACACAGCAAGTTTGGAGATCTGGTCTCTTCCTATCCTTTAAGGGACACAGCATCTTGATAACTTGGTTTTTTTTTTTTTTTTTTTAAATGATGTTCACATGAATTTTGTAATGATTTGTACTTTTACTGATATTTTATTTAACCAATGCCAAGGACTCAATTATCCTCATAATTAATCCGTACCACTCAGGCCAAGCGCGGTTTTATTCGCTTTAATATTGTTGAGTTTATATTACCAATTTGATTTATGATTATACTCAGGGGCGGCTCATGACTTTAAAAACTGAAGTGCCCCACCCCCCCCTATTTAAAAAAAAAAAAAAAATTAACTATATATTTTTAGTACAGTGAGGTTGAACCAAGAAAATACTAAGAATTATCAAATTTTTTATGGCGAAATTAAACAAAAATAATTTTTATTTACATATAAACATTAACAAAACTATCATTATAAAAAAACATGTATTTTTCACAAAATCAAATGAAAATATTTTTTATTAACGTATAAAAATTAAATAAACAAAACTCTTATTATAAAAATTTGAATTTTTCACAAAATCAAATGGAAATCGTTTTTATTAATATAATACATGAACATGAAAAACAAAAAAAATTAACATCGCTCATTACAGCGGGGCAGGCGCGCTCCTGCCCCAAACAGACCTTTACGCTGCAAATGAAAAGCGACCTTTTGTATACGGTAATACGGAACTTTTCTCTCTACCTTTACTGAATAACTAAACACTATCAGATCTCGCGTCATAGCGACAGCTGAACTGAAGCTAGCGACCGCGTGACCACGGCAGATACAAACCTGCCCCGCCGCAACTCGTTTAGTTGTATGCGTGCATCGTATTTCGTACTTTGTGAGCGTATATATTTTACACCTACTTACCAGTAATAAGTTAATATCGTTTTTATTCAAATATTTATAAATCATTACGTGCAAATAATATTCAGAAAAACTAAGAATAATTACAATTATATCAATAATAAAAACACGTTTCAAAAACATTTCAGCTAATTATTATTTTTTTATTAGGAGAAATGTGTGTAGGGCAGTGCCCCGGTTGCCCTTAAAGACGAGCTACCCCTGATTATACTTTAGCGTGATGCTTAATTTGATACGCCGTGATGATTTTGATTTGTTTGTATTTAAAATAAAATACGTCGATTCAGGAATGCGAAAAAGTGAGAGTGAATAATCGATAAATAGTAAACAGCGATGAATGGTCAAGTGAATAATAACAAGTGCTCTTTATTCATCGATAAGTAGGTATATATAGAATTTCAGAACAGGGCGCGTGAACGCGTCCGCGGTATATCTCGATCTCACTCCTGCGCGTGCTGAGGTGGTCGCAAGCGCTGCGGATAATACAGTGGGTAGAATATTTATTGTCGAAATGGCGAGACGGCGTGATATGTTCTCTTTCTACCGTGGAATGCGATGTAAATATTATTTGCGTGTAAACAGTATTGACGTTCTGGTATATGACATTTGTACATATCCAGAGGTTGATTCATCGGTCGTTGACCCTGCATGTTGACAATATTTTAGGGACGTGGGTATTCCCTACAATACTATTATTTATAATTAGTACAGACACTGCTGAAAAGATTCCTTGTTGACTGGTAGAACTTTGTAGAAATAAAAACAGGAGTTTCAGATGAGAATATATTTTAATAATTTTGCATAGTTCATGTATAGCACGTCGTAACCACATAATTCCGGCTGCTTACTCCGTCACCCTTTGCTAGATCAATGCTTGCCAAGCAGTCATTGCATGCATAGACTATCTGATCCATAATGTGGTAATGCGAGGATCCACAAAAGGACGTTGTATTACAATACAACAATATTATTTCAAAGCAATGATATAAAGATAATTATAATTAAATTATGGAATTTTGTGCTTTACATTTCTTAGTGTCGAGACAACCCTGAATATAATTTGAAGATAAAAAATCGTTCAATATTATCAAAAATAGGCACAAAAACATAACAGAATATCAACAAACCACGAGTAATCAACTTTTTATTTATTATAATGCTTTAAATATTTTTTTAACAAAAATAAAAATGTCAAATACAGTCTGGCCTACAGATACACTCAACCTATTCCATGCCCAGCATGGAAAAGGTTAAAATCTTCAAAAATATTTGGAATCACTGTTAATTAAAAATAACCTCCCAAGTATCAAAAATATTCAATTGTCGATAACAAATGAAATTAATCAAAATATGTTAAAATTTCATGGAAATAATTTGAATATTTCGTCAACATTTTTATTTTATAAAAAAATATTAGGTGTACAAATAAGTTTCCGCCGTTTTTTATCAAAAATTGGGCATTTATTGTGAAAGAACGGAACCTCATGTTTTATTCGAAATATTGCCCATCGCTTGCCACTACCTTTTCCCATCTTTCTGGCAGCATACGGATACAGCGTCGGAAGAATGCTTCATCTTTTGAGGCTATCCACGAATCGACCCAATTTTTGGTATCTTCATATGATGTGAAGTGCTGCTCAGACAGGTCATGCGTCATCGATCGAAACAAGTGAAAATCAGAAGGAGCAATGTCTGGTGAATACAGCGGGTGGGGTAAAACTTCCCAATTGATTGTTTCCAAAAAGGTTTTGACCGGCGCCGCAACATGTGGACGAGCATTATCATGCAGGAGAATAATTTTGTCGTGTCTGGAGTAGCAGTGGGCGCGCTTTTCCTCGAGTGCTCGACTCAATCTCATCAATTGTGCTCGGTAGACAGCCCCAGCAATGGTTTCGTTCGGTTTGAGCAACTCATAATACACGACACCAAGCTGATCCCACCAAATACACAACAAGAGTTTTTTTCCATGAATATTTGGCTTAGCTGTAGATGTTGAAGCATGGCCAGGGGTTCCCCATGATTTCTTCCTTTTTGGATTATCATAGTGGATCCATCTTTCATCACCAGTGACTATACGGTGCAGAAAACCCTTTCGTTTATGCCTGGCAAGCAGCATTTCACATGTGGAAAATCGGCGTTCAACGTTGCTCGGTGTCAGTTCATATGGAACCCAATTTCCTTGTTTTTGAATCATTCCCAATGATTTCAACCTATGTGAAATTGCTTGTTGAGTCACTCCTAATGTAAGTGCAAGTTCTTCTTGCGTTTGGCACGAATCTTGATCCAATAATACTTCCAATTCCGCGTCTTCGTACACTTTCGGCCTTCCGCTACGTTCTTTGTCTTCGATGTCAAATTCACCGTTCTTAAACTTTTGAAACCACTCACGACAACTTCTCTCACTTAAGGCAGCCTCACCATATGCTTCTACAAGCAATCGATGCGCCTCAGCTGCAGATTTCTTCAAATTGAAGAAGTAAATCAAAAGTTCCCGCAAATGACGCTTATTCGGCTCAAAACTTGACATTTTCGAACACAAAAAAATATGTTATACTGAAAAAAATTCACTAATATTTCAAGGTCATGTTGTTGACAGATGTCCAACCTTACGATAATGACATTTTACATCTGACAATTTTAACCATAACTTACTGGTGGCGCCAACTTTTGTCAAACGGTGGTGACTTATTTGTACACCCAATAGTATGTATCTTTAAAATTGGAAATTTTAAAAATTTTGGTTACACGGGCAAAAAATTTCTTTAAACACGTGACATAAGATTCCTTAAAACATAGAGAATGTCTTATTTCTAATCCAAAAATAAATGAATATATGTCGTAAATGAGAGGAAGGCTCGAATTCACAGTCTAACCTAAATATTAAATACTAATTTCTTCATTAAAAAAATAGTTTAGATTTAGTATTTAGTGTTAAGGTAGGACTAGGAATTTGGACCTGAAAATCAAATTAGTCGATAATAATCAATATACATAGATAGTTGAGATAAATTGTAATTTATTTTTTTGTCAGTAGTGGTTTTGTGTTTCCAAGATAACCACACTTTTATGCAAGCGCATTAAGTTCACTGTGAGTATTGTTAATGTAAAACACACAATTAATTTTTTTACGACAAACATCTAGTACTGTAAACATTTATTTTGCTTATGCATATATTTCTTTGTATTTGCTTTTATTTTTAATTTATGGTTAATGTTGCGTTGGACTTTTATGCACACCTGTTGGAATAAAGAATTACGATTATTCTGTGTTCTTCAGTCGAGTTGATTGCTCTGGATTTTTAGGCACTAAATATTTAAAATTTATGGAGAAATAGAGATTAAGTAATTTTGTTGGTTTATCAATTGACAAGTGCTTGGTTTATTGAAATCAGTATGTTTATTTTTGTTACTTTTTATTTGTTTTTGCTAGCAGTTGTGCAATTTCACACACAGAATGTCTGAGTATGGTTCGTGTTTCCTTTTGTTTTACATTTCCCACTCAAAAATATATGCAGAGTTCCATTTTCTTAAATACTAATTCTCGGGTAATCCTGAAATTAGGACTCTTACTGTGTTTGCTTCTTTAGCCTCACCTGTGTTCGGAAAAATACATTTGAATAAAAACTAATTCTACTTCAAGTGACTATCTAAAAAATAGTAATACATGGTGTGTCAGTGAATTGGACGGTTTCTAAAAATGTCAAAGTAAATGGTTTAATTTATTTAGTTTTAACACATTTGAACATACATGTATGTAACACCAGTGGGTGTTACGGGATGTTAGAAAAGGAAGAGGCAGGCCAAGGAAATAATGGAAGGGTATAGTTGGAAAAACTAACTTTTGACTGAGAGAAGGGTAAGAAGAATGAGAAACAGGAAATCATGTGTGGCAAGATGTCTGACGAAATGTGTGAGTGTGGATGGAAATGTAGGTTTGGAGATCTGTCCTCTCTGCCTAGCCCAAAATGGATATGATACGATGGTATGTATGTAATGTTATGTCGAGATATAAAAATAATAATTTGAATTCAATAGATTTTGTACAGAAAAAATGAAAATAAAATTGTCTTGTATTACATTTCCGACTTATACAATGAATATTTTAGGAGCTAGTCCTTAAGGGAAGAGATGATGATGATTTGTTGATAAATAATTCCCGCGTGTGTGCCGGAATGCGAGCAAGATATCCTTCGTCTCGTTTCTGCATTAGCAAAACGATTAATGTCGTACGTAGGTGGTCATTTATTTACGAAACTGGCGGGACAGACGTGGTGCGTTCTCGCCCCGGCATGGAATGCGGTCCGCTCCCGGCTACGGGTTGAATGGCCGGCGTGTGAACTTTGGACTTGTTTATTTAGATTTGTCGAGGAATGCAAAGGTCACTTCATCGGTCATTGACCGTGTGTATGGACGTCCACAGTGTTCCGAGTGTGCGACTGAGTGTGCGACGACCGCCACAATATAATGAAAAGTGTGTGAGAAAGAGGTAGTCTGAAGGAAGAATGAAAGGATAGAGTTGGAGAAATTTTCACCGAGGGAAATTTAGGAATTATGAGGAACAGAAGAGCATATATGAAGCAAAGGCTGTTTTTTCGATAGGAAAGTGTGGAGGTCTGTTCTCTCTGCCTATCCAAAAGTGATATGACTTGATGGTATGTATGTAGATCACATACGTCATTGGTAGAAGCTCCTGTATGTTCGAAAAATTCATAAAATTTGCAAACAATACAATTGAACACATGTGTTTGTTTTAAGTTAATTTGGTACAAATCAGCGACATTTATTAAATTCTTAAGATGTTTCAAAACAAGATAAGAACGAGTTGTAGAATTCTGCCATTTAAGAACTTTGTTTTCAGATGACGGAAAGGTGGAACAAAATATTGAATGTTGCTGAGTAAATGCGGTGAAATGTATACATTGAGAAGGATATGTATTGACTCGATTTATGATAGTAAGAAATGTTATTATTATGAATGAATGCGAGTTAATAACTGATATAATAAGTAGGGTGAAAAAGAGCATGTTGAGGTGGTTTGGACATGTTGAACGGAGAAGTGACGAAAGACTGATTAAATGAATTTATAATGCAAGCTTGAGCGGGGGAGTAGTGGCTCAGAGCATGACTGAGAAAGTATGGTTGGACCAAGCGGATGAAATTTTGAAAGCATGAAAAATAAGGCATTAAGAAAAACAATATGTATGAGTTGATTTAAACATGTGGAAGAGGTGAAGGAAATATGTTTTAATATGAAAGTTTGGCACCCAGGTCCTCTGGCTACAGTGAGTTGTCTTTATTCAACGCAGATGTTTTCAATATCTGATTTTATGTAAGCTTCGGAATTGTGTGATGGTATTTATGTTTCATAACTAAAATGTAATATTCAACTTAATTAACATTTCCAAATACGCACCAAAAATATGTATGAAATAATGTATGAGTTCAGTAATGTGGAAAATGCTTGTGTGATGGTATTTATGTGTCAAAACTAAAATGTAATATTCAACTTAATAAACATTTCCAAATTCGCACCAAAAATATTTATGAAATAATGTATGAGTTCAGTAATGTGGAAAATGCTTGTGTGATGTTATTTATGTGTCAAAACTAAAATGTAATATTCAACTTAATAAACATTTCCAAATTTGCACCAAAAATATGTGAAATAATGTATGAGTTCAGTAATGTGGAAAATGCTTGTGTGATGTTATTTATGTGTCAAAACTAAAATGTAATATTCAACTTAATAAACATTTCCAAATTCGCACCAAAAATATGTATGAAATAATGTATGAGTTCAGTAATGTGGAAAATGCTTGTGTGATGGTATTTATGTGTCAAAACTAAAATGTAATATTCAACTTAATAAACATTTCCAAATTCGCACCAAAAATATGTATGAAATAATGTATGAGTTCAGTAATGTGGAAAATGCTTGTGTGATGTTATTTATGTGTCAAAACTAAAATGTAATATTCAACTTAATAAACATTTCCAAATTCGCACCAAAAATATGTATGAAATAATGTATGAGTTCAGTAATGTGGAAAATGCTTGTGTGATGGTATTTATGTGTCAAAACTAAAATGTAATATTCAACTTAATAAACATTTCCAAATTCGCACCAAAAATATGTATGAAATAATGTATGAGTTCAGTAATGTGGAAAATGCTTGTGTGATATTATTTATGTGTCAAAACTAAAATGTAATATTCAACTTAATAAACATTCATCACTTAAAGAATTTTTAATTTCTGATTTTAAAATGTTCATATCGGAAAAGTAAAGATTTACTTGAAAGCATGCCACAATCGATTGGTAGATCTCGATCGACTGGTTAGGTTAACTAAGGTTATGGTCTATGGTAATAACCGACGACTATTGTCTCTGCAGACTAGCTACTACCATTTGAGTAGTACTGTTTTAAATGATGAATTAATGTTTCTTTATTTTCACAGATTTGCTATTGAATCCACCGGTGGTCGTAAGCTCCAGGGATCCCCCATTTGTTCCCGGAAGAGATCCATCCCCTCATCTATCTAATGGCTCTGTTCCATTTGTCTCCGGAGGACCACCAAATGTAAGTTGATTAAATCGAAGCAATAATAATTTGTTGAATTGTATCACAAGTATGAATGCGGAAAAATATTGAAAAGCACTGAATGCTGAGGAAATGCAAAAGATATGTGTGCCATGGTAATTGTATGATAATATAGAATAAAGTTGAGTAGAATATATGGAGTGACAATGTATGACAGAATACGGAATGAAGTGATTAGAGATGTGTGTGAATTTAAGGCTGATGTGTTGAGTAAGATGGTTCATGGGGAACGAATGAATGAAAGACTAACAAAACAGATGGATAGTGCAAATGTGAGCGGAAGACATGTGAGAGGAAGACCAAGGAAAGTATGGTTGGATCAAGTGAATGATATTCTGAAGCAAGGAAATGTAGGAAGTCAGAGAAATTGTAGAAGTTTTATAGATATAGAAGAGGCTAAGGATGTGTCTGTCGAGATAGGAAAGTATGGTGCTCTATTCTCTGCCTACCTGACAGGGAAATGGCTTTATGATATGTATGTAAGAATTAAGTTATCAACACCCTTCATTGCCATTTTGCTGGTGTTCTACCTAGGGATTTGGGGTTCAATTCATCATGATGCGTAAAAAGAAAAAAGGAAAAAAAATGCCGGAGAAGGAACCTTCTGATCTCGACAATATATTCATTAAAAATACCCGCTAAGCCAGATATGGAGTGAGCCAAATGTGGCATTTTCACTATTGATGAATTACAATGTGTAACAGTCGTCGCGAATTGAATTGTAAAGGGTTCTGTTTGTCTTTAGCAGGAGTCCGGAAACCAATTTAGGCTGAAATATTGGAGCTTGTATCCTCAATTGCTTACGTCATTATTATGACTGAATAATGACAGGATGATCCAATCGGCGGAATGGTTAAGAATAATCTCAAGATAATTTTTTTAATTTCTTTTTTTTTACTTTATTCTGGGCCACCCAAAACCACTCCCACAAGTTCTTAAGCCAAGAGATCTTTCTCTGCCTCGTTTGCCATATATTTATCCCAGAATAAACTAGAATAATTTAACCTGTATATATAAAAAAATTCTAGGACTTATTAGGTTATATTCTGCATTTTCAGAGGATGGGTGGTGAAAGCTTTCCTGGCAGGCTAGGAAAAAGCGACAGGGAAGGCCGTGGGGGTGTAGCAGTCAGCGAGGCAGAGCTCAATCGCTTGGCTGAGCAGTTCATCAGTGAGCAGCGACGATGTCTCGAGAGGGCCAAAAATCAGCAGAATGATGACTTTTTCGAAAAGACTCAGAGGTACTATGTCAAATTAATTTTTGCCTTTCTGGGCTCGAGTGCCTGAAGGCATTTTCAGTGAGATGTTGATGATGATGATTTTACACTGAAATTTTTTAATAGAAAGACCACAAAACCTGTTTTTTATTCTATACGTAAAGCAAATGTTTTTCTGCTTAAGGAGTAATTTTTTTCGTACTTGAAAAATTCCAAAAAAATTTATTAGTGTAATTTTCTATTAAAAATGTTTTTTTTTAATGATATTTTGCTTAAGAAGTTAAAATTTGTTTAGTATTTCATTGGTTTATTACCAATATTCATACAGTTGAGTCAACAAAAACAGCTGCAACCCAAGGTTTGGGTCAGTTGTTATGAACAGGTAATATGAATAAGACTTGTATTTTATTTTAAACTGTATTTTTTTAGCTGTTAGGTTTATTCTCAAGAAGTATTGATTTGTTAGTCATCTTAAGAGGTTTTCACTATATCATTTCATATTATTTTTATGATTTTTTTTAAAGATTTCAATCTTCACATCAATTTTCTTTTTGCCAGGTTTATAGAGAATACAACAATTGAATCACGTCCCGATGTAGGGGAGAAGGACCGGGAAAGAGAACGAGAAAGGGAGAGAGAGCGTGATCGAGAAAGAGACCGTGAGAGGGACAGGGAAAGGGAGCGAGAACGCTACAAGCAGAGAGAGTTGGAGAGGCTGAAGAGAGCTCAGGAGCAATTCATTCAAGAAAATCAGACTCAGCTCAATCTCAAGAGGAGAAGAGACAACACCCCGACTCACACTTCACCCAATAAGAGACAGAGAACTCCTTCACCAGAGCCGGTTGGTATATTTTATTTTCTTTAGTGCGTTTATTGCTCTATTCTTTGCAGGCTGTTGCATTTAATCTTGATAGACTATGCTCCAAGTTCTCACAGTATGATCAGAGTGTTAATCTTGATTTTTATAAGATCTTGAGCAGTCATTATGATTGCTCAGAACTCAGTTAACGATTTTTGTTTAACCAAAAAACATTTGAGTGAAGTAAAAAAATTTCAAAACTAATTCTAAAATAATCCAAGGAAACAGTGTTTTGCTAACCGAGTTGTGGAACTTGGAACAATCTGTAGTGAGTGCTGTGACATTGGAACAGTTTTAAAACCATCGGGTAAATTTCTACGCACAAACCCAAAAGAGCTGTTTTAGTTTTGTTTCCTTTGCTATTTTTAAAAAATTTTCTTTGATTTTTTCTTTTTTTTTCTTATAATTTACAGTTGATATAAGCCATTAAAATAATACATATTTAGATTAAAATTTTGGATTTAGAGTGCGCATTAAATCAATGTTGAAAGTATAACGTTAAAACATTAACTTAATTCATACAAAACTATAACCAGGAAAACTACCAAGGCCCTGGTCTGTATCCCACACACGGGATACTTCTAAAAAATAACCTACACAAAAAAGATTAATTTAGAAATAAATTCAAATAAAAAAAAATATTTAAAAATTACAATTTAGTCACATAATTCATTCAATCAATACACATAGAAAAACAATATTATGATCAAAATATCAAGAAATAATTTGAAAAAAATTGAAGAATAAAACTCTACTTATATCAATAAATAAGTCATACATGTTAACATTTTAATATCTGGAAATATTAAAACTGTGCATGAAAAAATACTCTGATTAAAAGTAAATCCATGCATCAATGTTGAAATCATGAATATTGTATTGAATTTTATTACACTTGGGGGTATTTCCACGTGGAAATCATTTCATACCAACCTGAAAGCTATTCTTGAAACTTTGAGTAAGAACCCGACTGGAATTATTTTTTCCCGTAACCCCTGGAATTATCCCGTAACCCCTGGAATTGGGAGACTAGCATCTTACCAATTAATAAATATATTTACAGAATTCATGGTGCTTGTCTATAATAATAATAAAAAGTTTGATTTACTGCATTCATTTGTCGAGTAGATTTGTATAGTGCTATTTTTGGTCCAAGTTAAAATATTCAGAAATAAATGCACTTAGCTTATTTAGAAATAATTGTAACCTGTAAATGTAACAATGATCGAAATGATGGAACTAAAGATTGGTGTGTTGCAGAATCTGGACCCTGAGGAGCGTGACTACAGAGTCAAGCTGCGCGAACAGGCCGAGATGCGGCAAAGGGTGCTGCTGGCCAAGGAGAGGCGGAGAAAGAGGGACGCTGCCACTCGGGTGCAGCATCACACCGACGCCAGGTAAGGATGTTAATATTTCTTAGAGATTATGATGAACCAATAATGAAGTAATTATGTAGCACATATCATCCTCTTTATAGGATGATATGTGCTACATACTTACATACTTATTAACCCTTCCTGTCCTGTGATGTGTAACTAGTACACATTGCTTCTAAAAACTTGAATATCTCTATAAATATAATTTATTAAAGGTATTCCTCCGTAATTGTATTGAATGAAAAAAATAATATTAGTAATAATTAGCACTTATCGGCCACATCAGAGATATTTCATCAATACAATCAAACGTGTGCCAGTGTGTGACGTAGGTATATTCATTCTAAAAAACGGCTATGGGTGAGGAAGCGACACTATTCACGTCTCACTCTGACTCTACTTCGGTATATGGGAACGCAAGAAATAGAATCTCAGTTCGCTCGCTTCTCTCGCTCAGTAGCCAGCGGCGGGCTTTCGTTCGAGGTGGTCGCTGCACCCATTTTGTGAATGTCATCCGATGTTTTTTTTTCATGTTTTAAGCAATTAAATTTCAATGATTATCACTTTCGACTTAAAATTTAATTAATTTAAGCGATTGGCTTTGAATATTCTTATTTTTCTGATTTTAAATAGCTCATTTTTACATATGTATTGATGTGTACACATCACCGGAACAGGCGGATATTTTTAGCACAGGAAGGGAAAGGTTAAAAATAAATAAATATGAAACATTATTGCCTACATACATAAACTAAAGGTAAACTGTTCGGAGGGTCTCCCAGGGTGCGATTCATATCGATTGACACAGAGTTTACTAAATTTTTCAAAAATCTTTTAATTTATCCTTTGAGTTAAAAAATATTTGTGTAGCTATTGTTTTGCCAGCTTAGATATTGTGTTTTTTGTATAAAATATGTTGATACCATTGAAGCTTTCTAAAATTGCCAACTATGTTTGTATTCTACAATATAAAATGGCCAAGCTTTTCTGTATTCAGTGTATGTGTAAACTATTACATTTTCATTGTATAAAATATGTGGCGGAATTATTGCTATGTGTCGATAATCTCTTGCAACCAACCAGAAAGGTGTCTAAACAAGCAATAAGTAAATTCAGACTGGAACCCAACAAATTTGGGTACCAATGGGAATCAATCCTATAACCACTGGGTTGGAATACAGAGGTCTTATTAACTAGGTCACGGGGGTCAACAATACTGTAAATAGATTTCTGCCTTAGGGCAAAATATACTACTTGAGTTTTTGAATATAAACAAATGTAAATTAAAAGTTTCTTGAATCTTCGAAAAGACTATAGTTTCACTTTGTGGTGCCATTTTTTACATAAAAGGAAAAATAAGTAAATAAAAAACTTATTTTATATTTTTGTGTTCACCACAGGTTTATTTTAGGTTCACAACTAGTTTCGAAGACCACCGTCTTCATCGTCAGGTGAAGATAAACTAAATTGTTAAAATATATTCTATACAAGTGTAAAAAAAGTCGACCTCCGTGGCCTGGTGATAAGACACTTGTCTGCCGATCCGGAGGTTGCGGGTTCGATCCCCGCTGGAACCCAGATTTTTTTAAATAGGATTCCAGTCTGGTTAACACTTAGGGCCTATAAAAAAAACATCTTTCTGGTTGGTTGGAAGAGATTGCCACATGGCAATAAACTCGCCAGGTTAAAAAAAATAATACATATATAATATAAGAGAAATGAGGTAGGGGAAGAGAAATGGGGAGAGATGTGATACAATGGTGAATGGGGCGGGGAAAAAAATCTGAAAGTGAATGTGAATATTTAAGGCAGAGGGGGATTTTAAATTGGAAACATATTAAGCAGAGGGCTATTATGAAAATTGGTTTGGTGGTTGTTGATGATATTTAAACTTAATTTTATAGATTTTTTTATCACATCTCTCTCCATTTCTCTTCCCCTACCTCATCTCTCTTATATTATATTTTTTACACTTGTACAGAATATATTTTAACAATTTAGTTTATCTTCACCTGACGATGAAGACGGTGGTGTTCGAAACTAGTTGTGAACCTAAAATAAACCTGTGGTGAACACAAAAATATAAAATAAGTTTTTTATTTACTTATTTTTTCTTTTATGTAAATTAAACGTTTTCAATATTTTTCTCTTTTACAGTACTGAAACAAGTGACCGTCCATCAAGTCCTAAACAAGTTCCTGAAAGAGATATGAGAGGGACAGAAACTACAATACGATCTGATACCTACAGAGATGCTGCTTCCAGGCTACCAGTTGATACCAGACCTGATAGCTCATCTAGAAGAAACCAAGACATCAGGAGAGATTTTAGGTCTGATGATGCCGCCAGGAGAGGAGATACAGGATACAAAAATGATGGACAACGAAGAGATGCATATCCTGATGATTTTAAGAGGGAGTCATATAGAGCTGACGATTCGAGACAGAGCAATTATAGATCTGACGATAGAAAAGATCAATATGGGTATGACAGAAGAGATCAAAACTTCAGGGCTGATGATAGGAAAGATGCCGCTTATAGACATGATGAAAGGAGAGATCAACAAGTATATAGAGCAGATGAGAGAAGGGAAGTTGAATATAGAGGGGAAAACTATAGGCAGGATGATAGGAGAGATCAACAGAGTTATAGATCTGATGATAGAAAAGACCAACAACCATATAGAACAGATGACAGAAGGGATCAACCATATGATAGAAAAGATCAAGCATATGAAAGAAAAGATCCACCCTATGATAGAAAAGATCAACTATATGACAGAAAGGATCAGATTTATGACAGGAAAGATCCTACATATGATAGAAAAGATCAAGGGTATGATAGAAAAGACCAAACTTACGACAGAAAAGATCAAGTGTATAACAGGAAAGATCAAGGATATGATCGAAAAGATCAACCTACATACAGAGATGAAACATCGTATAGGTCACCACCTTATCAACAAAATTATAGACCTGACCCTTACAGAGCCGATGACAGGAGAGATCAAACTACGGTTTACAGGAATGAGGACAGAAGAGATCAACAGCCTTATAGGGCTGATGATAGAGATCAACAGAATTTTAGGGCAGATGAAAGAAGAGATCCATTGCCTTATAGACCTGATGAAAGGAGGGATCAAACTGCATATAGAGGGGATGACAGAAGAGATCAAGTCGCTTACAGACCAGATGAAAGAAGAGATCAAACAACTTACAGGACAGATGATAGAAGAGATCAGGCATCTTACAGGATTGACGATAGGAGAGATTATAGAGTGGAAGATCGGAGAGATCAAGCTACTTATAGAGTAGATGAAAGAAGAGATCATCCAGGTTATGAAAGAGTTGATCAATATAAAAGTGATGACAGAAGGGACGATTCTACTTATAGAGTTGAGGATCGTAGAGATCAAACATACCAGGATGATAAAAGGGATCAAAACTACAAACCAGATGATCGGAAAGAATATTATAACAGGCCAGAAGAAAATAAATATCCAAGACAAGAGGATGTTAGGAGAGAACAGAGGTATGATCCATCCAAAGATGAACCGAGAAAAGACACTCCCACTTTTCGCAAAGAAGAAACAAAAAAGGATTCACTTTCTTATAGAGTAGATGAAGTAAGAAGAGAACAGACCCTGTATAAGACTGATGATGTCAGAAAGGAACAGAAATTGACACCTGAAGTCAAACAAGTTAAACAACTAGATATAAAAACAGCACTCCCACCGAAAGTGGAACATAAAATGAAGTACGATCAAGCTGAAGAAGATTTACTTCGTGAACCGACACTGGACGAGATGTTAGAAGATGACACATTAAGGTTAAGTCCTGAAGAAGAGGATTTGTTACTTAGTGATGTAGAATCGCACACTCCTCCACCGATTAGTAGGACCAAGGCAGATGCTGCAATGAAAGCACCGAAAGCCAAAGAATCGAATAAGAAATTGTCAATGGTTGCCCCGAAGCCAGCAAAACCTGAAGATAAAAATGTAAAGAATGTTAGCACATCAACAATCGCCACTCAGAGGTCTTTAACTCCGCCTAAACCAGTGCCAGGGTAAGTGTAAATTTTCTTTTTTAATCCTACAGATGCTATCGGAGTGAAACAAGTAAGATTGAGTCATTGGAGTATACGTGTTGCCAGTATTTAGTCATTGGAGTATAAGTGTTGTCCATATCAATCAACCTTGGCCACGTATCATATATTTCGAGACTTTTGTCAATTTGGTTAGTTTTTAAACACTTAAAAGTTGTCAATGTTTTGTGATTATTTTTGGATAAGGATGTTTATTGACTATTTTTAAAATATGGCATTTTACAAAAACTTATGTAAAGGTACTTCAATTAAACATAAATCTTTGCATTACATATGTAACATTAAATAATTCTAAATGCTTTAACTTAAAAATTTAACATTGCAATATACTTTTTATCTCATCAATATGAAAATTGTTTGTGTGTAGCGTCAAGAGGAGTGTCGTACCAGAGCAAAAGCAAGATCTCCGCACTAAACTGGCTCGGGGTGGAGCTTCCTCGAGTGTTCCACCCTCCGAGTCAGCGAGCGGAAGTTTCGGGCTGGGTGCCACCCAAAGACAGCCTGTTGAGAGGAAGAAGATCGTCTATTCTGGGGAGAGGATGGACGAACGAGATGATAGAGGTAAATATAGTGAAAATATTTTAAGATTTTTTTTTCAAACAACCAGCCATTTAAAATATCCTAAGATGCAGACTTCCCTCTAGTTGTCGCTAACTAGTTTCTTCTGAATCATTCGACAAGATTATCGTTCGCTGATTTCTTCGCACTTCTATTACAGAATCATCTGAATATTCTGGAATATTGTGGAACAGGAACATCAGATAAATTATCTTCACATTTATCTTCTAAAAAAGTATCATTTCTTTTGTCAGCCATTCATTATCATTATGTTTAAAAAAATAAAACCAAAAATCGCCCGTGTCACCAGGAAGGTGTAAAATAGTTACCAGTGCCTTTTGTTCTTAATTTTTTATCCATTATACGGTTACAGTTCTTTTCTTTTATGTAGGTGAAAAAAAAAGAAGATTACACTTTATTATAGTATTAATATCAGTCTTGAACTTGAAAGAAGGCATTAGGGGTTCGCCCTATATGAACAAATGTAATTCTAAGTATGTTAAAATGTAATTAAAAGATTTATTTTATTTATTGCAGGGGGAGATAAGAGCAAAGATACATCTACAAATAAATGGAGGTCCACTTTCACAGAGCAAAAGGTAATGTAGTAATGCAGGTATTAGGTTGTTTAAAAAATAATGGCTGGTTTTAATATTGTCATTTCGACTGTTCTTTGCTAAGAAATCTGCTTAATTTATTTATTGAGTCAGGCATTTTTGCGTTACTTTAATGCTTCAGAAATAGGATTGAAAAAAAGAAGAATTATGTGTAAATTGTTTTCATGGATGGGTATTATGCTCCTCAAACAGTAGCAATGTTAACCAAACATGGTGTGAAGGAACCACTTCTGAACGAACAGTGCAGCATTGATTGGAAAAATTGTTCAGGAATAGAGGAAGAGGGTTGAGGATGTCCTGCTACTGTTGAAAATGACTAATTGAAAACTTTATTGTAAAAAAACTCTCAACATTGCGGTATGAGAAATAATGCCACAAGAATCGGGTGTTGTGCTGTTGGAAAGGTGAAAAAACTTAATGAGTGGGTTCCACGTGAACTAAATGATTAGTAAAATAATTGTCATTTCGAAGTGTGTTCTTTGTTGCTGTTGCGTAACCGTAATGATCTATTTCTCAATCGTATTGTGACATGCGTCGAGAAATGACTTCTTATCCACCTTACTTACCCTATCTATCGCCAACCGATGTTAAACTTTTTAAACACCTCAACTATTTATGTCAGAAAAAAATTAATAACAGAGAAGCAGTAGAAACTGGCTCTTACTTGAATTAATAAAGTTTACTCTAAAGTTATGTTTGATTGAATTTTAAGTTTAGTATCGGGCATTATGTTCGGAACAACCTAATACATTGTAATTCTCAACTACAGAATATAAGTTAAGCCTTATCTCTATTGATTTTAGACAATGGTTTCAATTAATAGATCATACAAAGGATTCTTTCATCTAATTCTGGTTGTAGAATTTGATATAAGGCAACTTCTTTAGATATCTTCTGATGTAGATTGCCCAATTTGACAATTATCAGATTTTTGATGACAATACAATAAAACCTCAGATCTGAAATAAAAATTTTCTTGCTGAAATGTAGCATCACATGCATAAACTTCATCCATTATTTAGATTTACTGACAATTTCTAATAAGTGAGGTTGCTTATTAACCTTTTTACGGCGAAAGCTCGAGTATCTTTGGTGTGTCACACAGGCGGCGGTGTTTTACATCTATAAATTTATATTGTATCTACATACAAATATGACTCACCATTATCCCGAAGCTGAGTGCTGTGGAACTGTGCGCCGATGCATTTTTTAGCTGACACTACGTAATATTAGAAAATATTCTTATAACACTATTATACAAATAACATATAATTCTGGTACATTTGTATCTACCCAGTGTTGAATTCGTGATTTAGCGGAATATTCCTTACTCAATTTTTTTAAATTATGAAATTGGTTAGTCTGTTGTACCACATTTTCAATTATATTTTTATTTAAAAAATATTCGAAAATATCGAGTTCGGATGATTCTGGTGTAAGTTGGCACAAGGGCAAGATGCCAGATGAAAATTCATCAAACTCGTGGATAATTGGCGTAAACGGATCAAGGCTCCATGAAGAAAATACATTTTCTAATAGTTCGTTTGGTTCCACATTGCCGCTGGTGTTGCTCCAATATCTGGAATAATTGTATCATCCATTCTCTGCTCTTCTTCAAATTGATCAACATCATCTGCAACATCGTCTTCTTCATCGGTTAATTCAAAATCTGAATCAAGTTCTACCGTGATGTCTTCAATTTCCTCTCCAGTCAAGTTCCTTTTAGCCATATTGATAATATAAGCGGTGTTGATTTTTTTAGTTATTTTAAAAATTTTATGAATTGTTACAATGGCGTATAACACACGTAACATAAAAAATAACGACGATTTGAAAATTTGTAAAAGTAAGTGAATGTTAACAGTTTGTGTAATCGTATCCAGTTTGTGATTAAAAAACAGTTTGTGTAATGGTATCCAAATCAAAGCTATAAATAAAGTGTGACAATATAAGAAGCAATAATCGAAGAAAACAATAATCCATAAACAATGAAAAAGGCAATTAATTCAATACGCAATACGCGTACACAAAGATAAAAATATCGACGCACAATACCTCACAATGATCAGGAGAAATCGTCATTAGAAACATGACCTTCGGCACACCCGAACGAGTAGCGCCAAAATTTAAACTGCTTTAAATATCGACGGCCTGGAATCGGTCTGTTTAAATCCTTCTTATGGATCAAGTACTTGAAGTTTTGATGATTTTAAAAGAGATGTCACTAGAGGACACGTTTTGTCTTATATTCAGGTTAAAAACTTTAAAGAAGATTTCATCTTGACCGACTTATCGACACGCAAACTTAGCGGCCATTTAAGTGGCCGCTCGCCAGTATGACACGTCTTATGTATGGGCCATTTAAGTGGTCCCCCGCCGTGAAAGAGTTAAAGCTGTTTTTTTATTACGTACGCCGACATGTTTAATTGATTCCACTTCATCAAAAACTGTAAATAAATCAGTTTCATGTATTTTGTAGAGAAGAACTGAATTATTATGATCCATGTAATTGTAGAGAAGAACTGAATTTATGGCCCATGTAAAGTTGAAACAATATAAAATAATGATTTGAAAATAAGCTTTTACGAATGATTTACTCCCACTGTATTATAAATTTGAGTAGATAACTTGACATTTCTGGCTGCTCCATAGTCGTCTGTCTTCATGAGTCACATGTTCCATGTTCTCACTGGGAGATTACTGACAGTCAGTCAGTCATCTCCTGCGAACACGGATTGTCTGAATCAGGAATGACTGTACTATCATTCTGAAACAGTTATCTACGCAATTAAAATTCAGTGAGTGATAATTTCGAAATACTTCTTTTCCAATAATGTCTAACATCTGTGAATACCAAATCTCTCAATATAAAATAAGTTTTTTATGGGCATGGTGTATACTTTAGAAAATATAGGATGGGCCCTGCGACGTTTTAAACATCATGTCTCAAAGGGATGGGATAAAATCTGTTTTTTTTACAAATCGAATCGTTTTTTTATAAATGGAAAAATTGTTTTTTCTCTAAACTGACGTTTTAATTCCTAATTTTCATTATACTGACTTTCTAATGTATTGTATGATTTGTATCTATCTTTAAATAGGCCAATATCCACTATGAATTAATACTAATTACGAACATTTAATTTTAGGTATAAAAAAATCGAAAATCCAATTATCGTATACCCCATCCCTAGCCAATGCAGACTAACATAGTGACTTTTGACAAACATCGCCAAATATTTGATTTTAACAAACTGCTACATTTTTGCTAATTTGTAACGAGATGTATTAATTTGTCATTATTGTTAGTTTTATGTAATGTATTTACCTAAATAACTTGCTATTTATTAGAATCGAGGCTTAAAGTTGATAAAATAATTAAAATTACTGAATGTCGTTACAAGGTTGTATTGGGGCAAATTTGTGAACTGTCATAGGACCCGTGTTACAATTTCTGAAGTATAGTATAATTCAAAATAGGCGAGTTTTGCAACATATTTCATTCTTTGATAACTTTGTTTCTGATTATTTTTCTTGAAAATTTAATAAACAACCATCACTTTCAGCTGGAGCGATCAGCTCCCATAGCTGCTCGGGCCATATCGGCCGTAATACGAGACTCAAACGCGAGTAAAATGCAAGCACAAAAGGCTCAGGAGAGCCTTCAAAAAGAGTCAGATGATCAGAGAGGTGACAAGGGTATATTCGGAGGACGGAGAGTCGTTGTGGGAAAGACTACGACCACAAACCGTGTGGTACTGCCCAGGAAACAGCAACAGCCCCTTGTGATTGTAGAGAAAGAGGAACCGGAGTCTTTTGGTGATGATCTAAATAATAGACCGAAGGGTCTGGGGAAAGATATGAAGAATTGCACCGCTATAGTGGCCGGTCTGCCGCCCGGAATGACCGAAGCCAGATTACTCTCTCTCTGTGGACCTGAAGTGGAGGTATCTACAAAATATCCATGTTTTTATTGTAATAGTTCCCCTTTCGCTCTTACTCTGATGGCATTTCTGGCACCTAAATTTCTTGTTTGCAGTTCTTAATTTTTTACAGGTCCTCATTTTCGAAGTGTAAATAATATGTATTTTATTTACCATTTTGTTATTTAGTTTTTAAGAATTAATTATCTTCAGATTATACAAATGTATTTCAATTCTACCTTTTGTCTCAATTTCTAAGACTATAATTTACATTTTATTATGATTACTGTTTATTATGATTACTTTTTATTCCACTTTATGTAACGGTATAACCCTACCGGTTTTACCTCATATCAGGGGAGCACAAACAAGACTTGTTTGTGCTCCTCTGATGATGAGGTGAAAACCTTGAAACCGGTAGAGGTTATACCGTTACATAAAATGGAATAAACAGTGTTTGATAAAACAAATTACAATGTCTTTAAACCTCCACAATGTTAATGCCTTAAATATAAATAGTATTTATTTTCTTGGATCCAAAAATTTCATAATACAATAGTTAACCATATTTATCCCATTTCACGTTTTCCAATCTAAGAAGTCAAATTAGATCAGCATTTCATTTCAATTATACATTCGACATGGTGAGTGATTGTTCTAGTGAGGGATCCTATTAGAACTTGAAAATCAGTAGGACTTGTTCTCATTTCTAGATATTGCTGCATGAGTTCTTCATGGACACAACTCAAAAAATCCTTGTTTTGTGAATGTTTAATGTTTTTTTATGCTTATTTATCGACCAAGTCAAGTTGTGATTCATATTATGTATTGGTTATTTTACCAAATTATGTAAAATTCATTTGTTTTATTTTTCCTTGTTAAATGGAAAAAATGCTATTTTTTATTGAAAACCTACTATTTCTATGTCTGCTAGATACGATATAAAATCTGTCTACTAGACAATCTAAAAATGTTAAGCAATTTTCAAAATAATATTTACATTTTTGTAGACCATTCGTTGATATTTATTTCGTTAAAGGTCGATGGTGAACTTGATATAGACCATTAAAGTTTTTTATTTAATTAAGCAAGCAAGAAGTTGAAACTGTCTGAAATATAAGTTATATGGAATATAGCATCGTGTTAAGTTACTATTCTCATCCTCAAATATTATGAAACGAGACAAAATTATAAGAGTAGAAATAATGTTGTTTATAGTTAAGGCATTAACGTTGTGGAGGTTTAAAGACGTGTTTGTTAAAAATAAATTACAAAGTAGAAATAATGTTATGCATTTGTAAAACCTGAAATTGTTTTTATTTATTATGCTTTTTAATGTCTTTAACTGTGATATATAACTAGTTAATTATGCATTCCATCCTACAAAGAGGATGATTGTGAACTGTGATATACTTCGTAAGTTATAACTTATTTTGCTGTTAAACAGTATACACATTTTAGTGTTTTTTATTTTGTATGGCTTACTATTAATATATCTTTGTTTTTAATGTTGTTTACTTATGAAGACTTAGGCAAAAACCTAATGCAAGGCTCACAAATTTTTGAATAAGTCAATTTTTTTTATTAATGATAAAATGTGAGATTATCATCTGTGTTTTGAAATTTTTTATGAAAAGTTAATATAGAACTTTGATATAACAGTTGATGGGCAAACAGACTAATAATAAAATGACAATTTATATAGTAGTGCCGTTTAGAGAGCAGACACGACTGTATTATATCGATTGATCTTTTATAGTTGATGGCCCTATACATAGTATGGAATAGACTTCTAATAGAGTGACGCAGGTTGATGGTGTAGAAGCCTTCAAACAGCTTCTTATCTTCACACTATTTGAGAAGTGTTACAAAGGAATAATGTTGGCACTCTGCCAAGTTGGTAGTGATCTTTGGTTACAAAATGCCACTAGAGGATAAATATTTGTTTATGATATATGACAGGAAAAGAAAGTAAAATTCATTCTTTTTTGTTGGCAAATATTTTTTGCTTATTTGTTAAATGTCTTAGCGAATGTACACGAATTATTTGCTGAGAAATATTTAAAAAATAAGTAAAAAATATTTGCCAACCTTCACTTGCAATTTGACATTTATTCTAGAATCATTACATGGCTCATAATTTTTTTTTTAAAAGCTTGTGAGGAAAATTGTCATCAATCGTTTGATACCTATAATTTATAAAAAATGGTATTGAAATGATCTTTGTTTCACTATGGAGTGATCAGAAATGTACAAGATAGGTAAAAGTAGCGTATTTGAAAATGTGCCTTTTATAAGATTTACATAGAAAAATATGTAGTTTTTATCCCATTGACTATTTTTCTTTTTCAATTTTGTATTACATTATGTATCACACTTATTGCCATGCTGCAATCTTTCCTAAATCCGTTAATTATTAAGTGTGAATAAACCAGACTGGGATATTTTTGTTTGACCATCAGCGGGTATTAATTCTGAAACCAAAAGGTCAAAGACAAATATAGTTTCAATGGGCCACCAAGTTTTGTAATTCAGTTCCTTCTAGATTAGCTTCAGTCATGACTTATTTTTTGTAACTTAAGTATTTGACTTAAGTATTGACAATGCTATGAATATGTTTCAATTTTAAACATTTTGAAAATATTGTTTACAGGATATGCTCAATTTAATAATTAATATTACGATATTGTTTATTTTATGGAGAATTTCTAAAAGTTGATCCAAGTATTTAGTTTTTCTTTACTGGTTTAAATTCATAAACTTAAGATTTCCTCAGTTTTGGAGGTATGCTGTTTTCTCTTAGGCCGAGGCCACACCAAAGTGCTTCGTTAGGTACTAAGCTAGGTGTTACGGGACTAATATACTAGGTGACTTCATGCTTGGCCACACCAAAGTGCTTCGCACAAATTCATTTGACATTTGGGAGTGGTTGAGTCAACAAACGATGCCACTGTCAAAACTAACCAATTTCATTACAACTTACCTTATCTTTATTTACTTTCTGTGCAACTTCATTCCAAAGTTATTTTATTACAGGTACATTTTTGTATAATTTGCTCGATGGGTTCCACAAAGGCTCCCTTTTATACAACAGCTATTATTAAAACTTCCGCCATCTTTTAAAATCACGGTGACTCAATAAAATTAACTAGGAGATTCACTCGGTGACTAATCGTCATGTAGCGTGGTGCGAAGCGTGCAGTGTGGCCATTGCGATAGTATGCGGTGTGTTGGTTCGCTAGGATATGTCGCTTAACTCGCAGCGTAGCTCTAAGCACCAAGCGAGGCTCCTACCTGTGCGGCCGAGGCCTTAGTTTCATGTTGTAAATAAATTGAAGAAATTTTACATTTGAAATCTTTTATATTCACATGGACTGCATGAATTTGAATGATTTAATTTTTGTTTAGATAACAATGAAACATTTTAAATGATGAAGAGAAGAATAAGGGAAACCTATTGGCCTAGATTCATGGTTTCCTTTTTTTTTTTATTTAATTCTCTTGTGAATTTCATAATTAACAAAATTTAATTTTTAAAGATAGTTTTCTCTGTAAATTTTTATATCTCATTTTCATGTTTAAAATGTTAAGTGCATCATTATTTGGAAATTTATATTTAAAACTGATTTGTCAAAACTTAATTTTTTTATTATTGTTTTTCAACAATCAATGTACGTTTAATTCAACCCATTTATCATTTACATTGTATAAGTTGTTTTGAAAAAAAAAACATTTAATTAACAGGTTGGCAACTGTCAGTATTTTAAGTACTTTATGGATTTTTATGGCTTACTTGTCTTAATCTATACTTAATCTATGCTAGGTTAATTTTAAAACACATAACTGGTACCAGTCTGCACTTGGCAGATAGTTCTTAACTTAGTGAGTTTGCTTCATAATACTGTATAACCCAGATATTATTTTATTGCATTTTATGTTTTTGTTGTATACATTTTCAATATTAGGACTCAATTTGGTTTTATATAATTTTACTTTTTTATGAAATTCAAATTCACCTCTTTTTTCTACAATATGAAGGATGTTCTTGTGCATAAAGAAGTGGTAACGTTGGAAGCACTATCATCGCTGTCCAATTTATTTTCAATTTAATCCTGCTGTTTTATGTTTTATTTCATTTTGCTTTACGAATTAATTTGTATTTTTTTACTACAAGAGATAATTTTTATGGATTCTATGTCAATTAAGGAATTGGATGAATTTTTGTGAACATTTTTGACATTTATGGAAAAAAAAATACAAAAGTTTTATGAAGACATCGTAAGTTTTTATATATTTTTATGTAAAATTATTATATTGATGTGAAATCTGTATACTTTTCAGAATTATCGGATGACATTTTCTATGTTTCTGATATTTTTTGTCAAGGGTGTTTCCGAATTGTTTAGTTTTTAATGTTTTTGAGAGTATAGCAGTAATGGGGAGCTTATCAAGTAGATAATGTTATGCAAAACTAACGTAAACATGATGAAATCATTGCAGAATGCATGTAATATTGAGATATTTTGCATCAATTTCTTTTTCTCATAAATTTGACACCATTTTTGTTTTTTCCCTGCAAATCTTAAAAACTGGCTAATACTGCATATGATAGTTTTTAAAGTTGCCAACCTGTTAAATAATTTTTTTCAACATAAAAATGTTGAAATCCCTTAATAAAATAAGATTTTCAGTATTCTGTCATCGACAAGTTGGCAGATATTCATCGACCACCGCAGCCAGCTGACTTCACATGAAGATATTATAATTATAGTACATAAAATATTTTTTTGCTTAATTTTTCATTTTTACACATTTGATAAAATATTCAACCATCCAGTGATTAAAATTCATTTTGATTGAGAAGGAAAAAATAGCATTACAAATTTCTATACCTACAAATAGCATTTCAATTCACAGTATCCATTTAAAATTTCGAATAAGTCAATTTTTTTTTATTTTAGTATTTTTCACTATAATCTTTATTGTCCTATCAGAATATCTTCATTTAATTTCAGAACTATGATTTATTGTATTCATTTAGAGGTAACCATTAATTCAAATTACGTATGACCCTGTAAGATATTAAATAAATGAATAACTAAATTTTGTTCAATTAAGACATGTTGGCTTTACATCATTTATTTTTTCTTATAATTCTAGTACTGTACCTGTATAATTTATAATAAACTTTTTATTATTTTACTTATGTGTAAAATAATAAAAAATAAATTGTGCGTGTCGTTTTTAATTTTACTTATGGAAATAAAGTAAAACTTACGACCTTCAATTGATTATTTTTTCGAAGTATTGTTGTTTTCTAACATATATATATATATATTTTAAATGTTTAATTCTGGTTTTATTTCAATACAATATGTTGATGAAGACTAACTTATGAAATTGTTTAGTTTCATATAATGATTTAAATAAAGCTAATATAGCGAAGATCTGGCAGTTTATTTTATTCTTTTCGACTATTAACTATATATGTTCTCGTATAATGTTAAATATTCTCTCTCTTTCTCTTAGAAAATAGCTGTGAACTTCTTTATTTATTTCAAGGAGTATACATCATTGTTTGTTCTGTTGACTACATAGGACCTCATTAGTGCTTAATTTTTTACTCCAGGTGGGCATAGTACAACTCCTGCAGAAATTTATCCTCCAAGATTTTAGATACAGGGTTAAATTAATATTATTCGAAATTTGTTAACAGGTTATATAAGTTCTGTGTAGAGTATTTTTTTATATGTAAGTGATAAATTATTAAATTTAAAAAAATCAGCTGTTCCACAAAAGTAAAAGAAATGTTATTTAACTTTGTTGCCTATCCTTTTGATAAACATAGTATTCAAATAATTTTTTACGTGGATTAAATTTATCAATTTCATCATGCCTTTGAAATGGTACATCAGTCTTACCAGACCTATCAGGTTATCAAAATTCATTGAATAAAAAGTCATCTGATATTGGAAAGTCAATTAACGGATATTAAACCTATCTTGATATACAATATTTAGAATTACTGCGGTAATCTTGGAATAATATATTCTTATTGTAGATTAACAAATTAGTGTTGTGGAATATTTCTTGATACTAAATCGAGTTTTGGTTTGAAAAGTAAGACTTTTAATTATTTATGGGATGTGAATTTTTTTTGTTAACTGTAAAAATGTTTCTATAAAGAAAATGACTATGGCTTGACTCGCTAGAAAATAATGTGTATTAGTTCTTCAGATTCATTTCAACAAATATATTTAAACAATATTAAAACTATTTTGGCTCAGACTTAGGCTAGGTCAATTTTTTTCTTATTCTACAGTAAATCATAGAGAGTGGACGAGGTCTGCTCATCTTTTCTGTATATAGAGAGTATCCTGTATTGAGTCATACTTAAAATAATGAAACATAAAACATTTTCACAGTATGAAAAATTTATACTACATTAAGATTCCCATCTCCCAAGGTAAAATGCAAGAGTACTTATATCAAAATCCAATTTTCAAATTGGTTTACAAGTTTACTTAAAAGTGAAAATATGTTTCGGGTGAGATTAATCAACGTGTTCCGAATTCAGAATTTAGAATTTTGGAAAAACTGAAAAGTTGATTAAAAATATTGATTTGTATGAATGAAAAGACTGATGATATTTGATTATATATTTTTATACATTGTTATGTGTTATTGATGAAGAGGTTTTATAGTATTTTTTTCATTTGTTTTTAATGAAAAGAAACACGACGAGTAAGCTCAAAGTTGATCAAAATATTAATTTGTATGAAGACTGAAATATATTTGATATACGATATGAGTATATTTTTATATACTGTTATATGTTATTGATGAAGATATTCTATTATATTTTTCTCATTTATTTTTTACAATTACAAGATACATGATAAATATTGCATGCCAAACATTAATATGATAGTTATGTATGGGGTAAATTAACATGCGCATATTTTTCTATCCTTTTTTTATATTTATGTGAAACCAAAAATACTGCGAGGAATGGTCAAGACATTTACAGGGTGTCTTAAAAAATATGTACATACTTTGAAGGATTATAAATTTAGTATTAATTAAGGTATATCTAAGATTAAAACTCCAAATTAAAGAAGACAGACAGATTTTTTTTAATAATTGATGGTCGTTTTGGTCCATGCACTGCTGATAATGAGGAATCGCAAATGTCACGAATCAATTGTTTTGGTATTTGGACGCATTGTCTTTCTATGGCTGCTCTCAATTCATTAACTGTTGCCGGTTTTGTCCCATAAACTTTATCTTTAATGAGTCCCCATAAAAAAAAGTTAATTTCCGTGAGCGCGAGCATATTCAATACTACCTCTATGTCCAATCCATTTGTTCTGCAAAGTTTCATCAAGATTAGGGGCTCACATCGTGATGCTAATGGGCGGGGTGCACCATCTTGCTGGAAATAAAATTCCTCATTCCTAAACTTACGAACGCATGGTATGACAAATTCCTGAAGAAAGTTCAAGTAAACGGCAACCTATAAAAGTGTGTACATTTTTTTACACCTATATTATGAATAAAAAGTGAAATTACTGAATTTTGAAGCCATAGATACAGTGTTCTTATTGATAACCTTTTTGCTTCTGTATAAGTGTCGATGAAAACTGTTTCAAGTAGAATTATGCAAACCAAAAAGAATAATTCATTTGTTGGCTAGTACTTCATTTTTTTTATTAGTAAAAAATACAACAGGAATTCCCACAGCTGTAGAATGATAAAAAATATTTTTTATTTGGTTTCTTTTGTGAACTATCAAGATTAATATATGATGATACAATCAAATTCATTATTGTTTGTGTCACACAAACTCCTAACCTGTCACATTTATTAAAGTCGGAGAAAAATCATAAAATTAATCAGTAAATTTCTTATAGGTCATGTATCTTTTATTTTTGATTTTCCCCAATTATTTATGTCTGTTGTCAAATATCGCTGGTCTATGTTTTTAGTAATAATTTCTTTGTTGTCTCCAAACTATCCCTTGCCATCTAATGCCATCAGAGTTTTGACTTCTTGCTGTGTTATATAAACCATTTCTAATTTTATTCAACATGTATTTTTACCAGAAAAGTGTTTCTTGTGATATGTATTTCTGCATAATTTGTGTAGACTGAATTTTAACAGCAAGAATTCATACGAGCATTTATTATGGTGCACATTTTTTTATGCAGTTACATACCTTTTTTTGCTTTGTGTGCTTTAGTTTTATTTTATTTTTCCTTTATTTTTCAACATATCTGTGATAATTTTACTGTGTAAATTATAACTTGTGATAATCATGCTGTGATACAGAATTTATTGAAATATATCATTTTAGATATCCTAAAATATTAAAAAAATTTTAAAGCATATTTATTTATACATACTTGTGAAGAATGCAGATTAAATTTACTTTTCGTAACGTGGATTGATCTTTTATAATTCTAAAAACGCTTTATTACTCGTAAATCAAATTAAAATTCATTACTGAAATTTAATTGTATTCGTAGACGTGTGTTAAATTTTTTTTATTACAAAAATTGTTTGGTAAAAAATGCATTTTATTATTGATTATAAAAAAGGCATTTCAAAATTAAATTAATCCTTAAATAATGTGATTGGCATCAAGATGTCATTGTATAATATCGATAATTTTTTTTTTTTCAATTACCCAAACTACGAAACAAAATATAGTTTTTAGATTAGATATTATGTTTAACAATTACAAACAAATAGAGTATATTACTAGTTTTTCTTAAATAAACATAATTTATTTTTCTACTATTTCATATATTAAAAGTTTTATTGATCAGAACATTTTTGAGACATAAATCAGGTCCAAATAATATTTTTATACCATTTATATATAATTTTTTTGATATACCATTATTTAAAATTCATAATTTTTGCATTGCTATTCGATGAAATAAATAATTTGTGCATTATCTAGTCAAACATACATACATACTTATGTGTATAAATGAATGTAACTATATCTATATTTTATTTATATATATTTTTTTATTCTATTTTATGAGATTATTTTTTACATTGGTGTTTATGACTGACATACTAGGTTATTGTGTGTCTTGTCTTGGCTTCATTAAACTAGGTACCTGCCTTAATCTTTCTAGTGACAATATTTGTTCAATTCCTAGTCGTTCCTTATTGTTGATTTTTATGCGATGTTGCTGACCTGTTATTTTGTTATTCAATTTAAAAAAATCTAATTTTAAGATACAAACCATATATTTAGTATTTTTTGTTTGTTTGTACTGCCTGAACACACTGATGCTTTATAAATTGATACCATGTTGAAAATATTTTTGTATCAAGCAGTGTTAAATGACTTTTTTGGACTAGAGCAATATAAACGATAGACCTTTTGGCCCTTAACAAATAGAGAAAACATTTTTTAACACGGTACAGTGCCGGGCCGTGGACTCACCTGGATGGAGTTTTATGATATCCCTGTGTTCCTGATGAAACATATTGCATGATGATGAAAAGGTGCATTGTGCTTTCCTAATGTAAACAAACAGGTGCTGTTTCAGCATCCAACATGTTAATAAAGAATTAATAAAATTTATGAGTGTTAAATTTACAGTGTAATTATGTAATCGACTGTGACATCTTTCAACCGGCAGTGAAAACTTATAATACATTTAATGATGACTTAGGACGAGTCCTCACGGTCATGGTCAGATTGTTAGTGTACTCAGTAGTGTGCTCAAATATTGTCTTTTGAAAATAGTCAGCTAAGAAAGAAATTCACGAGTTCACTAATTCCTTTACTGAAACCTGCACTATGGGGTTTCACCCATATTAAATTACTGTTCATCATTAGTTGTTAGTTTAATGCTTAAAAATTTATTCTAAAATGTTGTTAACTATGTTTTTTTTTTCATTCGGTGCTTTAATATTTCAATTGAATTTAAATGGGACAATTTTTTCTTCGTTTGGTATATCAATTTTATAAATGGTTTTTTTGCTGAATTGTTAGTAATAAATATGACCGACTACCGGGAAAAATCAAATTTTGGGAATTCATAATTTAGTAGTATTTCTTCAAGTTAAATGTTTATTTGTTTTTTGGTTTTATGAATAATAAATAAAAATTAAAACATAAATCTTCTTGTAATCTCTTCAATTTTTGTTGCGAGATAATAAATTCTGTGTATATTTTTCAGTGCATACTTTGTAGATGTCAGACAATTTATTTTTGTTTACACAATTTATTTTTCTTTTTGGCTAACAGTTTTTTATTATATATCTATAAAATTTGACACTATTGTATTTTATGTTCTATCGAGTAGTTTTTGCGTGATTAAACATGAACTAAAAATATATGTTTAGAATTTAGGTCTGCCTTTCCTTTTTAAATTTGTCACAGTTGATCTAAAATTCTTGGAATAAACAATGTTTTGACAATTATAATGTTGAAATAGAATTTCGCTAGAATGAGTGAAATGTATTTTAAAAGAATATTGATCGGTAAATATTCATTTCATCTTCAAACTCCATTACATTACTTATTTATGCTTTTCTACAGTTTTGTATTTAACAAAAAAACTTATTGTTTAAAACTCCACAAATTTTGGGCGTTAACATAATTAACATTTAAAATATGTGAAACACATCCGATTGATCATAAAATTCAAGAACAGAAATAGGGGGTTTCGGTTAGGGCTATTTCGACTACATTAACATATTCACTGCTGAATAATTATAAAAAATACAGCGGTTTAACACAGCTGTTTTATTGGTTCATATTTAAAATTCTTGAAAAATACTAAAAAGGTATGAGCAGATATAATTCATTGTCATATATTCGAACAAACCCTATCTATCAGTATTTGAATCCATCCAAAGAAATTCGGAATAGAACGGTGATGGACGTGAGCATGTAATTGAAGTTTATATGAATGCCTATAATAATAAAAAGGACAATTTATATAGCGCTGTTGAGAGAACAGACTCACTTCAAGACTTCACTGATTGTAATATCCATCCCCTGTATAAAAAAGTGACAATTCAAAAGCAGCAATTTTTTCTAAGATACACAACAAAATTAGGCTTTATCACATTAACAGTTGAACCTCAATTGTGTCTGTACCACATTTGTGACACTTCCAAATAATAACCGAAAATTGTCAAGTTTTGAGTTCTGTTACTTTTCTTGCAGGATCAATATAATAGCCCATTCTCTTAACTTGACGGTTACTAACAAATTTTAATACAGTGATAGAATAGAAAATAAATTTGAATATGTTCATCGTATTCTCCTGATATAAGGTCAGTCCATAAATTCGTGCGTATTTTTGAGAAATTTTGAAACAATGCAAGTGAAACACATTTTACTATTTTAATCAATGATATATTTTCCTTCATTATCAACAACTTGTTGTCATCTTACGGGTAATTTTATAATTTCATTTGTGTTAAAGGACTCTTGATGTAAAAAAAATTGGAAACTTCTGTTTCAACTTTATCTTTATTGGATAATTTTATCCCGATAAAAAAATCTGAAGAGCAAGAAATAAATGATAGTCATTATCATAGAAGAAAACCTTTTTGATATTCACTAATCGTGGACTTTTTTTAATCAATGCTGAGCTGAAACATGAAAGCCATTGACAATAAATATTTGCATTAATCGTTACATTAGGTTCTAACAGTTAAAAATGGATGATACCGTACATATCCCACCAAATAGACAACAGTATCTTTTTTGATGCAATTCCTTTGCTGTTGGTAAGGGCTTTTTTATCCTTATCTGTCCACTGTCTTTTTCTTGCGATATGATACAAATTCCACTTTTCATCACCTGTCTCCTTAAGGTGACGAAATACTGTTCCGTGGGATGAATTAAGCCTTTGCAATGTGATCAATTTGGCCCTGAATTAACAAGACTAGAGCATTATTGTCATTAAGTCACTTTTTCCATCTTTAAATCTTTGAAACCATTTCTGGACAGTCCTTACATTGATACTATTCTCACTATGAATGCTTTATTTTTTTTTGCTGTGGAACTTTCACTTGCATCATTTAAAAATAAAAAGTATAGAATGTGCCGTTTGTACTGAGTATCGATATTCATTTTCTAAGGACTTATTTACATCTGATGTTTACAAAAATTCATGATAAACTGACCACGAGTGTACATTTCAAAACAGTATACGACTTGTTTGGAAGTGTATTGTTCTATGAAATGAGTCATGGTGAATCATACATATGACATCAATAAGTACAAATTTATGGACTGACTTGATGAATTACAAATGAAAATATTAACTGTGTTCTACAATATATTTTCATTGCATTATTTTGCTGGAAATTAAACAAAATATATTTGCATGCTTATAAAATAAGCATGTAATTCCAATAAAATATATTGTTTTATGTGTCTTGAAATACTACTCCACATTTGATGATTGATATTTCCATTTAATTTAAATATCTTGATCTATCAAAGTTAATTTAAATATCTTGATCAATTTAAATTATTATTTATAAAAAAATTGCTACCTCTTAAAAATAATCATGGATATTGGTGTTGTCTTTGTGTCTACATTTATTTTTTAATAAAAATGATTTTTATATTTTTGAAAAATGTTTCGTCAGTTCAAACCAAGCCTTAGAAACATTGAACAAAGGAGTATTTTTTTATCGAAGTTTTATATATTTTTTTGATACACTTTTAAAATTAGGTGAAATTTGGTTATAAAATATTGTTGAACCATTCTTTACCAATGTTTTTTAAGTATCCATAATGTTTTTTGTTTGTTTTATTAAATATATTAACTTGATTTTAATTGAAATACAAGTACAAATTACTTTTTTTTTACAAAATGTGGCAGGTATGTTGGCCTGTGTTGTGCCCTGCGACAACCATTGCTTTTATGTATTGTGTTTCAGAAATAACTTTTAAATGTGTTTAAGCTGTTGATTATTTCTTCAAAGTAATAGTTTCAGTAAAAATCATCTTTCTTCACTTTATTTATAATAATAAAACATTTGGGATGGATAAATACGGACTATCTTCTTCTGAATCTGAATTGAAGAAAATAATTTTCCTTGCTTTTTGTATGATTTTCTTACAATTCCATATTTTATATGTTTTAATTGTTAATTTTATATATACGTATATTGATTTTTTTAAATTGATTAACGTTTTACATACATTATTATTTCATACAATATTTTTCATCATTTCACACTGTTTGAAATAAGAAAGACCATTAATTATTCATGCCGATGTATTTATTTTTCAACTCTTTTATTTCCTTTCATCTCAATAATTAAATTAATATTTATACATTTGTTTCTGTAAAACACTTCTGTCAATAAAATATGAAAAAAACGAGTTTGAATGGCACATTTTACAATACTACATTTTTTTTCAAAAGTTTGGATGCTACAATACTACATTTTTTTTCAAAAGTTTGGATGCTACAATACTAAATTTTTTTTGAAAATGGTGAATTTGATAAAAGGTTTTTTTTTGTATTTTGGTTCTATTAACACGTTCACTGCGTATAAAATACTAAATGTCATACAGAGATGCTGAAAATTTGCAAATTTTCGAAAACCCATAACTTTGTTAAAAATCAAATTCTACTTTCTATTGAAACATCATATACAAGTGTATTCCTTCGTGTCTTCAAAACACATGAAACCGGCAACGAATCCTTATCGGGAGACATTTATGAGTGCACTCAACATTCAAGGCTATTTTGTATGGACACGGGAGCCGTGTTCGACGCAGTGAACGTGTTAAGTAGTACATTAAAATATGTGAAAAAAAAATAAATTGTAAGCATACAAAGAGAATAATTCATATCCATGGTTAGGTTGTGAGCCAAACTGATCTATTTCCAAATTTCCTAAATATTTGTTGAAACCGGTTAAAATTACATTTATTTTGAACATTGACGACTTCCGTGACCTAGTTGGTAAGATACTGTCTTCCAATCTGGAGAATGCGGGTTTCAATTTCTGCTGGAACCCAATTTTTTTTTTAATAAAATAAGGTTTTAATTTAAGGCCTCATAAAAATCTTTCTTGAGGAGAGTTTGCTTTCTGAACAGCGCAATATAAAATTGTCCTTTGAATGAATGAATTGATACAATTTTATTTAATATGATGTATATTTTTTTCAAATAGTAAATTAGGATCTATATTTTTGTCGGTCATTGTGGTACTTTTTTTCATTATACAATATACAGTTATTAGACGTACATAATTATACGAATCATGGTATTGCAAATTCCATGTCATATTTTCAAGATCCAACAATCTGTAAAATATCTTAACATCTATATTTTCATTTGGGTACCTATATGGAGTTAGTACAATAATTTGACACATCAAAGACATTTAAACAATATTTGACGAGTGTATAGCAAATATATCAATAGTGTATATCAGTTTTTTTTTTGGCTATGAAACTATTTATAATCTGTCAGTGCTTAATCGATACATTAATTTTTGTTTTTAATGCACTTTGAGAAGTTAAAATCGTATGACTGATGCACATATAAAAAACTCCATTTTTTATATATGCATCACCCACTTCGACACAGTCAATATAAGTATGGGATATTTATTTACCAAGTTTGACGTTTAAATCTAATACTATTAATATATTTTAAATTTAACTAATTCTTTTATATAAACATATAATTTTTTTTATGCTTAAAATATCCATATATAGTATTTATTTGTTTATTTTATAATATACATATTTTGTTTTACTTATATGTATACAGTGTCTTCTAATATTAAAAATTCATTTGAAGGTCTATTCTGAGGTGTGAAATTAGAAAAGCATTTTATTTACTTTATTTCCAAATATGGATGACGATTGCAAACATAGTTAAATAAGATGTTATCCAACAAGTTACAGGCCAATGCCTAGTTTGTTGACTATCAAACTTTTTTATTAAACTTATGTTTACCATATGAATACCATTGGAAATGTGTTTTCTATATCGCATACTGAAAAAAGAATCAATTGATAATATTTGTTTCCAGTTCTCTTACTAAGTCAATATGACTTTACTTACGCAAGGAAGTGTTATTTATACTAGGAGCATGTTTCACTAGAAACCAGTATAATTCTGAAAATAAACATGAATGTACTAAAATTTAAACAACATTAGGAAATGTTAAATGTATATTTACTTTTATTTCAGATAATATTTATTAAATGGCAATCTTACCAATATTATTTATTTAATATATGTATATCTCTATATCCCATCACTTATTTTTGACTGTTTATGTAACATGTTTATTTTCAAAAAAATATTCTTTTTTTTTTTAACGTTTTTATTGAAAAGACAATGAGAAAATTTATGAACTATGAAATTCGGAATTACAATTGTATATTAGTTATTACTCAAACGTTTTGAAAATATCATTACGATAACCTGAAATTTTGTTAACAACTTAGGTAGCGGAGCGATCGTATAACATTAACAGGTGTTAATATAATACGTTATTTTACGAAATGTCATATTTAAATTTTTGTATTTCTTGTTTTTATTTTTTTGAATTTATTTAAAAGTTATAGTAAATAAATAATATCTCATATCCTACAACATTATTCAAAATTAACATGCACATTCTCAGTTTTGGATGCATCTTTATAAGAAATAACACTTATTTCTTGGACCCTTACAATCAAATCTCAATAAAGTCAAATCAAATCAAATCTTAGTAAAAGTCCATTTCTGGCATTTATGTATCAATTTAACTCTTGACATGTATTTTGATTAAAATGTTCAATTGGTTCATAGATAGTTACTTAAATTGAGAGATTGCATGATTCAATTGAGAGCTTGGTTAATATCTGACTGAAGTCAAATTTAGATCAAGTCTATTATTTTGCTCACATTTTCGAGTATGTAGACTAGAAATTATCATTTTTATGCGTTGTAAATTTCATGATAATATTTGTATGAAATTGTCTTAGGTTAAATGAGACGAAAATAGTATATCATAAATGTGAACAGGATCGTAATTCTGAAAGTTGCGTGTCAGATGTAAACCAAGGCTGTTGTAGGATACAGGGTATCGTTTTAAAAATGGTCTATATTTGAAATGTTGAAATCGTAGTAATAGTTAAAGAAGAATGTGTTTGGTGTTTAAGTTCAAGTGTGACGTCGAGAATTGTATTGGTGTTTACAGCAGGTGACCTTATCGGCGACAGAGAAAGATTCTGCGATGGCGAGATTCATGTCTCCCGAAGCGTGCGATCGTTTCATAAGAAGATTCAACGGCAGACTGGTGGCTGCGTGCTCGTTGAGAGTGAAACGGGCAGTCTAAAGCAGTCGATACTTCGTCATTCTACTCGTCATCGAAACCCTGGTCACAGATGATTCAACATGTCATATTTAACCGCTGAACTTAGTTTGTAATATATTTTAAAGTCATTTAATTGCATTTTTAAACTATGCTTAGTATTGTTTAACTCAAAGAGGTGAGAACTATTCCAGAATACAACAGTAACTGATTCAATTACCCAATAGAAACAAATTTGTAAAACTGCATTCCTATTTATTTATCTGCTGGATTGGTATAATGGATAAAGATACAGATCACAAAGGCGACTGTTCATTGTCTGACGGTGGCTGTCTGGTGTTTGAAGGCATTAATTCTTTTAAAATTTTATGTGCCTTTTTTCAACTAAATCCATTCTCCACCTGTTACAGTCTCGTGCCTTTTTTCAACTAAATCCATTCTCCACCTGTTATAGTTTTCACTTAATTAGTCAAATCTGTTACATCCTCAAGAAGAATTAATTCGAGATGAGATTTTTTTCTTTGTTTTCATTTTGTATGTTTTTATCAAATATTTGAACTTCATATACAGCTATTAAACAAAGAATTTCTTCGTGCATAAAATATATTAGTCTTTAATAAATATATTAAAATTCATATTGATTAATTATCGAGATTTAGCGTGTAAAGGGTTCAAGTTTTGTTTTTGTATTTGATGGAAATATTTCTTTTTTTAGTACTTTAATTTTTATTATTTTGAATTTTAATCGAGTGATTGGGTTTTAGATTATTAAGTCGAGATATTTTTATTGATACTAATTTAGTTTTCAAAAAAAAAAAAACAACATTAAAATCATAAATCTATTGAAAGTTTACCTCCATTCATTTAGTCATTATTTTTTTTCTTTTCTTTAAAACATTGATAAAAGTGTAACTTTTGAAATTTGTTCTTTATTTTGTCAAGTTGAAATATTTTTTCAAAATTGGAATAACTTTACTTGCTTAGAAAATACTCAAATTTGTAAAAATTTTAATAATTATGTAAAAAAATATTTACAGTAAACTTAGTATAGTGACACAAATACAGTTGTTTTGAAAGTAATATTTATTATTCAATGAAATTGTTAAGTATCGGGGAATGTGCTAGTTTAAAATATGTATGTAAAATTTACATAATTCGTACTAAATAAAATGTCTTACCATTTTCATTGTACTGTTTTTCTTAATTTGATATGACACTTGAACTTTTTACAAATAAAAAATCAATAAATCATTTAGAAGTTTTCTAAATAAATGCTGTCTTATACAAGCTGTGTGTCACTTTATATTTTTTATTAGAAACAGTTGCGTACATATAAAAATAAAAAAAAATATTTAGCTGTAATCAGAGAAACCAACAAACATTTTTAACCATATGCAATTATGGTAAAATAAAAAAAAAACAATTTTCTTGATAATTTTTAGTTTGAATATTATATACTTGAATATTTATTTTCTCTGCAAGTTCATTATTCGAAAATATGTGATTGCTCTTATATAAAAATTTCAATATTATTTCACTTTGAGAAAGGAAATAGTAACATTTTTTTATGTGACATTCAATAATTGCAAAATGATTGCATTTTAAAATCTTATTGAAGTGTCCCCAAACTTGAAGTTATGCTTAGAAGTAAAGTATATGTTTTTTTTATTGTTAATTTCCATTTTGACACAAATTTCTATTATTTTAGACTATCTGAACTTTTAGATTTAATGTGCTTGTCAAACATTACAAGCTTAATTATAATTATGTATATACATATAAACGCATACTTTTTATCTACTTGATCTTAAATTAGAAAATAAAAAAGAAAATTGTATATTCAATAAATATATAAATCAGATTCCTCTCTTTTATTGTATTATCCGCTTATCAATCCAATTTCTTATACAGTAATCCTTCCAATTATGCAGATAATTGGTTCCAGGGCAACATCTCATTAATGAAAACAGTGGAAACGGAGCCATTGAATGCTTTGCAAAATAGGTTATCTTTTACATACCTACTACCTTGATCAAAAAGTTTTAGGACCGGTCACCGTGTGGCGCTGTCAGTTACCCGATTGGATTTTTTTTTTTTGTTAGATTACCGCATCTATCATTGACACTTCCCTCCAAATTTCAGTGTCATAGCTTGACATTTGTAAAAGTTACGCTGTACTGAGTACATCTACCTTTGTGCTTATTTTCGATTTTTTACAAGTTTGAAAATATGGCATCAACTGTGCATTAACGAGTTTGCATTAAATTTTGTGTGAAAAACGGATTTAACGGTCCGCAAACCTTGGAAATGTTGGAGAAGTGTTTTTCGGTGGCACGAACGCTTCAGAAGTGGTCGTGAGTCGGTCGAGGATGACGAATGTAATGGCAGTCGAAAATCGATGAAAACATCGATAAAATCAAGAAATGTTGGCCGAAAACTGCAAATTGACCATCAGAGAGCTGGCAGAGGACTTAAACATCGCTTATAGATCTGCTCAAGACATTTTGGTTAGTGCTTTGGGCCTCAGACGTGTTGCTGCAAAACTGGTGCTGAAAGACCTCAATTTCATGCAAAAAAAGGACCGCGTTGAAATCACGAAAGAATGAGTTTTTGACCAAAAACAACACGAATACTATCCAGCAGCCTTCTAATTTCCCTGATCTGGCTCCCTGCGACTTTTTCCTGTTCAACCGACTTATAAAAACCGTTTCGCAAAACGCGTTACAGCACCCGAAAGGATGTCATGACAAAAATCGAAGATGGTTCTGATGGACATACCGAAAATTGAGTACCAGCGGTGTTTCGAGGATTGGATCAAGCGCCTGCGTAAGTGTGTTGCAGTCGATGGGGAGTACTTTGAAGGGGACCATATCGATTTTGATGAATAAACTTATATTTTCGATTTTATGAATAAAGTCCTAAAACTTTTTGATCAAGGTATTATTTCCAGTTATTCTATTCCTACTGAGTTTAAAAAGCTTTAGTTATTTTTTTCAATAACTGTGTAAAGTGGTTACTGATGACTAAACAATAATTTATTCATGTAGAGAAGAAAAAAAGCAGATCTGCCACTTTTTTTTTGCTATTTTTGATTTGAATATACTTTAATTTTTTAATATGCATTCTTATTCCTAAGTTATAGGAAAAATATGGTATCACCTAAGTTGTTTTTTCATAATTTGGAAATCGCTGATGGGCCTTGTAGTCAGTCGAGGATCCCCTTGCCATTACGTCAATTCAGTTGGAAAGCGAAGCTATGCTGTTGAGTTTTTTTTAAATGATCCAGTACAGCAGTCTGGTGTGCTGTTGCACACCAGACTGCTGTACTGGATCCGATGGTACACCAAAGTAAGACGATCGTAGCTCACCGGCATATATTTTTTTAAATAACACTTATGGAGGTCTTCATGAAGTATATCTATGAATAGATACTTCTTTACGTTAACCGCATTTTATTAGACAATACTTGATGTACAGGGTCTTTCAATAAGGATGCTCGATTTTTAAATGTAAATAAAACAAGTTGTGTGTGAGATATCCACTCAATTTTTTTTTATTTGAAAGAATATTTTATGACATTAAGTATAGAATATAACGTTGTTCAAATGTCTGCCGCGGCTTTGCTTGGTGGCACATATTCGGGAGGTCCAATTTTTGATGACTGTCGCATAAATCTGGCTGAATTAGCTGGATGCAGTTCGTTATGTTGAATTTGAGGGCATCAATTGTTTGCGGTTTATATGCATAGTCCTGCGATTTAAGATAGTCCCAAAGGAAGAAGTCTAAAGGTGTTAAATCGCACGATCTCGGTGACTAGTTCACGTCGCCGCTGCGCGAGATAACCATGCCCTCAAATCGCTCGTGCAGAATGTTCATCGTGGCATGCGCTGTGTGGTACGTAGCGCCATCCTGTTGGAACCACATGTCGTCGGTATCCATATCATCCAGTTTAGGCTACAAGAAATTGCTTATCATCGATCTGTAGCGCTCGCCTTTGACGGTTATGGAAATGCCAGTTTCGTTTTGGAAGAAGTACGGACCGATGTTTCCGACAGACCAAAATCCACACCAAACAGTGACTTTTTTGGGATGCATTTGGAGTTGGTGTATCTCGTGTGGATTGGTATCGTCCCAAATCCGACAATTTTGCTTGTTCACACATCCATTCATCCAAAAATGGGCCTCGTCGCTAAAGATGATTTTTTTGGCGAAATTTGAGTCAACTTCCAACTGCTTCAGAGCCCAATCAGCAAACACACGGCGTTGTCTATGGTCATTTACCTTAAGTTCCTGGGTCAGTTGGATTTTATACGGGTGCAGACCCAAGTTTCGACGCAAAATTCGTCAAGTTGAAGTCGCAGAAAGGCCAAGTTCTTGTGAACGACACGAAATTGACTGCCTCGGGTTTTCCCGTACACTCTCATGCACAGCAGCGATGTTTTTAGCAGACTTTGCGTTTCGATGACGTACGGGTGTTAGTTGATTATTTATCGAACCGGTTGATTCGAATTTGGCCACCAAACGTCGAATAGTCAACTCGGCAGGACGGTTGTGGCGAGGATAAAAATCACATAATGCGCGAAACGTTTCTCGAACGGAGCACTGATTTTGAAAATAAAATTTGATGATTTGCACACGTTGTTCAACGCTATAACCTTCCATGGTGATTTGCCTTACACTACTGAACAATTCACAACAAATTTGACAGATGTTGCTTTAACAACATGGCTGCTATAACCTAACAAATTTCGAGCGTCCCTATTGAAAGACCCTGTATAATAATTATCAAATATATATCAGGTCTGTAAATATGAAACTGGAATATTTTTATAGAAAATACACATTGTATGAAAATGGTAAAAAATATTTTATTCAAAGCCCATCGCTACCTACACATTTTTCCCATCTCTCTGGCAATTTGTGGATGCTACGCCAAAAAAACTGTTGCTCGTTTGAGGCAAAGGAGCCATTTTCGTAAGAACTGAAGCGATGCTCAGCAAGTGCGTGTCCCATCGATGCAAATGAGTAGTAATCAGATGGAGCCAAGTCTGGTGAGTAAGCCACATGCGAAAGTATTTGCCAACTAAACGCCTCAATCGTTTCCTTGACCGGTTTTGCTGTGTGCGATGGTGCATTATCATGAAGCAAAATCACTTTGTGTTGCCTCTTTTGATATTCTGGTCGTTTTTCACGCAATTCTTGGTTCAAATCCATCATTTGTTGTCGGTAGCGTTCAGTATTAACGGTTTCGCCAGGTTTTAGCAGCTCATAATAGATAACACCCTTCTGATCCCACCAAACACAGAGCATTGTCTTCCGTCCATAGCGATTTGGCCTTGCAGTCGATGTCGCTGGTTTGCTTGCAGTTACCCATGATCTTTTACGCTTAGGATTCTCGAAATATATCCATTTTTCATCGCCATTCACAATTCGATGGAGAAATGATTTTTTTGTACCTGGCGAGCAGCATTTCGCAAGTGGTTTTTCGGTTTTCCTGCTGTCTTTCATTCAGTTCATGTGGAACCCATTTTCCCACCTTCTGGATCTTTCCCATGGCTTTCAAACGTATGGAGACGGCTTCTCGTGTCACATTTAATTGATCTGCGAGTTGTTGCGTTTGAGCGTCATCCTTATCCAACACTGCTTGCAATTCAGTGTCTTCAAACTTTCTCGGTGGTCTTCCACGTTCTTCGTTTCTTACGTCAAAATTGCTACTTTTGAATTTTTTAAACGACTCAAAGCACTGTGATTTACCAAGAGCATGCTCACCGTAAGCTTCGACAAGCATTCGATGCGATTCTGCAGCAGTTTTCTTCAAATGGTAACAGAAAATCAATGCTGTCCGCAAATCGTAGTTTTCAGGCACAAAAACAGACATGTTCAACGCTACGAAAACATTTGTAGTTTTATTAAACTTGTATTGTTGCGAATTAAAAGTCTTTGACAAATGTAAAAACAAGAGAATGGCGCCAAGGACGCGGTTTTCAAGTCACTACACTGACAACTAGAGCCATCTATGAGCAAATTCCGGTTTCATATTTACAGACCTGGTAAATAGTGAACCTTATAAAATTTCCAAAAAAAGTCACAAATCAAATTGTCTACTTCAGGAAACAAATGCTCCTTTTGAAGATTTTCTTTGGTGGGTGGTATGTTGAAATAGGAGATGTGTGTTGCGTAGGAAAGACAGTCACTCTCTTCTCTGTTAACTCTGATAGGGAAAAAGTGTGATGGTATATATGTATATAATAACATAAATAAAACAATGTATGGTTCAAGAAATGTATTTATTTCTTTATTAGTGGTACAAGTTTTATGGTGTTGTTCTCAGCATCTGTATGCAGCGTCAGACCCATTTCAGAGAGCACTTCGTTGTCGACTGGTTCTTGAAGAGTTAGAGATGATAGCACAGCCTGCAAAGTTAATAATAACAGTTATAAGGTGCAGCAACATCTCTTATCATTCAGAATTAGCGATTACCGAAACTTTCGTCAACATCTAGGAAAAGGAAAATGATACAATGCCATGAGAAGGCACGGAACTTGTGGTTCATCATTGCATGTATTAGTAACACTACCGCATGTGAAGAGGTGACATTCGCACATGCCAATATTGCTACCTGATGAACAATTTTACTAGATTAGAATTAAATTTTTTTGGGAACCAATGTTATTTATTACCATCAATGTACAAATAATATAGACCTAAAATTGAGAATACTCCTCATCAAGACCTATGTATGGAGTATCTTGATGTACGGCTGCGAGACATGGTGCCTATCCGAAAGAGATAGACGAAGACTAGAGGCTTTTGAGATGTGGTCCTATAGAAGACTATTAGGAATTTCCTGGAGAGACCACATCACAAATGAAGAGGTTCTCCAACGAATCGAAGGAGGAAGGCACCTGCTCAGGATCCTGTCCGAAAGGCGTGCAAGATGGATCGGTCATATAATACGACAAGAGGGCCTCTTGCATGCCATAATGGAGGGTATGACCGAGGGGACAAACTCTAGGGGACGCCCACACCGAGAGTACCTGGAGGACCTGTTGGTGGACGTGCGCTGCTCAACATATACAGATTTAAAAAGAGCCGCACAGGACAGGGAGGAATGGAGGAGAAGAGTTGAAATTGCTGCAAACCAGTCTTAGGACTGCAACCACGGAGAGACAAATAAATGATTTAACACAGGTTTTCAAACTGTGCATCTCAGTGTCCTGAGGCGCTGTAATATAAAAAAAAAAACTTCAAAATGGAACTAGTCTGCCAGTCAAGACCTAAGATTGAGGAAATGCTGGAGAAGGACCTTTCTGAACTCAACATGTTCATATTAAAAATACTCACCAAACCAGACATGCATGGAGTTATTCAATTGTTGCATTCTCACGATAGTGGAATGTGCAACTGTCGTTAACAAATACATTTTTGACACATTTGAATTACATATCTTGTTATACGGGTGTCACAGTTTCATATATATAAGAAGCAAATAATGTTTTACCTGATTTTCTGGACAGTTTTCACAAAGATTCCTCACAGCCAATATCACCCATTGCATAATCACTATAAGAGAAAATTAAGGAAAAAACTAAAATATTATCGATGAAATAATTGACTATAACTTTGTATCTAATCCATAATTATTTTTACAAAAAATGTAAGTTTCTTTAACCTTTCACCATATTTTTTTGCTAATATAGCAAAGGTTCATGAAAATTGAGTGATTTAAAAAAATATATATTATATTTATATATCATCACACCATTTCCCTGCTGGGAAAGCTGAACTTAGATAGGATTTCCTATAATTTTATACTTCCTTTACCTCTTCTATACCCATATATCTTTTCATACAATTTTTTCAGTAACTTCATAAATTCCATGGTTATGATTATTTCTGAATACAGTTCGGTAACCATGGATATAATTTTTAAAATTTATAATACTCGCACATACACATACCGATAATGATAATTTCTTGTTGGGTTTTGTAGTTAGGAAAAAGTGCCCAATTTTCCTATCACAACTGCTTCCTTTCCTCAACAACAAAACATCTCAAATGGTTCCATCTGTTTTCTCGCCTTACCTGCATCCATATACTATTAACTTATCATATATACATATATACTCTTCTGTTTCTCATACTTCTTACTTTTTCCACAGTTAAAATTTCCGCAACCATCTCCTTTCAGTCTACATATTCCTCGCTCTGCATTAAATATCTGACATATATATATGTTCCCTAAGTTTTTCGCAACTCATTGTCTCAATGTGCCCAAAGATTCCTGTTTTAATTCTATTTATAACATAAAAAGTTGATTTGTGGAAAAAGGATACATGGATTTCTCGCATCGATATTGCAGCAGTCAAGCAAAATGGGAATGACTTCTAATTCACGAATCTGAAAAGAAATATAATTTATAGTTAAGGCATTAACATTGTGGAGGTTTCAAGACATTGTAATTTGTTTTATCAAACACTGTTTATTCCACTTTTTGTAACGGTATAACCCTACCGGTTTCAAGGCTTTCACCTCATCATCGATGATGAGGTGAAAGCCTTGAAACCGGTAGGGTTATACCATTACAAAAAGTGGAATAAACAGTGTTTGACAAAACAAATATAATTTATTTGTAGATACGTTAATAAATCAATATATTTGGCCAAGTAAATTAATTGCTTTCTTTTGATTTAAAATGGGGTGGTGTGGGGTGAAGTGTGCTCTCCAAGAGATTGGCGAAACAGATCTATTGGAAAAAGGCGACTGCTTCGTGAGTGTGGAAACTATTGCAGGATCATATTGATGAGAACACCCGGAAAGAGCTTGGAATTCAGTCGTATATGGGATCCCATTTTAGCTGTTCTCAGGAATGTGATTTTACATCTGGAAAATCTTATGCGAGTCAAATTTGTGCGGATATTGAACTGAGTGTATAATCCGAATACAGAAGTAGAAAGGTAAATGTTAGGAGGTAGGTACAGAAAATCTTCGCAATCAAAGCGACGGCTTATACAGTATGAAATCATGGGTTATTAATACATGGAGATTTGTAGTTTGGACCTAGAGGACGTGGAGTATGAAGTTACTGATTATTTTGGATAAAGGTGTCTTGTGGTACGTCTGTTCCTGACAGAACATAAAGCGTGTGTTTTTTCAATAGTTATTCACCCAAACTTAGGTGTTCCTAACCAGTGAACAATGATAAGTTGATTATACTAATTGAGAATATAGAATATGTCGAATTTAGATGTCATAAAGCATTGTTAAAGTACTCACCAGGGAATAGACTAATTTGGCTCTTTCAATATGTACCCGTGGAACGATAAGGCGATTCAGTTTTGATGTAATGCAGGAGGAAATAGAGTACTGCATTATGAATCAACCTGGATGGAGACATTTTTGATATCACGTAAAGGATGTATGGTTGACTAATTGAAAATTTCTTACCTGTCTTTTGTTAAGTTGATTTTTCCAACAAAGATTGCCAAGAGTTCGGATGAGCGTTGCCTTGAAACCAAAGGCTACATGTTGCTCGACGGTCTCAATCACGGAATTCAGTCTTTTAGGTCCTATATTTTCAAAATTGCCCAATTTGCTTTTTAAGTTATTTTCGGGAGATTCAATTTTTACATTTGGCACTTTAATTTGAGCTTTTGGTTTCTGAATAATTGGCTCTGGAGGTAGTACAGGAGCTGTTGTTACACTGGCAGATTGAGACAGAGGCTGCTGGATTTCCATTTTGTGATGGACAATCTGGGCACTGTGTGTTTCCTTATTTTCCACATTATCACTCCTAAGATTAGCTTTGTCCGCTGATATTCCTAATATTTTCTGTAACTGTTCGCTCAAATCAAATTCTGTCGTAACATTTTGGCTCTTTTTAACCGGTATTGGTTCAGATGGTTTGGGTTGGACAGCAACAGCACTTGCTGGAGTCTCGACTTCTATATTATTTGGGTTTATAAGTTGAGCTTCAGGTAATCCTGTTACAATTGTTTGGTTAGTCGTGCCTTGCAGATTTTGAACAACTTGTAGATTTGTATTTTGATTTTCTAAACCTGTTGTCATCTCACGAATGACAGTTTCTGAAGCTTCTATTCCTGGTTCCACACTGTGTTGCCTACTCATATTGAAGGGAGTTTGTGGATTACTCAGTACTTTAGGACTACAAGAAACACTTTGAGTGTTAGTGCTATTTTTTCTACTAACTCTGTTTGTATCAATACTACTTTCTCTGCTCAAGATTGGAGTAGCATCTTTTGGAGCCAAGTCAGTTGCTTCGGGAGAATCAGTTATTAAAGGTGGCTCCATTTCATCTAAGATATCTATCTTATTTTCAACACTAATTCGTCTTTGAAGATTCACATCAGATTTGACGAGTTTTTCAACAACAGGAAACGGTGTGCTGATTGGAAGATTTTGTTCGATCGCTGAATTTGGTTGTGATATATCTGGTATGATAGTTTTTGCAAATGCAACTTTGATAAGATTTTCATCAATCTTCGTATCAGATATTTTCCTGTCGATACTTCCCTGTCGAGGAAAATTTAATCCACAAACCGCTTCAGGTATTACAACTGGAGGAACACTCGGTTGGAATTCGTTGGTTTTATTCTCGATAAAAGTAAGTTGGTTTTCAAGATTTTCAACAATGTTCGATGGGTCCACTTTGTCCATAAATGGTGATTGGTCAGTGCATTCGAAGTATTGCTCGCTACTCTCAGATTCAGTACATTCGGAAACAGTTTCATTGCCCTGAAGCATATCGGTTGAGTCACATTTTTTGACAGAACCTAAAATTAAAAATAATTTATCATTTCATTAATTTGTCTAAACAATAAATGTTTTAAAATAATTAATATTTCACTTGAAATTAATAAAAAAAATGCAATAATTAAACTATCAACTGATTAATGCAATAATTATACTATCAACTGATTAATGCAATAATTATACTATCAACTGCTTAAAGCAATAATTATACTATCAACTGATTAATGCAATAATTATACTATCAACTGATTAATGCAATAATTATACTATCAACTGATTAATGCAATAATTATACTATCAACTGATTAAAAATCCATTATGACAATAGTCGAACTGGCTAAAGCACACTTGATGATCAGTTACTATTACTCATATATTGAAGGGTAGAAATATTTAAAATTTGAAATAAATAATAATTAAGAGAGAAAGTATTAATTAAAAACAATAATAAAGTCTACTTTGAGGAAAAACAATGTATTTACTATTCGCCAAAGATTTAAAACTACAAAATTAATTATTTCATACAGTTTTAAATTTGGATGGTGTCTGGTAGTGGAGTGTGACCAATAAACTGGTCTTCAACATTCCTTAATGTAAACTCATGTTATTTTCAAGAGCTGAGCCCAGCGGTACTATACGTACTTAATATCAGCCCATCGTGCGTGTGAACACTATCAAAGAACTTGGCATCATCTTTTACAATAAATTTAATTTTCTTTTGCATATCGAGAGAATGTGTTAATCTGCCTCATAAAGTTAGCATCAAGACGACCTCCGTGGCCTGGTGGTAAGACGCTTGTCTACTGATCCGGAGGTTGTGGGTTTGATCCCCGTTGGAATCCAGATTTTTTTAAATGGAATTCCAGTCTGGTTTTCACTTAGTGCCCATTAAAACCTTTCTGGTTGGTTGGAAGATATTGCCACATAGCAATAAACTCGCCAGGTGAAAAAAAAAAAAAAAAAAAAGTTATGGGATTTATAGTGAGTCTAGGGCTTTAAGTGGCACCATTGTTATGAGATCTCTTTATAATTTACTTGTTCATTGTAGATTGGAGTGCGATTCCATCATACGGAATCCCAGAGAAAATCAAAACTTCCTGATCGTTGAGTGAGTCTATAAGAAATTTTTACGACACATTTATTCCAAGAAAATACAGAAAAGTCTGTTAATTAGAACAACAATAATTTGTAATTCGTATTTTCCGAAATTTTCTAGGTTCCGGAAGACTTTTCGTAATGAATTCTACTGTTAATTCGAAAAAACTGCGTATTTCGTAATGTTTTTCGCCAAGTCTTTATGAATTCTAATAATTGAAAACTTTCTACGCAAATCGCTCATATAGTAGCCGGCTCTGTTAGCGGGAACACTGGAGGGATGACCGGTGCATTATGGGCTGGTAAACAGTTAAATTTCAGGGACTCTCCCTATATCTAAAGATTCAATACTGAAATATCTCAAGATTATTAAGAGCATCACCACTCACACACGGAATGGCTATTATTATTTTTAGACTTTTATTAATACGAGTTTTTTCTTATATTAAGTATTTTGTTTGATGTAATTGGAGTACCAAATGTAAACTAAAATAAATCTATCAGACAAAACTCAACGGGTGAAAAAAAAGAGAATAAACCTTGTTCTTCTTCAATGGTCTTTTCTACAGCACCTGGAGAATCATCTAATTTCTTGGGTAGAGGAATATTTTCTGGTGGATTTCGGCCAGTGACTTGGTACAGCTTGTTGATTGATGAGAAAAAATTGTCTTCTTGTTTACCCAACTCGTGGATACTACGCAGCAAAACTGAAAAAGGTTTATTGTTTGTAAGTATTTAAAAGGCCAAACAATACCAAAAAAGCAACCTATTCATGAGAGAATTTTGTGTCCAACTGAGTCGCTTGAAATAAGAAACCAAGCAAGGTTTGGGAAATGTATATTTAATCTTGAAATTCTAATGTTGTTAATAAACATCCAAACTTGTATTGTGACTTGTTTTGAGTGTTTACTCTCACTTTTATTCAGATCAATTGTGCTAATTTACAGTCTTGTAGTTTATACAGCACTTGTTATTTCATCACCATCAAGAACAAAGAAATTTCATAAATGCCTCCATCCAGGTTATTTCACAGCTCGGCATGCCACATATTTCCATATCAGGCTTAGCTAGTGAATCTACCTATCGTAACACCAGTGTGTAGTGTAGAATGGGCGTCAAATTTGTCGAATTCCTTGCGGAGAAAATAACGCAGCTCCTGAGCAGTTACTAGACGGTATCCTTAAAATGAGGCCTAACCAACTTTTAGTAGTTGTAGGCTGCTACTTTATCTGAAGACAGACTGTCTCATTTGCCTCATGATAAGACTACCTGACACCCGCCACCTTTCTAAGGTATTTTCAAAACTGAAAAATCTTCCTTTGGGCCAAGATTCAGAGCTGTGAAGTAAAATAGACAGAATATAGGTGTTAAATAGCCAACACTCCGTCAGAAGTAAAGTCAAGGAGTTCAATATGGTTTTCATATTATTCAAGGTACTGCTAGCACCATCTATCTTTATACGGAGTTTATAGCATGGATAAAGCAATATATATTCTATCACACTTAAGTTGTATATAGTAAAACTAAGCAAGCAAGCTTATTGTAATGTAGAATTTTTTTCCTACTGAAATCTTATATAAAAACAAGACAAGGATATTTTTTACTTGGATAAAGGTAGAAATTTAGTAATAATAATAAAAAGACAATTTATAAAGTGCCTTTTAGAGAGCAAACTCTCCTCAAAGATACTTTAGCTCAGGATTCGAAACCACTATTATTGAGATATTTAAAATATTACAAAACAAATTTATACACACATAAGTTGAGTGTAAAGACAGAAAGGTAGTGGCTGCTACCATTAGATTAGGTACTTCCCTGTATCTGCATATGTTCAGAAAAACATGTTTGGTAAGAAAACGGCAGAAAACTTACCAAGGGAAGATGAACTACAAAAAAAACCTTTATGGACCTTCCGATATGTGATAGTAACACATTCGGTTTTAAGTTTAGTGTGTGAGCATAAAACATCATAAATTTTGACAAAACCTCCCAAAAAGATATAACGTCATAAATTTTGATAAGACCCTTGAACACTAGTTAATAATAACACAGTTTTAAAGGCACAAAAGTGTCGAAAATTTCCATTAGTCGTCTTATATTCTGTTCTATTCTGTATGTTTAAAAAATTCCATCCATATGTTCATGGTTCTTTAAATACAACCTTCATAATAACCGAGTTTAACATTAATACTTTAAAGAAAGATATATACATTTTAGATACTTACATGAGATATTGATAAATAAAGAAACATCACTTTGTAAGCATTCCATGTAAGCATCCATACTAGATGCTGTTCCAATGATATCCAATAGATAAACAACTTCTTGAGGTTCAATTGAACTGACATATTTATCCACTGTTTTTAAAATACAATCAGATTTCATTTTGAATTCGTGGGCAATAAATTTTATGAAATTTACGGAAACATTGATGTCTTGTGTCTCAATAGACATCAAAATATTATAAGCAAGGTTTAAAATCAAAAGTTTAGTATCAGATTCTAATCTGTTGTATAATTTCTCAATGTAACTATTCTCAACGCCAATTAGATATTCAATAATCAAATGAGGAAACTCTGAATTTCCATCACTGTACATATAAGCCAAAGCATTAAGCAATAACACATCATCAGGCAAAACATTAGGTTGTCCTAACAAGATGTTATAGACAATCATAGCCGCACATGAAGCTATCTTTTCATTGTGTCCTAAAAGAGCATTGATGATATTTGGACCAAATTTTTCCCAAATAATCGTTTGATTAAAAGGATTGTTGACAACTAGATTTCCGAGTGTCTGTGTTAAAGCGACCATGCAAGATTCAAACTTTTTAGACAATTCTTCATTCAATACATCTTCGTTTGGATGTTGGTACTCGGTAAATATCATCAACATGTCATCTAATATGCTGAGATCTTTTGAAATGTAAGTTTGTATTTTCATTCCTGATGCTGCGCAACTTCTGATTAATCGTAAACATTGTTCCGCAACAGCCAGAGTTGATAAATTGTAAGATCCCTGCTCAATGTCTAATTTCATTATGTGAAGAACTTCTGCAATCAAACGAAGGGTGTATTCCGAAGCCTTTTTACTGAAAGAAAAAAAAAAGATAAGCAATTGAACACATTGATTACCAAGTCATTTCTATTATTATAATTTGTTTTATCAAACACTGTTTATTCCACTTTTTGTAACGGTATAACCTTACCGGTTTCAAGGCTTTCGCCTCATCGTCAGGGGAGCACAAACAGTCTTGTTTGTGCTCCCCTGAAGATGAGGTGAAAGCCTTGAAACCGGTAGGGTTATACCGTTACAAAAAGTGGAATAAACAGTGTTTGATAAAACAAATTAAAATGTCTTTAAACCTCCAGAACGTTAATGCCTTAACTATAAACAATACATTTCTTTTAAAATTATAGTGATGCTAAAAAAAATGCTTTTATTTCAAATAGTTAAGAGGTAAGACTAGGTATAATTTATTATTACATACCCTTATAAATCCTATCAATATCATCTAGGTTCACTCATTTTTTTAATGGAATATTTTTTTATGCATCTTTTAAAATCTGGACCATATGGTCCAGTCACATTTTCATCTAGTTCTTCCATGCACACTTTGTACTTCTGACTTGTATACTTGCTCAGTAATATTTTTGTCATTCATTCTCCCCACATGTCCAAACCATCTTAAAGATCTCAAGCATTAATTTCTGATATCTTCATTCTGCCTTCTTTCATACATTGACACTCACAAATTTTTCTTGGTGCACAATTCTCGACAGTTTAAATCTTACTTTTATTCTTCTTCTGCCAAGTCTAATTTTTACTTCTATGTTAAGGTGGGGACCAACACACAATTATATATTGTCATTTTTGCTACCGTTGATATTGCGCAGTTGTTGTATATTACATAAGTGCTCTGTTTAGATTGTTCCCTGTCACTATCCTTAATTCAATGTCCATTTCAATTCACCCATTACACTTACACTTACACACACTGCCCAGATAAAAAGACTCATCAACTGTTTCTCTGAGTTAACCCATACATCCCACCGTTATATTTTCCTTGGTCTATCTCTTCCACATACACCTTGCACTTCTAACTTGTATATTCACTTAGTCATTCATTCTGTACACATATGCAAACCATCTTAAAACTCCTTTCTTAATTTTACTTAAAACATCTATTTTATCCATGCAATTTTTTTTATATCTTCATTCGGCCTTCTTTCAAACATTGACACTCCAAACATTTTCCGTACACATATTAATCTTGTCTTACTCTTATCCTTCTTCTTCTAAGTCCAAGTTTCCCTTTTATACATCAAGGTGGGCACCATCACATTATTATGTATTGTAATTTTTAGTTCATCATAACCTCATTCTGTAATATGACATGTACAATAAAAGAAGCTTTCGAGACATTATGTATATAAAAAATATGGATACTGTAAAATTATATAGTTAATAATTAATACGAGAGTTAAAACGGTAAGATTTATAGCAATAATATAAGAGCAAAAAAGAGTTAAAATTCATTATTTTTTTATATATTTTTTAAATTTTTTATTTTTTTTACACATGACAAGAAATATACATAATTTGCAAAAAAACAACAGGTAATTTAATTTGAACATACAATTTTAGTGGATCTGGGTTTGTCACCCTTCATTTGTCGTGTCCCCAGTAAACTAGGCTTTTGCCTGTATCTCACTGAGGACATTATGTCAAATATACTCCATGTTGAACGTTTGTTATCTGCAATAGAATATTGCAAATATTTTTCCATATGTTCTGTTCTATTAAAGTTGTTTAGTTAGATCCCACCTTCGCCCACGCTGTTATGGAGGACAAAATAAGTCCCCATCCAGCACGATCTACACTGGAAGATCAAAATCTTCTTAATTTTTTTTATGAGTGCGACGTCACATAGTGACGAAGAAGGAGCTGCCTAAAGAAAGTCTTCCGGTGGAGACACACCCACACACGAGTGTGAAAAGAATAGATGTGATGATGGACTTATTGCCCGACATCACGGGGAAAAGGGAAATGCTTAAGGCCTGGAGTTTAAATAGGCCAGCAAGTTGCCGGTACTTTCACAGAAAATTTCAAATGCAACAAAACTATCATTTGAGGCCACTAGATCGGAGTAGCCTATCGGTCCGAAGATGAACCGATGTAAGGCTAAGTGGAGTTCCCTTCGGAAATTACTGACTCGATTTTCATCGCAGTATAACAGAATGCCCTCTGCGGATTGATCCAGATGGTCGCAAAATTTTCAAATTATCAGTAGCAGATGAATGTGGTAATCAGAAATTAGAATAATCAGAAAACTTACGGTCTCAGTCTACCGGTCTCGGAATCCCTCGATAACTGCGCCTCAGCACGGAGTAACTCTTCCACTTTGTTCCATTCTCCAGCTTCTAACTGGAGGTTAATTAATTTTGCGTCCAGTAATATTTCTTCTGCAAACCAGACATTCTTCTCTCGGGACATATTAATAGACATTTAAACAAATATTTTAAACGAAATGCACTGAATAATCACGACAAACTCACATTTCGAGACACTAGCTGTCATCTGCAACTGACAGTTTCTAAATGAAAAATAATAAGGTAATATCTAACGTCGATAAAATTGTTTATGGTTATAAATACGTACTTCGAGAAAATTGTGGAAAAATTAAAAAGAAGCAATTGTTATTGTTTATATTGTAGATGAAATACGCATTTTATTAATGTTTGTAACTTTGAATTTCAAGGTTAGGACTTCAATCTAATTTAACATCAAGGTTATACGTAAATATTTAAGATAAATTAAAAATATTCCCTGTAATGGAAACTTCAACACGGCGTTACATATTTTCAATACATCTTTATGGCGTGGAGACTTGGACACTCATCCAAGCCACCAAAAAAGAAATAGAAGCATTTGGAATGGGGTGCCACAGGATAATGTTTAAGATTTCCTTATTTGACAAAGTGCGTAACGAAGAGATCGTAAGATACATGAAAAAAGACATAGAAGTACTTACTTGCATTACGAGGAGAAGACTGAAATACTTTGGCTACTGAAGTATAAAATCATCCAAGATATATTGCAGGTGTAAATAAAAGGAAAACAAATAATAGGAAGAAGAAAAAATCCTTAGCTACTCCAATCTTTCATTGTTCACCTATATATTGCATTTACTTTTCCTTTTATACTAATCAAATTAAATAAAATATCCCAAGTATGCACGTTATTTTATGTTCTCATAGAGGCTGTTAACAATAATGGGTGTTGTTGTGCTTTATTGATTGATGAATATTTAACTAATCAAATTTCATTGATGGACGGTCAAGTGATCAATAATGGGTGAATTAAATCCCCTCTTGGTTCTCTACAAGAGTTTTAAACATATGTTTTAATGTACACGTATATTTTCATTTTTTTAATAGTTAATAATTGATGTTATTGCGATCAAAATCTTTTAACTGGCCCCTTTGTATATTTTTAGGAGTTTTTGTCACGTTCAGTTGAAATAAGTTTTGCTGTGCTCAATTGAGAGCATTTGTTTATTTATGCCTATAAAATTTTGGGTTTTGTGATAAGAGTCTCTAGGGCATTTGATGGTGGCGCTGTTATAAAATATCTTTATGATTAATCGGTTCGCAATAGATTGACGTGCGACTTTGTTGTAATTTTTATGGCCACACAAATCAAAACGTAGACCATATTTTATGGAACTGTGAGGAAAATTTCATTTAAAAAGGGAGAAGCTGCATTCAACTTTGCCTCAAAGGTCTGAAAATTTCCGATCTAAACAAGTTAGGGCGTTTAAGGACATATGTCACAGTTACAGTAATAATTTGATACATCTACCCTCAGTAGCATTTAGACCCGATAGAAGACGTGCTGTTTCGTTATATTTTGAATTGTTAAATGTTGAATATCGAGCGGTTATTAAATTACTTTCAAATGGCGGGATAAACCATTAAGTAATTTAACGACGTTTATATACTGTCCATAAAGAATCTAATCTATCATATTCCACAGTGAAATATTAGGCTTAACAGTTTCACTTAGGTAGATAGCCGATTAAAAATGATCATCGTCAAGATAGACCAGCAGAAGCTCTCACCCCAGAAACAGTTGCATTAGTGCAAGAGAAAATATTACAAGATTGTAGACTAAAATAAAAAAGAATAACATCAAGGTATGGACTTCGAATTCGGCACGATCATCTTGGCTTGAATAAAATGAGCGCAAGATAGATGCCAAAACTCTTCAACTCTGTCCAATGACAATAACGTGTTGAATGTTGCGATGAATTTTTAAGCTTTGCGATGGGAAAGAAAATAATAATTGACCAAATGCGACTAGGGATGATACAAAGGCTTTGTACCATGATCCTCAATCGAAAATGAATTCGATGGAGTGGCGTCGTTCGAGATCATCACGGACCAAAATAGCCAAGGTGACACAAGGTAAAAAAGTATTATTGCAATATTTTTGGGAATGATAATACTAAAAATTTACTTCAAATAAAAAAAAACATTACGTGTCTGATGAGTATTATGCGTTATTAAATAAAGGATGTCATAAAACAAAACTCCGAGGAGAGGTGTCACGAGGTGTGAGATTATTGCCCCATAATGCGCCAGTGCACACTTTTGTTGCTGTAAAGGCTGCAATTAAACACTGTGGTTTCCAAGAGTCGAATCACCGACTCCATAGTTTTGACTGTCTCCTAGTATTTTTTTATTTTCAAAACTGATTGAAAAAAATGTAACGGAGAAGTGATATTCGCAATATTGCACAACTTCAACTATACAACTTCATAATATTTTTTCTGTGGTATTGAAAATTTTATTTATCGTTTTGAAAATGTATTAAAGTGTATATACTCGTATAATAAGTGTACACACGAGATATACCTAGCAGGTAACTTGATTGATTTTTTTGTTTCATTCTATCACATTTTTTAAAACTCTTTGGACTGGAAACTTTTGGACCTTACTACGTACGTCAGACTATCTTCGGTCCAATTGACTACTCTGACTGTGTGACGATTAAGGATAGTTTTACAGATTTCATCAAATTTGGGAAAATTTGCTGACTTTCTAAATCTTTAAAGGTCTTTTGCATTGCCCGAATATAAATAATTGCTTCGTTATTTTCTTTCTATTCTTTAAATTTCCTTTTTTTATTATGTTACACTATCGTTGTATATACATGTTGTCTGTATAGATAACCTACCAGGCTTATTGCCGTGTGGCAATCTCTTCTATTCAATCAGAAATATGTAAAATTGGCTTTAAACGAAAACCAGACTGGAATCCTTTTTTAAAAAAATCTGGGCTACAAGGATAATCGAACCCGCAACCTTGGTTGGGAGACAAGCGTCTTACCATGTATGCCACGGAGGTCATCCTTATTTTCTTTCGATGCCTCTTCTATAATTTTCACAATCCGGTGTGACGCCAGATGATGTTGGGCTCCCCTTCAGGGATAACACCTTCGCTAAAGTATGATTAAATATTTTTTACGGGTGTACGATCGTAGATGAAGGGAACCTAATTACGAGTATTTCTTGGAGACAGTGTGGGTGAAGGACAGACAACTGCAGCCTCTTGTAAAAAAATCGAGATGTGGGATCTGGACCACAACAAGCGCTTTTGACTCCACATAGTAGAATGAAGCTAAGAGAAAGATGAACAAATTACTACTATATAAATACTCGTATAAGTTTTTTTGCAGAGTTTTGAGATACATACAATATCTTTTTCTTGATCACAAGTTTCTCTCTGAAGATTAATCTTTTTCTTGATCACAAGTTTCTCTCTGAAGATTAATGTTTTCCCGAAACTTTTTATTTTTTATTTATAGGTCTAATTTTTAATTAAAAATTAACGGAAAACACTTTATTTCTTCTGGAAAGTTTCACTTTTCCCAAGTCCAATCTCGAGAATCTTATACAAAATAATTAAAAACATTGCACTGTTGACAGGAATATTTTGCTAGGACATATTTCGCCAAATTAAATTCTTCTTTAAATACTCGTTGCGTCTGGATTTGGACAAAAATTTAATTTTACATTTTTCCGTCGATATTTTAGTCTAAAATATTTAATATATACATAAATTGTCTATTATCTCAGTTTATAAACGAAAGTCATGCTGAAAAAAAAATGTGAAAGGACAAGTAAATATGATATACGAGGCATATCCAGAAAGTAAGTGTACTGAATTTTTGTAGGTTACAATTTTTTTATTATTTTGTTACCGTAGTACATATGTAAGCTATTTTTCGACATAGTCGCCATTCCTCTCAATGCAGGTGGTGAAGCGGGGTATCAACTTTTTGATGCCTTCCTCGAAGTAGTTTCCCGCCAACCCCTCCGTCCACTTCTCCACCTCTTCCTTTACCCTCCTCGTCGGTTGAAAACCTTTTTTCACTTATGTACAGCTTCAGGGAGGTAAAGAGATAGTAATCTGAAGGTTCTAGGTCAGGGGAATGCGCGGGATGGTTCAGGACATCCCATTTAAACGAGGCGAAAAGTTCCGTCTGGCATTGTCGTGCAACAGGCAGACTCCCTTTGTCAGCATACCTCTCCTCTTGTTCTGAATCGCCCTCCGCAATTTTTTTAGGGTCTCACAGTATCTTGCAGAGTTGATGGTCTCCCCTTGAGGCATATATTCAATTAAAATTATGCCTTGATAGTCCCAAAACACGGATGCCATGATTTTCTTGGCTGAAAATGTGGTTTTGAACTTTTTGGCGGAGGGTGAAGAGGTGTGACGCCACTGTTGAGACTGCCTTTTGGTTTCAGGCGTGTAGTGTGCAACCCAAGTTTCATCTCCAGTAACGATGGAGCGGAGAAATTCATCTCCATGGAGTTTGCAGCGCCTCAAAAGCCCTTGCCCGGCCTCCACTTGATTCAACTTGGCGGGAGATGGGGTTGACATTTTTCACGAAACGTGTTGTCGCGTCGACACTTCTCAACGTACTGACCTCGAACCGGTCTCGTTGCGGAGGGGAAGGGTCAGGTTACACGGAAGTGTAGCCAACATGTCAAAAATAAAATCCATCCGGTCGTGAGAGCCTCAGTACACTTAGTTTCTGGATACGCTTCGTATGCTTGAACAATTTAAGATTGGAACAAGTTAAGATATTCTGCTGGTGGAAGAGCTATAAGGGATATCGAATGGCGTGTAGCAACAGATAAATATAACATATATACTCCAACTGGACTGTAAGGTTAATCTGCTAAGATGATAGCCCACACCAGTATTTTAGTAACTTTAGTAGTACTTTGATGTATTGGAGTGAAACACAGATGTGGAAGAAGACTGAAAGAATGCGTATTCTTAGAATAAAAGATGGGAGGACAATATAATACAGAGTGAATGTAAAATTCATGTTGAAGTATTAAGTAAGATAAATAAGTAAACTCTGAGATGGTTTGGGCACGTATAACGTATGAATGAAGAAAGACTAACAAAACAAATATAACATACAGTGCAAATGTGAGTGGAACACGTGATAGAGAAAGACCAAAGAAATTATGGTTGGATCAAGTGAATTTCATTTTGAAAGAAAGGAACGTAAAATGTCAGTTTTGCTCCTACTTCAAAATATCACTCGCATGATTCAACAATATTTCCCTTAGTCTTCCTCTACTACGCTTCTACTCAAATTTGCACTAAACATTTGTTTGTTAGTCTTTATTCATTCATTCGTTCTACACGCCCAAACCATCTCAGAATGTTCTTCTTTACTATATCTTAGTTATTAAATCAGCTGTAAGTTCATATTCATACCTTATCATTTAATTTCGTATTCTGTCATACATTATCACCTAATGTATTCTTCTCAGTGAATGCATTTTTATGGCGTTTATTCAGCTCCTTTTAGTCTTTCAGTCTCTATGTTAAAGTTTCCTTCCCTATAGATTGTAAAAAGTTGGTTCTAAAATACTATTGTGGAATACGGCCGTCATGCAAGTGGCGGCATCGCTATTTGACGTTACGCTCACAACCTACGGTCTCTAGGAAACCAATGCCATCTGGTTTGCAAAGGCAATGTTTCGGTGACGTCAAATACCGCTACATTACGGCCGCGAAATAACGGCACCGCTTTCTTAGAAAATCGTAACTTAATCTTAATAGATTTTTAAATTGTTTGTTACCCAAATACCCCTTTTCATTCTTTCTTCTGTCTATCTCTTCGTCGCTTTCCATTTAATTTAGAGATTATATATTTGTTTTGTAAGTCCTCCGCAGCTCAGCAATATGCCCAAACCATCTCAAGATTTTGTAACATATGAACTTAAAAATTGTATAAAGTTTTCTTTTTTTTTCTATTTCAAACAAACGAAAACAGATTTATCGGGGATGATGTCGAATCATAAGGGCGAATTATATTATCATAGGCGCCGAGTCTTTTCCGGAAATATGGAGAATTTTATTCATACTCATATCCTTTTCTTTTGCATACTTTCCCGCGCTTATATTTTCTCGCAACAACAAAACGGCGACTCGAACTGAACCTTTTCTTCTATCCTATTTCTGTTCCCCTCATTCTATTTTTCTATACAGTTCCTACCGAGAAAAGCATTATTATTTGCTTTTCTCTCGTTTCACTGTCGGTTGTTTATGTATGCATTCATTTATATTTTTATCAATTTTACAGCTTATTTTATGTATTAAAGTTTATGTATACGAGGGTGTGGGCTGAAAATAATCTGATTTTCTTGCGATCGGTCATCCCGACCTAATAGCTTCTCTTTCAAATATATTTTATTTTCCATTGCCCTGACATATATTATATTATATGTGGAATTACAGGATCTATACGATATTTCCAGACGATATTTTTTGTCAATAAACCGCTTAACAATTTATTTTAATTTTACATATTAGCCATCTTACAAGTCTCATTATCTAATCTGAGACATCTGACTTACACCAATGAAATTCAAATATAAACACATGTAAATAGTTTAACTACATTTAAGATCTCTTTCAATACTTATACCAAAGCAAACCTTTCCCGACTTCAGCACGAATTAATCTTCAAACACCATATCCTCGCTTGGACCGTGAAGTTCTATAAAAGCCAACGGGATCACAGCGATCTTTTAATCGATGCTCCGGGGTTTTACGAGAGTAAAGCTACGATTTCCTAAGAAAGCAGTGCCGTTATAAAGCAGCCGTAACAGGCGTGATGCGGTGAACGTAAGAAAACGACCGTAAGAACGGTAACCAGAGATGTAAACTTAAAAAAAGACGGAAACGGCCAGTGAACGTATTGCGGCGGAGAACGGACGATCTAGACATAGCATTATTACTATATTTGGAATATAAAGAGTCATCGGAAGACGAAAACTATCGTTTGGAGGAGAGTGAGATATTTAGAAATCGTGCTACAGAGGGTGTATTTCAAATTTTACTTATTATTTAGGTATTATTCCACATATTTTGTTTTAACTGGGCTTTTCTATAATCTTTGCTCTTCACAATATATAAAGCTTCATTAATTCTTACAAAATCAATCAATATTTCGTCATCTTCGCTGGTCCGAATTACATTTGCACTAATTTTTTATTTTAAAATGGTCACCGCTACACGGGAAAAAACGTCCCACGTCTGTTTGTTCCGCTATGACGGCCGTCATGCAAGTGGCGGCATCGTTATTTGACATTACGCTCACAACCAATAGTCTCTAGGAAACCAATGCCATCTGGTTTGCAAAGGCAATGTTTCGGTGACGTCAACCACCGCTACATTACGGCCGCTAGATAACGGCACCGCTTTCTTAGAAAACCGTAACTTAAGTCCGACCTACCTTTCCGTTATAAGCGCGTGCTTCCGAAGTATAATCTGTTCCCTGACTACACCACCTACATGTTTTAGCAGGGAGGATCAAGGTCTGAGTGAATGTGATGAAATGCAAGTAGCTTGACATGTACGTGTTTAATAATTAGTATTAAAATAATTATTTGTAATAATTGTTATCTAGTTACAAGTTAGTACAGTACCCGGCGGTAAGAAATACACATCGTTTGTAGAGCGTCGTTTCTGTCGCATGATGCGCTAACCGCATCGTGACTATGATACCGGACTGTTAGCGCATCGTGTGACAGAGACGATGCTCTACAAACAATCTGTATTACTTACCGCCGGGTACTGTAAGTTGGTGTTAACTATTTCTAAGAAATTAAATATTAAGATTATTAAAAATAAAATGAAGTTAGTACATAATTGTAATAAATAAATTAGATTAATTCTTAAAATATAAATTTGTTTATAGGTATATAGTCTTTGGCTAATGATTTTATTATATATTACTTTGTTAAATAAAAAAAATGTTCTACAGATTTGGAACTGTACCCGCTCGTTTGATTTATTAAATCTCAGCAAAATATAGTTTACTCGTACATCTTTGTTTTGTCACAACTTGGACAAATATTTTATTTTCTCTCTTTATGGCAGTCGAGAGCCTGAAGGTGTGTGTATATTTAACAGTTTTTCGCAGAGGTAACATATTTGAACGCTGAATCTCAAAGTTCTGTAAAGGTGTCACAGATTTACTAAGCAAACATACCAACAATTATTACAAACACCGACACTTGAGTATATATTATAGTATGGTAACTTATGACTTAAAGATTTTCTTGCTTGGTTTCGATTCTAAATCCAAGATTACAAATCCATGGCATACTTAGTGGGGTGTAGGAGCGTTGCTTCCCTCCAGTTGAGTTGGATCCACCCCCTCAGCGGGTGGGGTAATAAATTACCCCCTTCCACGATTATTTGGCAAAATGTTTTACCCTGTAAAACCGAGTGAGCTATGTTGGTGAGGGGGAAGGATGCTTATTTAAGTCAGACCTATCGCTTCTTGTATTCTACTGTCATCAGTAAATTGTCCTGTAATTATTTCATTATTTGTAAAGAATATAATTACGAGACAATATGTCTGCTCTATGATATAGCCTGTGTTATAAAAATGCTTTATATTTTTTATTAACAGTTTATGGCAAGGGGTGCCAACCTTTTTAGGGCGTGTGCCAAAACGTGGTTTTCAACCTTCATCTTATAGGTGCACCCTAAACAAAATAACTCATATTAGCACCCCACTTATATTTTCTTATTCATAACATAGATATCAAGTTACTTTAATGTAACTTTTTAAAATGTAATAACAATAAAGGAAAATGTTTACACAATAAAAATCAACACGATATTTGGGTTTTGCGTGACTCGTAGATTTTTTTTAATATTTGGAGAAATATTTGAACGCCACAATTTCATTTCTTCCTCAACCAACTTTAATCTGTCTCTTTTTTTCTTTTTAATAGTTGTGAAAACGGAAAACTCTTATTCGTATAAATAAGAAATAGAAAACTGTTACAATACGCTAAGACATGCTACGCCAATGTCGTCTCAAAAGCCTAATTGAGGTAGATTGAGCAAATAGACTGGGCTATGAAGTTTACGTATCGAAAATCGGACTTTTCTTTCATAGATGATCATTTGACGGCATGAAACAGGATCTTGACACTGATATTGGAACGCCGAAGGAATCCTCGACTAGCAACAACGTCGACAAGTATAATCCAATATAATAAATGTAAAGTATTGTTTATCATCCTATTATGTGTAGTATTATCATCATATTTTAGCTTTTTAATCTGGCGAGTTTATTGCCATGTGGCAATCTCTTCCAACCAACCAGAAATATGTTTTAATAGGCCCTAAGTGAAAACCAGACTGGAATCCTATTTAAAAAAAATGAGTTCCAGCGGGGATCGAACCCGCAACCTCCATATGGCAGACAAGCATCTTACCACCAGGCCACGGAGGTCGTCTTTGTGACTTTGTGACCCCCCCAAGGATGAAAAAATAAAGAATTCATAGTCTGGAAAAACGTAATATCTTGTAGATTTATTTGCACGTGGCCGCACAAATGTTCCACTTGCATAAAGACGATAAGCCTTATTAGATAAGAATACTAACTGTCTTACGTTACTAACAGAGCAGCTAAACAATATGAATTTGCCGCGAGCATGTATTTATACGAGTGACAATTTCAAACTGTATAACTTGGGTAATGTTGTGAAGGCCGCAATGAAGCGTTACTTAGATTCGATGTATACAAACAAGTGCACCTTACCATTTTAAACGTGTCGTGTAATTGCGCCCGTATATCTTGACCATGACTTGGACTACAGTTTGAACACGTATGCTATTTTAATTTTCGAGAGTCCTCTGATATTTGTAATTTATCACCGTGACTCGCAGGGTAGCAGCCCACAGGTTGAGAAACGATGACGTGGAAATAAAATTAGTATTTATCTTTTCTCTCTGCCTACCCTGACACGAAGATGGCGTGACGGTATCTATAGATCTAAAACAATTTAACCTATTTAAAACCGAATCCAAAACAAAAAAATTAAACGTATCTCTTTCTATAATATTAAAAAAATATCATTTTCGATACGTGGAAATTTCCTTTGATAAAACCGCACCATTCTTAAAGTTAAGGAAAGTTGCGAACTTTCAGACAACTGTCAAAAAACATGGGGAAGCACTCAATATGCCGCTTGCCAGTGTTGTATAGGGTTTTTTGATAAATATACGAGTATATTGGATAAATACTGAAATTCGTTTTCGTTAAGATGAAGGAGAACAGTACCATGAGATGATTTGTACAAGTGGTACGAACGAATGAAAAAAGACTAACTAAATTAATATACAGTGCAAATTTGAGTGATTGGTAGAGGAAGACCAAGGAAAGTGTTGTTATTTTGTAATGGAAATTTAAAAAAAGTTTAATGAGAAGGAGCATTCATTCCCTTAAAGTGTTGCAAAGATTCCTACCAACAAAAACAAAATTTTACTCGTACAATCTCTGCTCTTTCTGATTCTGGACTATGCGGTCGTATGTTACTTGGATGTTACAGAGGAACAGCTGGACAAATTACAGCGTCTTCAAAATGTGTGTCTAAGATTCATTTTCAACCTACGTAAGTACGATCATATAACTTTATACCAGAAGGCATTGAACTGGTTGAATGCTAGAAATAGACGCCAAATTCACATACTGTCTCTATTGTATAATATCCTTAACTGTCTCACCGCCCCCTCTTATCTCGCCGAAAATTTTCAACGTCTTTCCAATCATGGATTAGCGCTACGCTCAAACAGAGATTGTTTATTGACCTTTACAGTTCACCGCTCCTCTTTCTTTACGTCGTCCTTTACTGTCCATGTAGTGAGACTCTGGAATCAGTTACAAACCAATATAAGACTCGCTCCGTCCTTGGCATGCTTTAAGAAGCGACTGAAAAAACTCTAATTTCTAGTCAGTAAAATAACGTGTTTCATTCCTGATCTTTCTTTTCCTTTCCTCTCCACCATCCCTTCCTTTCCTTTTGATTGATGATATCTCACTTTATATGAAAACGAATGTTCGGGTGATTGTCCGTCTTTGTGGGGTTCGTGGACATGTGCTCACGTATATGTTTATGGATTTCGTGGGGATGCATAGTCATTTGAATGATTTATGCGACCACGTAACTTGCTTAATTTACTTTTATCTGGTTGGTTGGAAGAGATAGCCGCCTGGCAATAATCCCACCAGATTGTATTTGCAATAAAAGTGTTAAATAAATAAATAAATAAGGAGTATAGATATAGAAGAGGCGAAAGATGGGTATCGTGAAAGGAACATCTGACGCTCTTTCCTCTCTGTCTGCCCTGACAGAGAAATAGCGTAATGATATTTTTGTATGTATAGATGTTAAACGGCTTTAACCCATTCAATACTGAATTACAAAAAAAATCAAACGTTTCATTTCTATAAAAAATATATAATATAAATGGGGCAAATCAAGTCTGAGAAATATATGGACCAACTGGTTTAACTGAGAATAACCAAAATCTGTTTGGTTTAGTCTCTAGTATTCTCCATAGCTCTGAATGGAGTGGAAATATGGACAATGAGATGAAAGGAAACAAAAATTATACATACCTATGAGATGTGGTGCTGGAGGCGAATGCTCCGCATCCCGTGGACCGCAAGGTGTATCAACATCTCTATCATTGAAGAATTTGAGATTAACAGTAACACGTAGAAAAAGAATCATAACATGCTTTGGACATGTTGCTAGAAAAAATAATGAGAATCTAGAAAAGTTGGTGATCACGGGGACAGTTGAGGGAGGGTGAGCAAAAAAAGGTGCCCAGTGAGATGGACAGATCAAATAAAGTAGTTAACAGGACCCTTTTTAAGCGCTGCATTCAATATGGCCCAGGACCGGGAGGGATGAAGACAGGTGGTGCCCCGATTTCGGCACATAACAGAAGACCACGACGTTCAGTATTGAAGACACAACGAAGAACAAGAATATTATAAAAGTATCATTGTCGGTACTTGGGAACCTCCTCTGATAAAACCGCAGTATTCTTCAAGTTAGGGAAAGTTACGAACTTTTTGACAACTGTAAACAAACACGCGGAAGCACTCAATATGCCGCATGCCATTGTTTGTACGGATTATAGTTAAATAAATATACGAGTATATCGCAATATATCAGATTCATTCTGATATTCGTTCTTAATTCTTGAGCTTGTGAGGTTTTCTTCTTCAAAATAGTTATATAATTTATTTATTTAGAAATTTTATTATAAGTTCTTCCAACAAACTAGATATAAATTACGTAGATTCGTGCATATTGCCGGGTGAATGGATACAACGTTGTATTGCGTTAAAATGTCGTTATATAAAGAACAACTTGATGGATTTATTGCTATCAGGCAATATCTTCCAAACAACTAGAAATATTTCAAAGAGGCTTTTTATAAAAATCAGACTAACTCTTTTTAAGAAAAATCATGTACCAGCGAGAATCAAACCCGCTACCCCAGAAAAAAAGAGTTAAACATAGTTTAAACATTAAAAACAAATAAAAAATCAGTAAAATTAAACATTGACAAATGTCACTGAGAAAAGAAAAAGAAGATTGGACGGAAAAGAAAATATGAGTTACGGAATTATTGAATAAATATGTAATATTTTATAAGTCACTGCTTGAATCAAATCAACGAGGATCATTTTTCTTCTTTTGCATTAAGCCCTCACACGCAATGTATCCTTTCCAATTAGGTCCATGCTTCGACACAATAGACGAGTATTTAACAAATGTATATTTCTGAAATTCAATTTAATAAAGTCAATCTTAATACATGAGCTTTAAGGCTGACGTATTTAGATATATGAAGAAGAGTTCGCTGAGATGATTTGAGATGAAAGAATGAAGAAATGTTAACAAAACAAATATGCAGTGCAAATGTGAGTAGAATACGTGGAAGAGAAAGAGGAAGACCAAGCATATTATGAAAGGATAAACTAAAGAAAAAAAAACAGAGAAAATGTATGAGTGGTCTGATAAAGTGTAGGAATGTAGAGGAGGCGAAAGTTGTGTCGGTAAAAAAAAGTCTGTTTCTGTTTTCTCTAGCTACCCCGAATTTAAAACGGCTTGATTTTATGTACGAGTATTATGGTTATATTTGGATACATTTTAAAATAAATATATAAGGGAAACCGGTCTAGTATTTGCGTGAATAGAAATTTTAGAGTTCCTTCTTCTTTCATCATCAACAGTTTTACGATTCAGGATTGGTCTCGACTTTCTGTAAGACTATCAACCTCTTTTTTGTCTCAGTATCATCCTTCCTTCAATTGGTTATACCCAGCGTGCGGCTGTTCTCTGTCATACCATCCAGCCATGTGTACCGTGACCGGAAAGTATATCTCTCTATTTTCTCTGCCTATCCCGACAAAAACCGTGTGATTGTATATATAAGTAAGTTTTGATGGGACAATGGCTATATGATTCTATAGCTAGGTGTGGACATCTGTCATATCCGCTTACCTTAATAGTAACATGGTGTTATTTTACAAGAATGTCACATTTATTACAGCAAAAAATCATATCAACTTGAATTTCAGAGAACAAAACGAATTATAAAATAGTACTTGGTTGATTCTCGCAGTATGTCAACGATACTTTGTTTGGTAAGCAGACTGGAATGTGAAAATGAACTAAAGAAAACTTCACCTATGTGCGTGCGTGTGTGCGTAAGCGTGTGTGATTAAATTACAAAGTTTACATTTGGTCCCTTCAAATTTTCTTGGAAGGTAATTCCCATCGTCAAAGTAAATTGGGTAAAGACTGGAAAAATTGAAGCGTATTTGTAAAAATGATTCAAACCACAAAACACGTTTATTAGGTGTCTTTGAAATAGCATATGTATGAAAGTGAAGCTTGGGCATTGAAAGATAATCGCCGTTGTTATTGGGCCTCATAGTTGAGAATCTTATCGTCATACCAAAGTCAATCTCGAGCTGCTCCCCTCCGTCGATTCTGTGAGAGAACAGGCCGATCATCGATGTGTAAACCGGTCGAGATATCCTGGTCTGTTTGACTTTTTTATCTCAACTTGACTATTAATACACCGAGACCTAGGCTATCTCAGAGTAGCACATCTTCCATTTTGTCGTATACTTTGCCGCCAGACTACTTCCTCCCGCAGACGACACAGCCATGTGGATCCCGCTAAGCCACACCATTAGATACCCCTCGTAATTCTTCCATCATCTGAGAAAATACTACATCAATAGCAAAATTTCCCATATATTGCATTTACTTTTACTTTCATACTTTTCTATCACCATGACTTTGAATTTCGTAATATTCATTCTCAGATCTTTCTCTTCTTATCTCTCATTCAATGTCAGTGGTTTGTTATTATTCTCCGTTAATACTACTATGTCATCTACATACATCAATCTGCATACTTAACACAATCTGCATAGTACCCGGCGGTAAGTAATACACATCGAGCTTAACCCTTCCTTTCCTGTGATGTGTAACTAGTACACATATCTTCTAAAAACTTTAATATCTCTATAAATATAATAAATACTAGATTCAGATTTTAGGTATTCCTCTGTAATACATTTACGCATTGAATAAAAAAAAATAATATTAATAATAATTAGCACTTATCGGCCACATTAGAGATATTTTGTGAAAATCGGGAATAAATTCCGGAATAAAAGTGAAATAAAAGTGAAAATCGGGAATAAAAGTATACCAAATTTAAAATTTATATTATTTATTTATTTTTATTGAACACTTTTATTGCAAATACAATCTGGCGGGCTTATTGCCAGGCGGCAATCTCTTCCAACCAACCAGACAAAAGTAAATGAAGCAAGTTACGTGGTCGCATAAATCATTCAAATGTCTATCCATCCTCACGAAATCCATAAACATATACGTGAGCTCATGCCCACGAACCCCACAAAGACGGACAATCACCCGAACATTATTTTTCATATAAAGTGAGATATCATCAATCAAAAGGAAAGGAAAGGATGGTGGAGAGGAAAGGGAAAAAAATCGGGAACGAAACACGTTATTTTACTGACTAGAAATTAAGAGGTTTTTCAGTCGCTTCTTAAAGCATGCCAAGGACGGAGCGAGTCTTATATTGGTTTGTAACTGATTCCAGAGTCTCACTGCATGGACAGTAAAGGACGACGTAAAGGAAGAGGAGCGGTGAACCGGAAAGGTCAATAAACAATCTCTGTTTGAGCGTAGCGCTAATCCATGATTGGAAAGACGCTGAAAATTTTCGGCGTGATAAGAGGGTACGGCGGGAAAGTTAAAGATATTATACCATAAAGACAGTATGTGAATGCGTCTATTTCTAACATTCAACCAGTTCAATGCTTTCTGGTATGAAGTTATATGATCGTAATTTACTAGAAGATTCGCGTATTTTGGTATCTGCGGGGAGTTCTGTATATCAATCCTCCGCGGATACCGAGGAATGACTATATTTGTTTTTCTTTTCTACAAAAATTATAAAAATATTAAGTCCAATACAGAGGCCATGAAACCAATGATATATATAACAGTATGCATGTTTTTTGGTTCATTCTCGATTCCTCTTTGATGGACGTGAAGGCCATTAGTTCCCTTTGAGTTGGATATTTAAGTTAAAAATTTGTTAAACGAGCTAAAACTAAATATTGCTTTATATTGGTACAACATGAAGAGAGGGGTGTGTTCAATGTTCAGTCATCCATCATTTGAGGCAGACCGAATATACGATATACGTTTTTCAATTTTTATTCCCCAGTCAATCTTACGTATAGTGGGAACTCATGTTGAAATAAAAAATATTGAATTAAAAAAAAAAATGTTTTCAAAAGACATCTCATTTGCTCTAAGTGGGATCATTATCACTATCATTATTCTGCGATGATAATCTAAAATTGAAACTTCGACAACGGTTAGTCAAATGCTACGTTTGGTCAGTGTTATGTTATTGCATGGCGTGGAATCATGGACCCTCAAAATTGGTAGTATGAACCGACTGGAAGCATTCCAAATGTAGATGCACCGGAGAATTCTACGGATATCCAGGACGGATATGGTCAGCAACACAAGGGTTCTTCAAAGAGCCAAAGTTGATAGAGAGTTGCTGACTAATATTAAAATCCGAAAGATGTCCTATTTGGGTCATGTACTTAGAGGAGCAAAGTACAAATTACTGCACCTGATCATCCAAGGCAAAAAAAAGGGTTGAAGAGGTGTTGGCAGAAGGCAAATCTCCTGGCTCCGCAATATACGTGATTGGACTGGTATAAGAAGCGTCGGGGATCTTTTTCGGGCTGCCGGGGACAAAACTGCCTACTCTCAGGTGATATTCAACGTTGGGGGACCTGACATGACACTAGGAAGAAGAAGAAGAAGGGGTCATTATTGATTTATTCCCACTTTTCCATCCCCTGTGTACTTTTCCAAGTCATGACGTGCATGACCGCGCGATAACGCATTGGATTTCCGTCCGGATGGTCGCCGGTTCGAACCCCGCGTTATTCTACTACCCTCAAATACCGGCCTAGTATTCGGGATTTAAGGATACCTATGACATATCTATTTTTTGGAAAAAGAAAAAATAAAATTAAAAACCTACAGGTGTGCTCCAATAGTCTCACGTTGGTGTGCCATCAAATCTAGTACAGTATCCGGCGGTAAGTTTTTTTAAATTTTGTAATTTGTGTAGTCAGACACTGTTTATTCCACTTATATATTAGGTGTTAACATAAGTTGTGACCGTTTTTTCCAAATTTAAAAATGAGTGAAAAGAAAATTTTCAACTACGTATTTTCGTCAACGTTCGACAAATGATTTTTGTTGTTTTCACTCAAAACATGCGGAACCCAAGCGCCGGACTTCTGGACTTTTCCCATTGATTTAAGATGGCGGTATACAGTCATGTGACTACAATTCATCTGCTTAGCCAATTCTACGGTGGTTTGAAAGGGATCTTCATGAATAATATAGTTTAAGCGGTCCTCATCGAAGTCCACTAGTCGTCCGGAACGCTCCATGTCTTTCAGGTCGAAATTACCGTATTTGAAACGCAAAAACCATCGACGAGCTGTCCTTTCATTCATAGCATCTTCACGGTACACTTCGCAAATATCGCAAGCAGCTTTGGCAGTTTCGTTCCCTCGATTGAACGCGAACACAAGAAGGTGTCGCAAATGCTCACTTTCGTCTACTTGACATTCCATTTTGAAGGCTTGTAATCAAATAAAATAATATTTGTAACGTTAAAGCAAATGCGATATCTTGTAGAGCAGAAATTTTTCTTTCGAATGACGTAACATACTCGTATAACCTTTACCATTTTGTTTTACTTTTGGTGCTCATTTTAAATTTGAAAAATGGTACAATCCTACCGGTTTAAAGGTTTTCGCCTCATTACCAGGGGAGCATAAACAAAACCTTGAAACTGGTAGAGTTAAACCGTTACATAAAGTCTTGTCATGTCTTGAAACCTCCACAGAGCTAAAGCCTTAACTATAAATAATATTTTTTAAATATATTTTACAGTGAACGATATGGCGAGGTTGTAGCCAGTGGCGGCCGGTGGACCAAATAATTGGGGGTTCACCAGAGTAGGTATCCAAATACCAAATAATATAAAGAAAAAAAAAATTACATACCTATTTATAGAGAAGTTCTATTCTCCGCTCTTTTTGTTTAGCGAAGACCTCAATGACCCTTTTGTTGAAATCAGGTATAGACTGAATTAGCTCTTTTTCGATGCTTAATATTGATAAAGCATTCAGTCTGTCCTGGCTCATTGTATTTCTCAAAAATGATTTTATCCTTTTTAACGTAGAGAAACACCTTTCACTCTCAACAGAAGTCATTGGAATAGTGCATACGAGTTTAATTAACTTTACAGTCTGAGAAAAATCTTCTAGTAAACCAGTATTATAAAAAAGTTGTAAAATAGACAAAGCGCCATCAGCATTGGCAAAATCATCGCGAGCATAAATTGCACTGAGTTCACCTTTTAATTGAACTTTATTTAAAAAATCGTATGTTTTTACCGTCAAAACAAAATCATGTTCGGGAAATTTTGACCTATACTCAGTAAATTTTTCGCAATAGAGTAATTTTGCGGCAGTTAAGTGATTGCTGAATGCAAAACGTTGTTTCATTTCACACAAAATTGTATCGCAGACTTCTTTACAAATAACTGACTTTGAGGTTTTTATTCGTTTAGTCGGTGGTTCAAAAAAATTATCCGTGGAGTTCCGCACATTTTGAACACATTTTTCAAACTCACTGATATTGTTACGAATGATAACGGGATCTAAATTCTTAAATTGCAATTGTTTAAATAAAATATCACAGTGTGGCATAATTTTTTGGAAAAAACTCAACCAATAAAGAAATGTTTCATCTGTAAGATAGCGCAAAAGCATATCTGCTTGATTAATTGTCTGGTTATCATTATCGGATGCCAAAATGGTTTCCATACACTCAATTAGAGATTCGCGATTCGTGCTAATAGTTTTAACTGTTCTGATGTTAAAATTCCACCTCGTTTGCGGAACTGATGGAATTTTGCGTTTTACTATTTCACTTAAAATGTCTGTACGTTTAGATGAACGCGAAAAAAACTTTGGAAATGTTTGTAAGTTCGAGAAAAACATCTTTACTTCTCTATTTTGAGACACACTTTTTTCGACTATTAAATTTAGTTGATGAGCGTAACAGTGAACATAATGCGCATAAGGAAACATATTTTGAATTTTTGTCCGAACTCCTCCAATTTGACCGCTCATTACTGCAGCACCATCGTAACATTGAGCGATTAATTGCGTCTTAGATATATTTAAATACTCAAGTTCTTGAAATAGAGAATCGGATAATCCCACAGCGCAATGGGATTTTGGCGTTAAATACTTCCAAAATCGTTCGTGAATTTTGCCATTCCATTCATATCAAATGACCATAACCATTTGCATAACTGTCGATACATCAGTTGTTTCATCCGCTTGGATTGCTACAAAATCGCATTTCGAAATTTGTAATTTTATTTCTTCGTAATAAACTTCCAAAATTGCATCCAATATGTCGTTTTGTATTGTCTTTGAAGTGCCCTTGAATAAAGAGTCGAATTCCATGTGTTGCTTCATCGATATGTCAAGTTCAGCCACAAAGTCAATTAAACCACGATATATTCCTGGATTTAAGGAATCACTACTCTCATCATGGCCACGCATAGCTAGTTCAAACACACCGCAAAACTTCACACAATCGATTAGTTTGGACAGAATGTATCGGTTTTTGTTAACGAGCTCGGAATGATATTTAATATGTGAACGATAGCCTGAATCCAATTGCATTCGGATATCAACTTTTCCTAACACATTTAGGCTTAAAACGTTTTTAAGATGAATTTGGCATGAATTATGTTTTTTGATCTTTTCTGAAAGGTGAGTTAAATCGTTAATGCCGCCAATTGTCCAAGCTGAATCAACATCATAAATAAGACACGGAAAACAAAATAAACTATTGAGTTTTTCACATCCACAGAGCCATGAAGCTTTATTATACATCCTCTTGTTAAAGGAACGAATAAATTTTTTAGCACCAGATTTACACTCTTGTTTTATCACAAGTTCGGGTCTAGGAGGGCCGTTTTTTTTTATTGTCACTTTGTTTTCAAAGCTTGACTTATTTTTTTTAATATTTTCCACAGTTATAATATTCATGTTTATTAATTTACGCAAACAAACACAATAAATAATCCAAATTGTTACGTTTATCTTGCAAATGGCTCGTAATATTATATAGATAGGTAGAGAAAAGTTGTGCGCGACGAAACTACAAAAATGTAATAAAACACAACTCATGTTATACTTAAAGTAAAGAAAGAAAGTCGCTACCTAATTAAGCAAAAACGTTTGTTAATTTGGAGACATATACTCGCAAAGACATATGTACTAAAAAGACGCCCCAGTTTAAACGTTACAAACAAATCATCCCTTCTCTGCGGTGGTCATATTTAAAAAAAAAAAACTTTAAATTGATGTATTACTATCCCAGCGAACTGTCATTCGGAAATTTTCGGGATCACTCGTATATTTAGTGCGTGAACCTAAAACACGAAAAATTCCTAGAACTCCCTATACAAATATAGCTGTCTCAAGATGTTCTGTGCTCTTTTAACTTCAAAATATTTCTATGATTTTGCCTTATTTTGGAGCTCGTCGAATAACGCACTCAAAGATCCAACATGCTCGCAGATTGCGTCCAGATGCAAAACACATGTATACAACAAATAGCTCTAACAAATCCAGTTGCATACTGTGATGAGCCATGTCGACATAAATATATATTATTTTTCATAAATATTGTTATGATAATATACATTTTCGCTATACTTCTTTAGGTGTTTATTGTTATATAAATTCAGTAGTTCGACGCACGAGAACACTTATGAGCCAGCCGCCACTGGTTGTAGCCAAGTAGTAATTTCGTGGTTTAAAAAGTTTTGAATTTATCTTGGACAATCTACATTTTTATGTTGAGAAAACCATGTAATACCAAAATAATTAAAACCAGAATAATGAAAAATACTCATTTAATAAAGCCACTGATGACTAAGAGAAGGAAAGGAGGTTGGAAAGAAGGATGATGGAAAACCAGGAAAAATATGCTAAAGGGAGATATAACGTTTTAATTCGCTTATTGAAACACTACAATGATGCTAGTCTTATAGCGGCTGATTCTTTAGTAGAACAGTTTGGAGAATGAAAATGAAGAACTACTGTGTAGTCTAATCTAAAGCAAACTTCATGTGTCCATCGGAGGCTAGGCTCGCCCTGTATTTGTTCCTGCTCTGACAAGTGTAATTGATTGACTTGTTTGTAAACTGCCGCTGTCCGTGAATGTGGGTTGTTTCACTTTTACATTAAGCCAAACGTGAACCTGCCTGTAAAATATTCAACAAATGGACGTAAATATACAAAAGAGAGCCAACCCTCACTCTAAATATGATCTCTATTTTGTTAAATGGTGATATCCGTTGATGGTACTTTTTGGACAGTATTGGCCAGTCTAGTCTTGCCTAGAAAGTACTCCGAGCCTGGTTCTTTTATCTTAAAATCTTCGCCTTTGTCTTCAAGTAACTGACAATGCACGGACACCCACCACACCGCGAAAATTGCATGGAACCGTAGGTCAAACTTGGTGGAGGGGCACAGTGGCTGATTAATTCTGCTCTCGTGCTTTCTGTACGCTTTCTCCTAATCCTTCTAACTCCTATCCACGTTAGTATATTAAAAAAAACACTCCTGCTCCTTCTTAATATCCACATGTCCACATTTCATCTGGGACCTTATACGAGTACTGTACCCCAAAATACTGTGTTGACAGCAGGGCTCACAATATACATATATACAACATGTATACATTTCTATAACATCTTCTACGGTGCGGAAGGCAATGGGAAACCACCGCACTTTTTTTCACAAGACATACTCAACAATTCGTATGTCACGTTCCTCATAATTGAGGTTACGACAAAGAATAAACAAAATATACTTACTTGTATTCTATGTTCGCTTTTCTATCAAAACGATATATTGTGCAGAAAAAAAATGTTGGTTAGGTAATTAATTATCTCTCCAAGTTCGTTCGTATTCTCTATAAGTAAGATGAACCGCGAGTGACGTTTCGTTCTAGTTGTAAGGAGTTATTCATGTAATGAATAGTTGTTCCAATTTTTTGTTCATGTGTGGCGTTCAATAAAACTAAAGCTCTTATACTAAAGAAAATGTAGCATGGTCCCTGTGACGTTTCACAAATTGGCCCCAATACAACCTTGTAACGACGTTCAGAAATTTTAATTATTTTATCAACTTTAATATAATCTTCGATTCTAATAAATAGCAAGTTATTTAGGTAAATACATAACATGAAACTAACAATAATGACAAATGATTGCATCTTGTTATAAATTAGCAAAAATATGTCAGTTTGTTAAAATCAAATAATATTTGGCGACGTTCGCCAAAAGTCTCTACGTTAGTCTGCATTGGCTAGGGATGGGGTATACGGTAATTGGATTTTCGATTTTTTTATACATAAAATTAAATGTTCGTAATTAGTATTAATTCATAGTGGATCTTGGCCTATTTAAAGATACTCGTAGATACAAATCATACAATACACTAGAAAGTCAGTATAATTTAAATTAGGAATTAAAACGTCAGTTTAGGGAAAAACAATTTTTCGATTCATAAAAAAACGATTCGATTTGTAAAAAAAAAACGATTTTATCCCATCCCTTTGAGACATGATATTTCAAACGTCACAGGGACCATGCTACATTTTCTTAAGTGTAGTAAGTAATCGTTACTTATTTGTTGCAAAAATAATTAATATTCTTATTAATGGAATCTTTGGGTTTTTGATTTCTTCAGTAGGCAAAAGAGTCATTGGGTGAACTACAGTATGCCAAACCCTTTGAATCGAAGACAACTGTTTAGCCAACTAGGCCACGGATGTCGTAGACGTTGTTGAAGGAAACATCAGATAACTTGGAACGGTTTTTTTATTGAAGAAACAACTGTAAAACTAGAGTTGTAAATTCAATTACTCAGAAAAAGTTTTACCGTGTGTATGGCACCGGTACAAAGAACTGTAAATATAGGTGGATGACTGCTGCGCAATGCTCGGAGAATTCAGGTCAATTCCAAAGGCGTAGATCGTTGAAAAGGTAGCAATGGTGAAGAGATTCCTCTTTGCAGGTATATCAGGTCTCAAATAAAACACAGTAGGTAGAGCGAACTGAGAATAAGTTTATTTTGAAAGGGACCCTTCTTATGAACGGCCGATCGCTCATCGTAAACGCCATTCTCCGCCACTGCATGCGCTCACACCTCGCAAAATACCACAATTTTCGGGAGTTTGCGCAATGCAGAGGCCGGCCGGCCAGCGATATAGTCTCGACGACCGTCCATAAGTCTACATTTCCGTTGCGGTCGTGACAACGCATGGACCCAAACAAACAATAAATATTTACATTAAAAAACAAGAATCCATACACATACAAATCAAACGTTTACCAGAATTTATATAATACATTACTAATATTAACAATAAAACAACTAAATAAGTGAGGCATACTTCCGATATACCGTGGTTTATACAAATAGTCCGAAATAATATTAAAAATAGTTGCAGTTACGATTCCCTTAGTTAAATTTAGTAGATATAATATTTTTCGTGTAGTAGATATAATGTCTTGAGAAGAGTTCTTCTCATCCACTTTTTTTTTCTTTCGTATGGTACGCTTCAAAATATTCAAATTGATGGTTCAGATGTATTGAAGAGCATGGCTGAGAAACAACATTGTCTTAGATTTCAGTAATTGAATCTTCGGATTAAGAACTATTAGAGTAGGCACGAAACTCGCGGTTCATCATTGCACGTATTGGTAATACTAACACAGGTGAGGAACGCAGTGAAATGAAATTGTATGTTAAACGAGTTGGATCTTTTTTGACGTCACAATAATAATTGAAAAGAAAATGGTACGTGTGACTTTCTCATACACGGTTATTGTAAAAATGTTACTTAATTAAATCGTCGTTGTTCTGCGAAAAGCATTTAAGTTCAAATATTGAGCTTTGAGAAAATGCAATTTAGGTTTCGGAGGGCGATGTAAAATTAAGTTATATGACTTTTTATCTTTTCATAACAGCGAAACCATATAACTTTTGGACACAAATGTTTTTTCCATGTGTAGATATTTTTATTTTAAGTAAACTGGCATCAAAAAGTCATTTAAAGCAAAAATGAACTTAAATGCTTTTCGCAGAACAACGACGAAATAATACATTTCGTGGCCTAGTTGGTAAGACACATGTCTCCCAGCCCGGAGGTTGCATGTTCTATTCCCTTTAGAACCTAGATTTTTTTCATAAAATTATTTCAGTCTGGTTTTCCCTCAAGACCTCTTTGACCCACTTCTGGTTGGTTGGAATCAAACTGTAATTGTTATATCACCTGCCATTCAATAGGGGTGTTCGTCGTGGTATGTACGCGCTCTACCTTGTTGAGGCCGGAATATTTTGGACTTAAGCAGCATATATATGTAATCTTTGCGAACTATATTTGGCTAATTCACCTATACGTGGTGTTAAAAAATGGTTCAAAATATCGTTTTTTAAACACAAAAAAACTTTAAAATGAATTATGAATAAATATGTATTAAAATTTATAGATATTATTTCAAAATTTATATTTTCCTTAAAATATTTGTATGATAAAGCATTTTATATAAATTTCATAACTCGAAGTTATAAGTTCAGAGGGTTTTGGTAAAATTGGCCGTTAGTCTATTTTACGTGTGGTTAGTTAAAAATCAAATTGCAGACAATAACTCTTTATTAATTTTCTCCACAAGGCGCTCAACCACACAGGGGATTACATAAATTACACCCCACTTTGATATATGTCTCGCAGCGGGTTGGCTGGGATTGCCTTTTGTCAAGAAATACCAGGAAAATAACTATAGACATGGTTTAGGATTAAAACATTAATAACTAATTTATTGTTTAAAAACTCCTGATTTCCAATCCGGGAGTTACAAGCTCGATTCTCGACGGAAGCTATATGTTTTGGAAATTGATTTCAGTTTTGTTTTTTATTTCAAGATAAATAGCAGAAAATACATTTAAAAGTGAAGCTATCAAAAGGTCTGGGCTCATCTCATAACAACCCCCCGGCCGAGATAAACCCCACCAATATAGGGTACCAGATGTTTTTCAGCCCACACCCTTGTACACAAAGAAAGAAAATAAATAAATGACAGAAAAAAATAAAGAAGTAAACCCTCAAATACCACCTCAGATTAACTCAAATAAATAAAAATAGGTTTTTCAACAGCAACATAGTGTGAACATATGTGTATACCATATGTATATAAATATATTCCAAAATCACACATACATATACTCGTAAGTTATGCATCTCAAAATAAACTGCAGAAAATACATTTAAAAGAAAGCCCACTAATAAAGGGCGAGCCCGGCCGCAAGAAGATCAGATGTTTTTCAGCTCACACCCTTGTATATATAGACTAAGAAAAAAACAGTTAATATATGGCAGAAAAAAAGTAAATCCGCCAATACTACCTCAGGTAAAAAAAAAAAAAAAAACAAAAAAACAGAAAAGCTGACAGGACTCCAAATTTTATAAAAATAAAATCACAAATGGAAAATGATGTTCACATATACAAACCACAACTCAGAAGATGAAAGTAAATATACTGTTACATGTGTATAATCTATATATCTATATCTACATAAATAAAAATGTAAATGTTCGTATATTAAAAATCTCTAATCTCCGAAAGTTCTTCACCGATTGCTTTGAAATTTTTACAAAAGGTTGCATTTGTATACGAGCATGTTTACACATATTTTTTATATACGGTTGTATATAAAAAAGTATATAAAACGGATGAAATAACGGGAGCGCCCCCTGCAGCGACACACGCAAACTAAACAATTCTCATTGACAGTTATGTCACATTGCATTTTCGACGTTTCGGAATTAATATTCAATATTAAACAATTAAATATTAAATAATAAATATTAAATATCTATGGCGATCGCGTTCTGCCGCTTCAGATCTGCTTCGTTCTCAACAAAATGAACGCGACAGGCTCAGAGTGGCTAAAAGACGTCAAAAATATTGTATACCCACAAGCATTGTGAAATTAAACATATTAGAAACGTGTGCTTTCTCTTTTCTTTCTTTTCCATTTAATCAGACTGAGCCACAGCAACGCATGGCCGGGTACAGCTTGTTGTAAATAAAAATGTAAATGTTCATATATTAAAAATCTCTAATCTCCAAAAGTTTTTCACCGATTGTTTTGAAATTTTGCCCAATTGCCAAATTTTTGCTAATTTGTAACAAGATGTATTAATTTGTCATTATTGTTAGTTTTTTGGAATGAATTTACCTAAATAACTTGCTATTTATTAGAATCGAGCCTTATATTAAAGTCGATAAAATAATTAAAATTACTGAACGTTGCTACGTTTTTCTTATTTTTCAGCGCAATTAGCGGTGAATTTGAACGTCGATTGATTTTCATTTGAATTCATGTTCAACGTTCGACAATTGATTTTTGTTGTTTTCACTCAAAACATGTGAAACCCAAGCGCCGAACTTCTGGACTTTTCCCACAGTCATGTGACTACAATTCATCTGTTTAGCCAATTCTACGGTGGTTTGAAGGGGATCTTCATGAATAATATGGTTTAAGCGGTCCACATCGAAGTCTACTAGTCGTCCGGAACGCTCCATGTCTTTCAGGTCGAAATTACCGTCTTTGAAACGCAAAAACCATCCGACGAGCTGTCCTTTCATTCATAGTATCTTCACCGTAGACTTCGCCAATATCGCGAGCAGCTTTGGCAGCTTCACTTCCTCGATTGAACGCGAACAGAAGGAGGTGTCGAAAATGCTCACTTTCGTCTACTTGACATTCCATTTTGAAGGCTTGTAATCAAATAAAATAATATATGTAACGTAAAAACCAACACAATATCTTGTAGAGCAGAACATTTTCTTTCGATTGACGTATAACATTTACCATTTTGTTTTACTTTTGGTGCTCATTTTTAAATTTGAAAAAAACAGACACAACTTATGTTAACACCCAATAAATGATTATGGAAGTATCAATATATTTTTTCAATCAATATAAATGTTAGGAGAAAGGGAAATCGAACAGAATTTCAGAAAAGGGGAAAAACAACTCACGTTATTGAAGAGAATAATAATTTTTCCAGTCGATACTACTATTCGACAAAGGCGCAAGTTTGCTATGTTGGGACCCTTTTTTGGATACCGTTGGGAATCGAGCTCGAAACTTCCGTCTGGAAGACCAGTGCCTTGCCAAGTAAGGCACGGAGGTCGTCATTTCATAAGAAATTATTTGTTGTAATTTTTTATACTCAATTGAATAAAAAAAATACAAGTTGTGTATATAGAAAGTGCGTCAAATCACACCTTTCCAGAAGTAAACTTAACTGCTTAAATATAATATAAGAAATCTGCGTCAAGTACATGTAACGTTCTTAGCTGTTCCACCGTTCCCTCATAGCTCGTCGAAAATATTCAGCGTCTGTTCCATCACGGGTTTGTGTTTCGTTCAATCGAAGATTGCCCATGCATTTTTCCAGTTCACCGCATTCTTTTTTCACATCATCCTTTATCGTCAATAGTGCTAGGCTCTATACTTACCTGCTAACTAACACAACACTCGGTCTATTGTTGGAATATTTAAAATAAAATTTATTTAAACAGCAACTAAAAATCATTATATTTCTTTTAAAAAAATTGACAAGTTTCCTGGTTGCCTCTTTGGCGATATGTATATACTCGTACATATAGGGTGGCGCAACAAGAACTACAATTTTAAATTTAAATTAAGTTCTGCAATCGCGTGTCACTGTATGATAAATTTATATGTAATGTAGATGACAAATGTCCATTATAAATATTATTCGTTTGACCGCTAAAAAATGGTGGCCAATTTAAAATTGCAGCTCTTGTTGTGCAAACCCATATAATTAATTAATTATTTTTGTCTATGATAAATAAAGATATTATGAAAACAAAGTAATAATGTAAAGAGATACTTCAAACAGGCCCGGATTGATTACAGAGTTATTACTGACATTTAAATTTCTAGGGCCTCTAATCTGTTCACAAGAATCTCTCCGCTGCTCGCAGAGATTGTTCCATCCCTCCCTCCACCCCTAGTCACTAACCCGAATGTTTACCGTTAGAAGCGTGTATCTCGGTACCAGTTTGAACAGAATTCAGTTTTGTTTGTGCTCCCCTGAAGAGGAGGTGAAAGCCTCGAAACCGGTAAGGTTATACCGTTACAAAAAAGTGGAATAAACAGTGTCTGATAAAACAAATTACAATGTCTTTAAACCTACACAATGTTAATGCCTTAACTATTAATAATATTTTTTTATGTTCATTTAAATCTTTATAATTCTTGTGATATTATTCTTGTATGTATATTCATTCCGACTCAAATTCTAATTTTAGTATTACTGTTGTTACCTTTTTTACTTGTTGATAAAATACCGTACTTGGTAAATGTATAAGAAATATCTTAAGGATCTAGAAATAAGTGGGTAAGATTGTACAATTTAGTGAATTAATTCAAGACGATGTCGATAAATATTCGCAAATACTCGTATATGAACCCTTTGATAGGAGGCCAATTACTTTTTTCTGGTCTAAGTACTTTTTTCTGGTCTAAGAATCGCTTTTCGATTTTTTCTCAATAAACATGTAACTTATTGCAGAGGAGAAAAGCCTTTTCCCACTTTCTAGCGAAATAAAAAATATTTACGAAATATTGGCCAGGATGGTTATTTTTTAATCTGTCAATAATATGGTACAAGGTTCGAATTCTTGGTTAGAGCGCCCTTGAGGAAAGTTTACACCCTAAATGGTGCTATATAAATTGTCCTTTAATATTATCGATTATGTTTACATAATTTTATGTCACTTGTGTCCGAAATATTAAAATCACTAGATCATGTGTCTTGGATAAATATTACAAAGTTATGTTTTTCTTTAACTTTTTCATAAAATTTGACGGTGTGGGCTGAAAAACATCTGTGATGCCCCCCCCTCGTGATAATCGAGTTTTTCTCTTTACAATATGGTGATGCCTTATCAAAGAGGGAGTCATATAAGATGCACCCAGACCTTTTAATAAAATCTGACATAAATTATTCCTTGTGAAACATATATTAACGTTTTTTTTATCGTATAGCTTTGTTTTGCTATCAATAAACGAAATTATTATTATTATGTGATGTACTTTATTATAATTTATATTAATTTCAAAGAAATATTTTTTAAACACTAAAGCTTGTTAAACTATTTCGTCGACATATATAGACAATAAAAACGGGTTATTAATTGTCTATCAAAAGGATAAATTATTTTTCTTAGTCAATTCCTCATAACTGTGCGTTGTGATCTTTCCAGTCTACCTGCCTAACTCGGTCTACGACGATTCTTTACTTCTCCATATTCGGAATCTTTCGGAGTGCTGTTGTCACAGAGCATCTCAAGATCCTGGAGAGTATTAGTTGCTGGGAGCTGATTTCTTCGGTCAATAATCATAACTTTTGCTCTCGATTTGTTCATTTCAAGACCGAGTTTCTGACTCTTAAGCTCTATAGAGACTGTATAAGATTAGTTATTTTCTCAAAAGAGCCCGCAATGAGAGTGGTGTCATCAACAAATCTGCAAATTTTCTTCCATCCAGGATCAATTACCCTATTCAAGTTTTCTAAGGTCTTTTCTTTCTAAGCTGCTTTATAATAATTTTTTAAGTCATTTCCTTCCTCCCGTGACTTGAAACTGGTCGTCGCTACTATTATCATTCAGGTGTATCGTCATTGAAGAAGGAGTCACTTTGAGTAGTTTCTTCTTCGTCAGTATGTGACGTTGCGCACATAAAAAACATTTCGATCTATAGTAGTGTAGATCGCACGGGATGGGGATTAATTACGACCCTCATAATAACGTGGGTGATGGTGGAATCAAACTGAGCAGCCTTCGTCATCATACATTTACAACAGTGTTGAATACTCGTGGCCGAGTTGAGATATGCAGCCTTGTCGAACTCCTTTAGGAACGTTAAAACTGTCAGAGCTAACATAATTAATTCTCACTGCAACTGAGTTCTTCTTGTTCAGATTTCGTACAAAGTCAACAAGATGTATCAATCATATGTTATACTCCATATATTGTGATGTACTTTCTAATTTATATGAATTTTAAACAAATATCTCATAAATGTTATAGCTTGTCTATTTCTTCGAAACATACTGAATATAAATGTTTTAAGTTTTAGAGGCAATGAACGGATATCCTTAATGTTTCTTGTCGATAAAAACGTTGGATAACATTTGTGAAAAAATATAACTTTTTTTTTAAACAACGCATTACTCTCATATGGGACAATGATATGAAAATATTATAAGTTTGTCACATTATTCCAAAGAGAAATACAGGGTATTCCGAAAAAAATGTCGACAGATTTACGAGTGCTGAGAAATATTTTACGGATTTTTGATTATTTACGATTTCCTTGCAAACGAGATATATGTATTTCAAGACTTTTTTACCCTCCTTTTCTAACTTTTTTTTTACCGAATCATATCGAAAGCATATATTTTGGAAAGTTCTTTGAGAAAATAAAAGAGAATACAAAAAAAATGGTTTTAAATTTCCAAAAATATCTCAAGTCTTTTGCATTATTTATTCACTTTTTGATTTATATAACGCTGTTTATTTTATAATTAACTTATTGCAATAGTTAAAGGTAGTTCTTGCAACTATATAATAGCGTCGTAGAGTATCATAAACAGTACATCTTGTCTCCATTGGGTAGGTAGAGAGAATTGATCTCCATTTCATTCTATTCTGTTTCAGCTTCTGTCACGCTCATAAATCTTGACAGCATTTCACCAATTAATTTTTTTTTCATTCTATCAAAATTTGATAATCTTGACCGTGTTGCGTTTACTAAGATTTTCCTAAACTTTTAATACCTTCTATAGTTGGAATATTCTCGTACTTTCTTTCTTAACGCTATCAGTAAATTAGGTCAACATCAATTTTCTTTCTTAACGCTATCAGTAAATTAGGTCAACATCAATTTTCTTTCTTAACGCTATCAGTAAATTAGGTCAACATCAATTTTTACACATAAAATATTGATCTATGCTTTTCTATATCTGTTTGACTTGATACAATTGTCAAGTTCTCTGTTTTTAAAAATATTAATACAGATTTTGAACTTTGCATTAAGATTTTCTTTTATTTTTACATTTGAGATTTGTTAATTTTTATAGTGTTTCAATCAATGTATGAAACTTACTATATTTTGTTTAAATTGACAAGGAAGTCAAATAAATTGTAGGAGTTGTATGAGAAAGTGTATGAATGTAGATGAAGTGAAGGCTATGTGTCGAGATAGTGAAGTCTGGCACTTTGCCCTCTTATGGACTTGAAAGCCGATTTTTGGTGAATTATTTGTTTAAAAACATGTATTAAACTTATTATAATGAACCACTAAAAACATTTATTAAACTTTTTATAATAAACCACTAAAAACATGTATAAAAATTATTATAATAAAGCATTAAAAACATATATAAAACTTGTAATAAGCCACTAAAAACATGTATACAACTTATTATACAATAACAAACCACTAAAAACATGTATACAACTTATTATACAATAATAAACCACTAAAAACATGTATAAAATTTATTTTAATAAAACACTAAAAACAAACTTCTTATAATAAACCACTAAAAACAAATAAGCTAAAGAAATGTGTTTTGCTTTTTTTTTTGGATACATTCGTCCATAAATACATTTAAATGAAAAACCTATCTTGAATACAGGAGCTCCCCGATTATTGCGGTCGTTGTTACCAAGAAAACGTCGCTATAATAATTGGAGGCCATAATTTATGAAAAGTACGTGCTAGTTGCCGCATTTTCGGAGAGGACGATTACAACCTTTATTTTATTTTTCTTTGGTTTATTTATTTAATTAATTATTTAAACATAAATAGCAATAAGGGAACCGCTCGTATAAGTTTATCGTTTACGTTTAAAAGGCTGACTTCCGTTAGCTATGTGTGAGTATTTGCTAAAAGTAACATATACGAGTATATATTATATGTTACCAAAAGGACCAAACCTACAAAACATCTTTTTTTTATTATACCATTTTTATATTATTATAAAAGTATCACGTATTATAAATTAAATTTTATTTTATTACAATATCGTCGTCGTTGTTGAGCCTCGTAGTCGAGTATCCCTTCGACACTCCAACTTCGATCTGGAGCTCCTCTTTCACGTCGATTATGTGATCTTCTGTAAGAAAATAGTTCGATCCTTGATGCGTACTTCCTCCCGCAGATGTCATAAACATGTGGATTCTGCAGAGTCGCCTGACAATGCTGACGCATGTTCGCAGCACGATGATTGTTTCTCACTCGTTCAGTTGGAAAGCAAAGCTGTGGCGTGGTGTTAGCTTTAAGTGAGTGAACTATTGCACTCCAGCAAAACTCACCGGTCCCATTGCTGTACCGGATCCCGATAGCACACCGATGAGAGATGATTGGAGTACACCGCCATGTTGGGTACCATGGTGGATAAGGATGGGACATTAATAAAATGAGTAATTAGAGGATTAAATATCGGAGACAAATTTATAGGGAAGGGAAAAAAATAAGAAAGGTGTCCTTCCCTCTTTATCAGGTAACGTCCGCCCGACCGGTTGCGGTTTCGATCAAAAGACACCCTTACACTTTTCAACAATAGTCGTTTGAAAAAAATGTTATTCGGAGGCTAGGGGATAAGTCCTTAAAAGGATTCTTTCGTAAGAAGGTTCATTTTATCTGACGAAGAAACACTTCTGTCACTTGGAAGTACAATGCAGATACTGCATGACTGTTTATTTTAATATGGACGGGGACAGAAAAATAAACTGTTTTGAATCAGTAAAAATGACCACAAGAATTTTCGTAATATAAACATTTATACCGGAATAATTTTTGGTATGAATCATATTGTATTGCATTTTTTCCACTCCACTGTGGCGCTTGATTAATCTCTTTCTATCATCACTCCATGATTAAATCTAAATCTAGTAGACAACACGGTAAGGTCATGTATGCCAGGCAGGCAATGATTGAGCCATCAGAATGGTATATTGTATTGTGTTAACACTTTCGCTGTATACAATACAACCTTGCGAGTCTATTACCATGTGGCGATCTTTCCCAACACACCAGAATGATGTTGAAGAAGCTTTAAGTGAAGCCTAGCTGAAGCTGAAGTCGAGCAGGCGTCTTATCAACTAGGCCATGGAAGTTGTCAATAAGTGCTCAATATGAAAATTTAACGGCAATTATCTTTAATATACGAGTAAAATAAATTACTACAATTATTCTCAATATGTGTATAATATAACTTTTCAACCTCAATTTTTTTTCAATAAGTGTTCAATATTAAAAATATATATATATATATATATATATATATATATATATATATATATATATATATATATATATATATATATATATATATATATATATATATATATATATATATATATATATATATATATATATATATATATATATATATATATATATATATATATATATATATATATATATATATATATATATATATATATATATATATATATATATATATATATATATATATATATATATATATATATATATATATATATATATATATATATATATATATATATATATATATATATATATATATATATATATATATATATATATATATATATATATATATATATATATATATATATATATTTTATTTTTTTTCATAAGTGTTCAGTAAAAAAAATAATCGCAATAATTATCAACATAAAAACAATTAACTGCAATAATTATCAATAAGTACCCATTATTAAAAAAAAACTGAAATAATTCTTCATATTTATTTGTTATTATATTTTTATTTAATCTGGCTAGCTTATTGCCATGTGGCAATCTCTTCCAGCCAACCAGAAGATGTTTTAAAGGGCCGTAAGTGAAAACCAGACTGGAATCCTATTTTAAAAAAAATGGATTCCAGCGGGGATCGAACCGGTGGTAGACAAGCGTAGACAAGCGTCTTACCATCAGGCCACTCCGTGGCGTCTTACCACCAGGCCACTCCTAGGCCTGGTGGTAAGACGCTTGTCTACGTTTGTCTACCACCCTCATAAGTGTTCAGTAAAAAAGATAATCGCAATAATTCTCAAAATAAAAACAATTAACCGCAAGAATTATCAATAACTGCCCATTATAAAAAAAATTACCGAAATAATTCTTAATAAGCGTTCAGTAAAAAAGATAATCGCAATAATTCTCAATATAAAAACAATTAACCGCAATAATTTTCAATAAGTGCCCGCTATTAAAAAAAATAACCGCGATAATTCTCAATGAGCCAATATATAAAAAAAATTAACCGCAATCATTTTCGTTCTAAATAAAATTAAGTGCTCAATATAAACAAAATTATCTCACAAATGCTCAACAAATGCTTAATATAAAAAAATGTACTGTTATAACTGTCAACAAGTGGTCAGTAAAAAAAAATTAACTGCAATAATTCTGGTGAACATTTAAAAAACCGCAATATTTCTGGTGAACATTATAAAAACAATTCCCCGCAATAATTCTGTGATCAATATAAAAATAATTAACCGCAATTATTCTCTAAAAGTGATCAATATAAAAATAATTAACCGCAATTATTCTCTATAAGTGATCAATATAAAAATAATTAACCGCAATTATTCTCTATAAGTGATCAATATAAAAGTAATTAACCGCAATTATTCTCTATAAGTGATCAATATAAAAATAATTAACCACAATTATTCTCTATAAGTGATCAATATAAAAATAATTAACCGCAATTATTCTCTATATGTGATCAATATAAAAATAATTAACCACAATTATTCTTTATAAGTGATCAATATAAAAAAACTTAAACGCAATAATTTTCAATCTGTACTCAGTATGAGAAAAAATACCACAATAATTTTCAATAAGTACTTAATATATAAAGAAATATTTTAAGCGCAATGTTTGAAGTTTTCCTGTATTTAATATCATGTTACGAAATTATTCATCATCGCGTAACTGGTATTGCGAAGTATTGTGTTACTCGTGGAAATGCAGCTTTACGTGTTCCGGATATAAGGTGTTTTACTTTGTTCAGTTATTTATTTATTTACATGACAAGTAATTGTATGAGTACATAATTTATGAAAATCAAGAGAGACAACAAAGTAACAACAGGTAATTTAAAGTGAACACTCAATTTATATGGGTTTGGGTTTACTCCCTATCATTTGTAGTATACCCAGTCAATTAGACTTTACCCTATATCTTACAGAGGAAATATAAGTTAATCATTTAAAACCTCTGTCAAAAAACTCTCATCAACTTGATAAGTTGCGAGACTATTTTTTTTTTTTTTTTTATTTCACCTGGCGAGTTTATTGCCATGTGGCAATCTCTTCCAGCCAACCAGAAAGATGTTTTTAATGGACCCTAAGTGAAAACCAGACTGAAATTTCATTAAAAAAAAATCTGGATTCCAACGGGAATCGAACCCGCAACCTCCGGATCGGCAGACAAGCGTCTTACCACCAGGCCACAAGCGTCTTACCATTATGTATGACGCGAGTCAACCCCTGATAAACTTCATAATTTCAGATACTGGTCTAAAGCAGTGTTCCCCTGCGCCGGTCCGCAAATAGTAGTCGGTTATTTTAAAATGCCTATATTAAAATTTCCCAGAATTTCCGAAATCTCTCTTTAAAAATTAAAATAAATTAATTAAAAAAAAACATGGATTCGTAACACCTATATCTTCTTCTCCACACTTAAGTGAGGTGACTATCAAGAGGAAAGGTTCTTTCACGTCTTTTTTAACTGAGGGAAGAAGTAAAACATTTTATGAGAGAGAGAGAAACTTGGCCCTTTTAGAGCATTTTTTTGGTGGAGAATGGATGGCCAAACTTGCATATATGGCGGAAATATTTTGCCTTCTTAATGGACTTAATGGATACTTTTCTCCAAGAATCTTTCTATAAATATTTTTACCATGACAAATAAGATGGATGCATTTAAAAAGAAAATATCTTTTCTCGTAAAGGAAACCTTTGGATTAATAATCCCTTCCTCCTCCTAAAAGGATCCTCGTAAAGGCTACTTTGGATTAATAATCCTTTCATGGAAGACATCAAATCTAATCAAGATAAAGGAAACCTAATCGAGTTGTCTTCTGATGGCACTCTGCTGTTCATACATAAAATACAAACATTGACTCAGTTTTGGATATCACTCGAAGAAGAATATCCATCTCTGAGTTATAAAACCGTTAAATAAATTTCCTCATTTTCGGCTACTTATTCATGTGAGAAAACTTATTCTTCTATGCCAGTAATAAAAACGAAACAGAGAAACCGAATGGGTGTCAATAGAGCGCTACGTCTCTCTGAAACAACACTGCAGCCACGGTTAACAACTATTCTAGCAAAGATGCAGCAACAGATATAGCACTATTTTTTTAAAACTAAATATTGCTTTTTCAAAACTTCAGTTTTTTTTATATTCATAATGTATACTATTCAAAATGTATTTACTATTCAAAATGTATTTACTGGTCGATTTCGAATTATTTCAACTAACGACATAATTTTTGTGATTTATTTTTATCAAACACTGTTTATTCCACTTTTTTGTGACGGTATAACCCTATCGGTTTCAAAGCTTTCACCTCATCTTCAGGGGAGCGAAAACAAGACTTGTTTGCGCTCCCCTGAATATGAGGTGAAAGCCTTGAAACCGGTAGGGTTATACCGTCACAAAAAAGTGGAACAAACAGTGTTTGATAAAAATAAATTACAATGTCTTTAAACCTCCACAACGTTAATGCCTTAACTATAAACAACATAACGACATAATTTTACTGCTTTTTTTTGTATTTGTAATATGTACATATGTCTGTTATAACATAAGATTAAAAAACTTGTAAACAAAATATGCACTATGTAAATAATAGTTTTTATTTCTGAATTAGCGGCCCGAGAAATATTTCTCTTATTTTGACCGGTCCGCGGGTGTTAAAAGGTTGAGGAACACTGATCTAAAGGACTGTAAAGAAAATAAGCCAGTGGTCTAATTAAAAACATACCTGAACAAATATATTCATAAAAGCTTCAACTCACAAAACACATTTTTGGACGAATAATATGCCTATTTATGATAATTATTTATGGTCGATTTCGACATATTTTCATTGGCTTCGTTATACAAAGTGTGTAGCTTTTTGTTGTATTATACTTTTGTTTCCATGGGCAATGGTCATAATTTGGATCATATATTCTGCGAAGCACGTTTCATTCAGATATTGAGAAATATTTCATCCCGACGTGTAAATCATACTCCACTAAATGAGTTCATATCTACAAAAATATAAAATGGATCTCGAAAGCGAGAGACCATCAAATGCTTCCAAAAACTGTACACAGTAAAACCCATTACTCTAATATAATATATAATAAGGCTTTTGGGGAAGAAGAATATATGAAATGTATAATATTATTTAATTTGACGAATACTAACATATATATTTGAAATGTCATAAATATTTGAAAAGACGAAGCTTTTATCTTCTATAACATTATACATGAGTTTATATTTGTTTCATACATTTCCTGATTTCAAATATTACCTGAAACTGAAAACACTACTCGTTTATCTAATTAGTCCAATGTACGGAGGAAGGCTTTCAAGGGATAATTATAAATCTAATTTATTATTTAGTTTGACAAACACAGTCAAGCAGTATTGTCAAAAACATTACGAGAGATATCAACAAATCGAGACGTGACTTTGTAAGAGACGAGTTAATAATGAGAAACGAAGATGAACCGATTAACCAAGATAAACTTAAGCGAAGAACTTTTCTAACTTGATTCTGTTTCAGTTCTGAAATGATGAAGGGGATGGACAACTTAAATATTTAAATATCTTGGCCGTCATATTAAGTTGGTAAAACTGTTTGATATTTGACGATTAAAACGAAAGTTTAATATTGCTCTTTCATATATTTTTTTTACTTAATTTGTAATTTGAATCATTTCACTTTAACAAGAAAGTTGATGCTATTCGGAACAAGAGTACGATTTATATTGAAATATTAATGCCAAGACCGTGAAATAAACTTCAACATTTAGAGAAATTCGTGTTAAAAATGACCTCGTTGGTTTTTTTTACAAACCTTCGACTATAAAATTCTGAGGCAGTCTAATACGTGGGATAATTTTTAATAATAATAATGAAAATACAATTAATATAACGTCGTTTCGAGAGCCAACTCTTCTTAAGGGCACTCTAACTCATTATTCGAACCCACTCATAAATTTTGATAAGAGCTCTCAAAATGAATTGTCAGGAGGCAAACAATTCTACTCTATAGGACCAGCAACGACAAAAACTCTATCACAACACCCCGCCCTATTGGATTGATTTGAAACGACCAATCTATTACCAGACGAATTTGTTAATCTGACTGAAACATCACCATTGTCATGCCCTTATTAGGATAGGCAGAGAGAACATATATCCATTTCAATCTATCCTTGTGCACATCTTCCATTTCTGTCAAGTATATAAATTTTGTCACACGTATTGTATTATTTAATTTGATGTTTTCATCAACGGTGAAATCTACTCAAAAACAATATTTAAAAAAATATATACATTTTACTGGTTCCACTGATTGCAAAGAAAAATAATGTAAAAAATTTAAATAATAAAACTATTTGTAATATTTACAATAAAACCGAATGAAAAACACAATTAAAATAACTCATAAGTAAGTAACATACATTACTCAAAATGATTTAAAAAATAAAGAATATATAGTATGTCCATAGTTGACTTTACGAAGCTGAACGGAGAACTACTAGAAGGGAGAACGAACTACTCAGAGACTATTCAATGCTCTCCAAGTAGGTCAAGGCAGCTGGTCTCCAGATGCCATCTTTTTCAAGAGCTCCAACCACTGGTTTTTCTTTCTTGCGCTCTCTTCATGAAACTATTCCTAAACCAACCTCGATATTACTTACTGGTGACCATGTAATGAATGTTTTGGGTCATAGACTAGTTTTGTTCTTTTTACATCAGCTTCAACACTTTATAGATCTCGGGTGAGACGATACAGTTAGTTTACTTTCTCCACTGGTCTTGCTATTTAAAACTCCTGTAATTACCCTCCTGGTTTCATGTGAGAAGTTAACTTAAACCGGAGATGTATATTTCACTGTTGACCAGCAAGAGCTGACACTCTAGATGAGCGTGGTTGTGCTCCCCATAACACCCCAGTGAATTTCTGAAAGATGTTATTTCTATCACTGGCTGTATTTTTCGTACTGGTGCAGTATTGTTTGAAAGATAGGGTACGATCTGATATTACTCCCAGATATAGAGGGGTCTCGCAATGTTTCAACATAACTCATTTACACATAATATTCAACTTTCGTTTAACGTGGCGATTGTGAAGGTGATATGTGCAAACTTAGCTTATTGTAGGGTTCGGTTTTAGCTCTTATTTTTTTATAATATGAAGTCATTTCATCCGAAGCTTCTGTGAGAAGAAGACTTCTGCTGTCTTCTGTTCTTCTTCGACTTCGTCGAAACTCTTGCCCTTAACCGTAATGCTAGTATCATTCGCATATATGTATTGCTTCATGTTTAGAAACTTTGGTTGGCCATTTGTACATACAAACATACCATCACGCTATTTACCTGTCAAGGTAGGCAGATATTCTCTTATCTCTTCTTTTTTTTTCCCTCGTTCTTGCTGACAGTTAACCTGAGGTGGTATATGTGGGTTTACTTTTTATTTTGTTTTCTGCCATAAGGTTTTGTTTTTTTTTTCTTTTTTATTATATTTATTATTTAATCTAGATATGCGGGGGTGTGGGATGGAAGCCCCCTGATGCCCTTGCGGTCGGGCTCGCCCTACATTGGTGGGGTGTATCTTGGCCGTGGGAATGTTTGTGGGATGAGCCCGGACCTTTTGGTGTACTCTCTCTTGAATGTATTTTTTTCTTTTTTTGTCATCTACTATATTTTTTTTCTGTGTTTATTTTTTGTATATATTCCTGTTTCTACGTGTTTAAGGGTGTGGGCTGAAAAACATCTGGTGTCTCCGTGGCTGGGTTCGCCCTATATTGGTGGGGTGTATTTTGGCCGAGGGGATGCTATTAGATGAGCCCAGACCTTTTGACAGCTTCTGTGTCTGATGTATTGTCTGCAATTTATGTGTTTTAGAAGTGTTATTCAGGTGTGATCTTGTACATACTATGTTGCTGTCAATAAACCTAATATTTATTTATTTATTTTATATGACAGAGCACCATACTTTCCTAACACACATCCTTAGCTTCTTCCTCATCCATACAATCTCTACGATTTCCCTGATTTTCTGCTTTTCCTTCTTTCAGAATATCATTCACTTGATCCAACCATACTTATCTTGGTCTTCCTTTCATACGACTTCCACTGACATCTGCTCTTTATAGCTGTTTTGTTAGTCTTTCTTTATTCATTCGTTTTTTATGCCCAAACCATCTCAACGCACTCTTATTTATTTAACTTAATACATCAATCTTGGTCATTTGTGTAGATGTTATACTCGTATAGTGTGGAAGCGAGCACATTTCCTTGTAGAAGACGATTTTTTAATTAATTAACTTTGGTGTATGACAATGAACAGTTCTTCCTTCGAAATGTGACATAATCCACAAGTTAAGTTCTTCTCAAAATTTGTGTGTTCATGGACCAGATATTTCACTCCAATCTATCGTGGACCAGTGTTTTTGTAAAATAAATTTAAAAAAAATAAACGGATTCGAATAAATATGTTTCACTTTAAGACATTATAAATGCATAATTCTTATTATTTCTTTGTTCATTCTCTTTCTTTGTTCATCATCCTCTCGGCGTGGCTTAGTAACAGAGTAATACTGATTCGGGGGCCATATTTGGAGTAGCACTGCACAAGATATGCTTTAAGTTATTAAGGTTTAATTTTTACATCTCCTGTTAAATTTAAATTTTTTAGTAGGATCACGTTGGGTGTAGTTAAACAAGTTTAAACGATATAATGGTATATTAAGTGTCAAATTTAAATTATAACATTTTTTCAATGGTGATGCCTCTAACGACCCTGGGATGTTTTCAGTCTGAGAACTTTAAAGGCAAGATTAATAATATTCGCGAGATAAAATTAATTAATTTTTGTGAAACTTCGGTGGGGAAATTTATCCTGAAAATTATTTTAATACCCCAGAAAAATATTTTCCCTTAACTGGAATATTTAAAAAAGTTTACTTTGATATTTTTCCTTCCATTTTTTTAATGTAAATAAATGTACAAACATTCATTCCATCACCCAATATTCCTTTTGAGGAAAATAGGAAATATCTTCTTCACATCTACACACACACCCTTTGTCCTATTCAAACTCAAATATGCTCTGATGTTTGTCATAGTCCTTTCCTTCTTCACTCCTTCCATTTTCCCCCAGCTCATAGTTTTCTCGCAGAACATTCGCTAAACACAAGTATGCATATTTTTTCAACTAAAGAGAAGTATGCATAAGTCTTTTGGAATTATCTCGATGTGTCCGAACTATCTCAAGCACCCTTAATTGATTCCACCTATAATATCTAGCTCGAACGAACAGTAATCCCTAAAAAAATTATAACTAAAATAAATATTATCAAAATATCGAAAGCCGTGAAAAAATGTAGACGTGGAAAAATACTGAAAATAGTCAAATCTTACAGAAATGTGTGCGCTGAGAAAAATACATGGGGTAATAATGTACGACATAATACGATAAGAAGTAATTAGGGGTAAATGTGAACTAAGATTGATGAATTACGTGGAATGAAGAAGACAACTTTGAGATAGTGAAATATATGACATAATACGATAGGAAGTAATTAGGGGTAAATGTGAACTAAGATTGATGAATTACGTGGGATGAAGAAGACAACTTTGAGATATTGAAATATATGACATAATACGATAGGAAGTAATTAGGGGTAAATGTGAACTAAGATTAATGAATTACGTGGAATGAAGAAGACAACTTTGAGATAGTGAAATATATGACATAATACGATAGGAAGTAATTAGGGGTAAATGTGAACTAAGATTGATGAATTACGTGGGATGAAGAAGACAACTTTGAGATAGTGAAATATATGACATAATACGATAGGAAGTAATTAGGGGTAAATGTGAACTAAGATTGATGAATTATATGGAATGAAGAAGACAACTTTGAGATCGTTTGGGCATGTAGAACAAAATAATGAAGAAATAGTAAGAAAAATTTACAGTGCCAATGTGCATAGAAGATGAGATAAAGGAAGACCAAGAAAATTATGGTTGGATCAAGTGAATAATGTTTTGAAAGAAGGAAATGAGTTAAAGAAATCGCAAGAGCTATATTGGAAGATAGAGAAATATAGATGAGACGAAAAATGTGAGTTGCTATAGGAAATACTGGCGATCTATCTTCTTTGTCTACCTCGAACGGGATGCAACGTGATTTTTTTATGAATTTTTATAAATTTTATACAGGTTTTAGAATAATTAATTTGTCAAGTTACCTAACAAATTTTCAGCAAAAGCACTTACTAATTTAAACAAACTATCACAATTTTTATACAAAGTTGTTTGCTTGAATGAAAAAGTATTGAGATCTATCAGTCCTTTTTGCTCACTTCACAAGGGACAAGACGTTGTGGCGGTCACACACTCGGAACACTGTTGGCGTCCATACATACGGTCAATGACCGATGAAATGACCTTCGCATTCCTCGACAAATCTAAATAAACAAGTCCAAAGTTCACACGCCGGCCATTCAACTCATAGCCGAGTGGACCGCATTCCATACTAGAGAGAGAACGCACCACGCTGTCTCGCCAGTTCCGTAAATAAATTGTCACCTACATACGACATTAATCGTTTTGCTAATGCAGAAACGAGACGAAGGATATCTTGCTCGCATTCCCGCACACACGCGGAAATAGTATAAATACCTACGTTTACTAATAAACACTCTCTTTCCGCATTGCGATCTAACGTGTTTTATTATTTATCAATAAATCATCCTCATCATCTCTTCCCTTAAGGACTAGCTCCTAAAGCGTGATGCTGTGTATGAATTAAAATTATTCTTAATTATAAACTAGCAATTTATCACTGAACGTTTTGAAGTAGATTTAAAATCTAAATTTATCCTTCTTTCATATTTTTCTTCAACAAAATATTAATCCATTTTATTTTACGAAGAATTTTATTTTTACTAAAGTGATACTAAGTAATTTTAAAGAGAAAATGCTTTTAGGAAAGTCATTGAAAAGTACGTTCCCGGGAGATAACTTAAGTAATAAAGGTTGTATAAGGGATGTAATGAGATTTGCTACGTTCCTTGAATTTAAATGTTGGAATTTAAAAAAATAAGTATAAGGATTTTGATTTATGAAATTGTTTAAAAATATTTTAATATTAAAATTCTTAAACCAACGCCAGAGTTTCAAAATCAACCTGGTGTGTATCTTGCTCTTAAAACGATGTTTAGTAACAATTGTAGATATTTTAATACATATGTTGGTGAGTTCAGGAGAAATCGTATTTTCTCAATCTTATTTATTTATTTAACCCTCCATTCTATCTACTCGTACAAGTTAACACGCATGCTATCTAGTGTGAAGATTCTCCGTATACTAAATCTCAACGTAGTTTAATTTATGCTAAGCTTTTTCCTTCTTTTGAAAAAAAAACAACACGTCTTTTATCGGTTCCAGTCTTATACATTTATTTGTTTTAATTCACAATACATGCTTAACCCAGTAACATTTGAATTTTATATAACAAAAAAATGTTAACAGAATTAAAAAAAAACACTTATGTAAATAAGATGATATGTCCTCTCTAACGTCCCCAGTTTTAGAAGAAAAATTTAATATATTTTTGATAATCTGATATTCGAAGCAGTCCCGATCAAAATAGTTAAAACGTTTTCAATAAGAGGCCGAAATAAAAATAAAAATACATTCACATATATTGATAGACTCTGCATTGGTGATTGCATGCGCTTTTTGTTTTCTGAATTATGTTGATTTTTCGTATGTGACAATGTATGTCGTTTAGAAAGTAGACTCAAGGGCTCTATAAAATACTGTTACAAAAAAAAGTTGTGTGTAGGAATAGAAACGTGGCTGTTACGGCCATTAGATTAGAAACGTCGTCAAGAAAAAAATCAAACATATTTCGCAATATATATTTATCTAAACATACGAAGATGCGAGGAAGTGCCTAATCTTATAGCTGCAACCACTACCTTTTTATCATTACACAAAACTTTTGTATATTTATTTTGTAATATATTTATTCTGTTTATAATAGTGGGTTCAAGACACGAGTAAGAGCGCCCTTGAGGAAAGATTGCCACCTAAACAGTATATGGGTTCAAGACACGAGTAAGAGCGCCCTTGAGGAAAGATTGCCACCTAAACAGTATATGGGTTCAAGACACGAGTAAGAGCGCCCTTGAGGAAAGATTGCCACCTAAACAGTATATGGGTTCAAGACACGAGTTAGAGCGCCCTTGAGGAAAGATTGCCACCTTAACAGTATATGGCGTTCCATAAATCAAGTTCTCCTCGGTGCAAGACATCGGGCTTCTCGGACACTGTAGCCAATATCGCATGGACTGCTCTTCACTATTCAGACACTGAGTCGAGACGTCCGCCTTCCCCATTTGCCAGGGATGACCTCTCACGCGATTTTCAAAGTCTGCATTGATGTTCAGTTGCCGACTTGGCAAAATCGTTGGTCGTCTTCATCCGTGGGAAGACAGACATTAAAATTCTTTCCTTGCATCAGGGCGCGCCTCGGCTTTTCATGGGTACAGCCAAACTATTGGACTACTTTCCCAATTTCTCCAGCCATGAGAGCTTTAATGGCAATTTTTTTAGCTTCGATCTTGTCCCTTCGCCCTGTTGTAATTTTTGCGACCATCTGGAACAATCCGCAGAGCACATTCCGTGTTACTGCGATGAAAATCGAGTCAGTAATTTCCGAAGGGAACTCCACTTAGCCTTACATCGGTTCATCTTCGGACCGATTGTCGACTCCGATCTAGTCATATCAAAGGATAGTTTTGTTGCATTTGAAATGTTCTGTGATTGTACTGGTAACTTGCTGGGCTGTTTGAACTCCAGACCTATAGCCACTTTATAAGAAAAAAGAAAAAAAAATGGCGCTGCGGTTCATTTCTTTTTTCCCATGATGTCGAATCATAAGTCCGTCGTCACTACTATTCTTTTCACACTCAGGTGTATTGCCACCGAAGAACGAGCCCCTTTGTGCAGTTCCTTCTTCGTCACTATGAGACATCGTGCTCATAAAAAATAAATAAAGAAGATTTTGCTCTTCTAGTGTACATTGCGCTGAATGAGGACTTATTTTGTCTCCCATAACGGCATGGGTGGAAGTGGGATCGAACAACAACAATAGATACAGAGTCGATCCATTACACAACATTCCACATTTTAACCAGTTGTTCTCCCAATTCTAGTCCAGAGCCTGTAAAGATATTTGTAGATCCTCTTTGACAGTTCCTCTAAGCTACAAAGAAGAGAAAACATATCCCTTCGTCCAGAAGTCGAAGGTCTGTTTCGATCAAAGTGTAATTTCTATCATAAGCAATCAGTCAGGCACTGCTGTTATATATAAAATCCTCTCGCTGGGACCTAATTTTTAGACTTTAGAATGACGGCTTACCAAATGCAGCTCAGGGTTGAACGCGTCTTCCACCATTGATAACAATTCTTATTTCACCTTACCAAGCATAACGGTATGCCCAAGATAAAAGTAGGACTGAACTTATTCCGTCGCCTTCCTCTGGTCTACGAGTATGTCAAATGCTCTGGCCAGTGTTGCTCATAGCTTGGGTTTTACAGTAGTTCATCTTAAGTTGTAGTTTCTTTAACTATAGATCACGACTTGAAATTGGGTTGGTTGGCAACTTGAATGGGTCGCAAAATATTTTCAATAAATAATTTTTTTTAACATTTATGCATAATAAGTTACATGTTACAAACGTACAGCAATCATTTTAAAAATCTTCCAAACCATTGCACTTCGAAAATTATCGGAATTCTCCTTTTTTTTTCTTAATATTGTCTTCTCTATATTCTACATAGATTATGCAATGTATTTTATATGTACAAATTATTATACCATGCCCCTTGTAAGGTAAACAGAAATACTATATGTCCAATCATTTTTATCCAATCACATAACCTTTGCCTCCTCCATGTTCGTACATTTCGTCATGTCTTGCAAGATTTCTTGCAAAATCTGGTCCTCTTGATCCAGCCAGGTAAACCCGCTTAATCATTCTTTCTCTCCACATGTGCAAATCATCTTAAAGCTCTTTTTTCATCTTACTTAAACCATCCATTTTACGTCCCATAGTTGCCTTAAATATTGAAACAACATTCATCCAATTTTTATTTTTATTCTGATATGTCCAAGTTTCACTTCTATACGTTAAGTTAGGCACCAACATATTATTGTATTTGGTATTGTATTTTTTTTTAAAAACTCGGTTGTTTTAAATGTAAAGTTAAAATACTCGTACATTTTTTATTTTATTGTTACCTTTATGTTATTTTATCAATCTTTATTTGGATCGCGAAACCAGAATTAAACCTTTATCTAGGTCACGGCTAAAAAAAGGGTTTAAAAACACTGCCTTAAAGTATACACGTAACGACGTTCTACTTATTTCAGCGAGCATTTCAGCAATGTCATTATTCTCGTTAGCGAGAAGTACGATATTATCTGGACGAATTAAAAACATTTTTTTTATTTGAGTCAACCCATTATAAAGAAACAATAATCGAATTGTGTAATTACAGAATTCTTTGTATTTATTTAAAAAAAAAACGAAGGAAATAATAGTCATTTATTATCATTAAACAGAAAAACACCTGCGTTTGTTTTAAAGTAAACGAAATTTTAATTGAAATTGGGTAAAAAAACAAGGAATTTGCAACGTCGTTAGTCAGAATAATGGGTTAAGAAACCCGTTCGAGTAATTTTTATGGGAGTTTTATTTAGTTATTTTTTCTTCTTTGTTTCTCCCCTGATCTGTTTATGACCCTTGTTTTCTTTTAACAGAAACAGAAATCGGAGATAACCGTGTTTTTTCTTTTAATTTGACTTTTGTAACTGTTATTCGCGTGGCGTATCTGATATCAAATAGGAAGGAAAATAATATTTTTTAATAATAATTGGTTAACAAGAAAAAAATTGAAAGGGAGTTGGTTAAATAAAGAAAATTCAGTTAGATTTGTACAAACTTGAGTTAAATTTAAGTAAATGAAATATTAACGATCCCTGTAGCCTTGTTGGTAAAATGCCCGTCTCTTGGTCCCGGGGATGCTTTTCATTTTTGATGATATCCATTATTTTAAAGTGTTATTGCAGACAGAATTTAAGTTAATCTTTTAGCACAGTTTGCTAAGGCTGCATATTTTTCCAAGTAAAGTGAAATAATCGTGTTTATTGAATTGATTTGATGGCACATTTCCACTCGCAAGTGAGGTGTCGATTTAAACATTTTACTCGTCAAGTTGGTGAAACTAACTGGGTATCCCCCAATAACGAATAGCTTTTAATATTTCTTATGTTGTTGAGACTACCTTGCTTGAGTAAAATAAAGTAGATGACTTCATCATTTTTCTAAGTGATTTGCATGTGTCACATGTGCATGTGCACAGTCTGGAGTTTCCTTATTTTTTTTTAAATCTTTCTGGTCGGCTGGAAGAGTATTTATTTATTTATACATTTTTAGGTCTGCAGTCGTTGTGGATACTAGGAAAACTACTGTGGAACTAGGAAAAAAAAAAGTTGAATCGAGGCTTTTGAGGTGTGGACTACAGATATATGTTCATGATTCACTGGGTGGATAAATGTGAAAGTACTTTCGTGTATTATAAGAACTTATACCTGTTTAAATCCACGAAGATTCGCAAGTCGCAATATTGCGGTCACATAATGAGAGACTCAAGATACGTTATAACATATAGTATGTTAACTAACCGTTCAGGGAAAAAATAATGGCAAACGAGGCAAAAAAAGATCTCGCATTTCTTGGCCTAAGAACTTGTGAGAATGGTTCAAGTGCAGTTCTACTGATTTGTTCAGAACTGCAGTAAAAGTGAACAAGATAAATATCAAAGAACAACCTCTGATAGGAGACGGCTACTCCAGAAGAAGAAATCAATCAAAATGGACAAAAGTGTGAAAGAAAGACAAAACCGGGGCATCAATCAATCAATCAATTAATTCCCATGGTGCCGCTTAGTGACCTAAGTCACTCCAAGGACGCGTCTGATTGGTTTTCTTTTATAGGATCAAGTAAAATAAATCCGATGAGATTGAATTAGATTAACATCAAGGCAGTTTTAAACTGGGTGCGTTTGAGTGGAGAGGGTTATGTGAAATAAGTTTGTTTCTTTATTTTTATAATAATAAAATTTATAAACAATATTTACTTAAAATTTTATTGCAAATACATTCGGCGGATTTATTACTTTAAAACAATTTTTCCAGCCAATCAGTTTTGTTTCATAATAATTGTTGGAATCCATGACGATGTTTTTAACCTTTCCTTTGTGCTAAAAAAATCGTGTATTAAAGTAAAAGTTGTGTATTCAATACACATCAATACACATGTAAAAATGAGCGATTTAATATCGGAAAAATAAGAATATTCATAGCAAATCGCTTAAATGAATCAAATTTGTCAAAAGTGATAACAATTGAAATTTAATTGCTGAAAACATGAAAAAAAACATCGGCCGATGTTCACAAAATGGGCGTAGAGACCACCTCAAATGGATGCCCCAGAGCTACTGAGAACTGAGACGGGACTCGGTCTCGGACTGTTATACCTCGAAGGAAATAAACAGAATTGCGAACTGAGATTCTATTTCTTGCGTTCCCATATACCGAAGTAGAGTGAGAGTGAGACGTGAATAGCGTCGCTTCCTCACCCATAGCATTTTTTTAGAATGAATATACCTACGTCACACACTGGCACACGTTTGATTGTATTGGTGAATTTATTCCCGATTTTCAAAAAATATCTCTGATGTGACCGATAAGTGCTAATTATTATTAATATTATTTTTCCATTCAATGCGTTAATGTATTGCAAAGGAATACTTAAAATCTGACCCCAATATTTATTATACTCGTATTTATAGAGATATTCAAGTTTTTTAGAAGCAATGTGTACTAGTTACACATCACAGGGAGGGAAGGTTTAAAGTAGTGTACCATATGAAAAAAATAATGAAAATTAAAATAATATATAAATCTTCATTAAAACAGGTATATTAGGATAGGAATCGTTTGAGAGCGGAAGAAGAGGAATATTTTGAGATAAATAATACTTGATTTAATTATTAAATATCGACAAGGATTAAGTATGAAGATTGTTCCAAAGTCGAGCCGAGTGAATCGCAAACTTTGATGTGTATCATGTGTGATGCGTTAGTAAACAAAGGTTTTTTCCGTCATTAGATCGGAGAAACGATCTATATTCAGAAAGATTTTTGAATATTCCACTCCGATATTTACGACAGGTTGAATTTTCAACACCCAAAAGAGGGTTGATAGAATATGGAAATTTCTTCGTTCTTTGATTTCAAGTTATTGGTCGATATTCAGATATATGATCATATTTTTTTAGGTTAAAAATAAACTGAATACAAACACTCTGGAACGTCTTCAGTTTATTCAACAACTTCTTACGATTATTGAGATATCAATCATCCCCATAGTCAATTAAGGGCAAGATGAGACATAGGGCCAGTAAAATTCTGCTTTGGATAAGGAGAAATTCTGCTTTGGATAACTGTTGAGACTTGCGAAAAACATAGCAATAAAAAAAGTAACCGTTACAAGATGTAAACTTTAATAATCATGAAAATATATCCCCACCCCCCATTATGTTTAGTTTTAATGCTCATACACTATAGAACTGTTGCCGACTAACTAGGAATTCCTGTTTTAAGTCAAACTTACCATACGTATCAATTATGTTCTCTTTTCGCTGAAAAAAGCATTATGTTAAAAAAAAGCTCAAGAAATATACGAGATTTACAATATAAAAACTAAGGAACAAAAAATAAAATATATTATGTATAATTGCAATACGTCACAAGCAAAAAAATAGCCACACTCGAAATAAGTATATGATACAAAAATATTAGAAATACAATAACTCATTAATACATATTGTATTACACTCTCGTTGTATATATACATTACAATCTGGCGGGCCTATTGCAACGTGGCAATTTCTTCCAGCTAGTCAGAAATATTTTAAAGAGATCGTAAGTGAAATTCAGGCTAGAATTATTTTTCAAAAAAATCTTGGATCCATCGGGAATCGAGTCCACAGCCCTTGTGTGGGAAGAATGGCGTTGTACCAACTGGGTAATAAATGTTGTTGTTTTAAGTTTTTTAAGCTGATCTTTCTTTTCGTTTGTACCATTTCCATTCCACTTCATATAAACCGTACGCGGCCTTGGTATAACGGTTATCATTCATGCTAAGCAAGCGGGCGCCCCAGGTTCGATTCCTGGGGGTTCACATCGGGACAAGTTTTCTTAAACCATTTTACATCTGATTTGACTTGTTTTTCCGTAGCTTATAAGTATGCTGCGTGTAATACATTTTCTGTAGCTTATATGCTGCGTGTTATACATTTTCTGTAGCTTATATGCTGCATGTTATACATTTTCTGTAGCTTATATGCTGTGTGTAATACATTTTTATTCCTCTACTAACTAACACTACAATAACGCAATACAAAATTCCGTCTAGTAAGAGGCTCAGCTGCAGGATTTTTTTAACCTGGCGAGTTTATTGCCATGTGGCAATCTCTTCCAGCCAACCAGAAATATTGTTTTTATAGACCCTAAGTAAAAATCAGGCTGGAATCCTATTTTTAAAAATCTCGGTTCCAGCGGGGATCGAACCCGCAACCTCCGGATCGGCAGACAAGTGTGTTACCACCAGGCCACGGAGGTCGTCTCGTGCTATCGGAACTTTGAGATTGATAAGTCTACAAGTGATGGATAGCTTGTTCGGAGTTTCGGTCCGATGGTAGGACACCCTACTCCTTCATCGGATAAGTTCTGACTGTTAAGATATTTATTGGAAATTTTTGGATCTTTTTGGGAATCGGGAAAGGATAGGTTTGTGGTAATTGTTTTGATTTTATGAATGATTATGAGAAATTATAAACGATTAAATACATATATAAATATGATGATATGTACATAATATTAAATACAAATATACATAAATTTGTGTCGTCACACACTGTTTTATATTGAATGGGTGAAAAAAAAAAAAAAAAAAAAAAAAAAAAAAAAATGAATTGTGAATAAATTGTCTATTGTATAATGTCTTGCACTCTTAATCAAAGCCGTCTTAATACATTTAAGTGCCCTGGGCTAACATCTGGCACCCTTTTTCATAGTTAAAAAAACGTTTTGAATAAATTTAACAACAAACTTAAATCTTGTAATTTGTTTTATCATACACTGTTTATTCCCCTTTTTGTATAACCCTACCGGTTTCAAGGCTTTCCCCTCATCTTCAGGGAAGCACAAACAATAGTCTTGTTTGTGCTCCCCTGAAGATGAGGTGAAAGCCTTGAAACCGGTAGGGTTATACCGTTATAAAAAGTGGAATAAACAGTGTTTGATAAAACAAATCACAATGTCTTTAAACCTCCATACCGTTAATGCCTTGAACTATAAACAATAAACTTAAATCTGTTTTAAAAAATTGCGTTTTAGCGGAAATCGAAATTGCAACCCAGATTGAGAGACAAGCGCCTTACCAACTAGGCCACGGAGTATAATAAACCTATCATGATTATTGCATAATTATTATAAAATACATTCTTTGTATACAGTACAACCGGATGGGTTTATTAATTTGTGGCAATCTCTTCCATCTACCAGAAAGGTGTAAGGTTTAAATGAAAACCGAACTAAAATCCTTTTCAAAGAAATCTGGGAATCAACGGGAATGGAACCCATAATCCACGGTTCGAATGATTAGTAAATCATGCTATGGATGTTACTTATTGGCTCACGACAATATCTTACGAGTATAATGAGCAGGGCTGTGGAGTCGAAAAAAAAAAACACGACTCCGACTCCGATTCCTATATTTACCAACAACACGACTCCGACTCCACAACTCCGACTCCACGACTCCGACTCCACAACTCCGACTCCACAACTCCGACTCCACAACTCCGACTCAAAAAAGCTCAATTTTATCAGGTTGTTTCCTACCTTTGCATATAGCCATTTTTTTCATGTTATACGGATAAAAATAAAACAAGATCAAACTTTAATAATTATTTATTAGAATTTATTCTTAAAAACAACATTGCTTCTATTAAATCTGTATTCGTAGAGGCTCTCAAATCAGAATTGAGAATTTTAAGAGCGGAAAATAACCGCTCTACGGATACTTGGGTTGGCGGTAATGCTGTAACGATCAATGCTGAATCTTTTACGATTTCTAGATACCGCTGTATTGCCATTTCAACATTTAACTTATAATTTCGGTCAATTTTTTCCATTATTTTCAATGCATCATAAAATTCAATCTTAAATTTTGAAATAGAGTCTCCTTCATCTATATTGGGACTGTGATTCAAACGAGGACGTTTTAGTTTATCTTGTTCATTGAGATATTTTTCTAAATCGTCTTCAGATTCAGCGGTGTCGGATGAAGATGATGATACTTGGTGTACGCTGCCTGCTGTCGTCTCTTTTTCTAGTCGAAGGCCTTTCATACGAACGGTTAATACAAACAGAGCGTTTTTAGCTCTATTTATTTGTTCTTCCGTCAATATGGATCGAACCATGGGGTTAGATCCCAACCAAACAGAATTTTCTTTCGACGTGAGAAAGAAGGAGACAAACACATTTCCGTAGACTTGATGCATTAAATGGATCTCGGTGATTCACCATATCGGCGCGACTTGCGCCTGCAAGTTTAATATTCGTGCACAATACACATTCATTATAATAATTAAAAAATATGTATTTTAAATTTTAACGAAAAAGTAGTCGGAGTCGCTCGTTTTTTACGACTCCTACTCCGACTCCGGCCCAAACACCGCAACTCCGCGACTCCGACTCCAACTCCGACTCCGACTCCACAGCCCTGATAATGAGCCAGAAATTGGTTGTAGGTAAAACTTGAAAAATATCTCTTTTTAATAAAGATCAACGGGAAGGAAGGTATGTTATACTCTTAGAATAAAACAAAATAGTTATACTAGTTAATTAATTGAGCTTTTCCGTTAAGCTCCGTTTGCAAGTTTATCAGAGGATTTATTGGAAGACAATTAGAATTGACTTATAATTAATAGCCCAGGGACTGCGACGAATTATTCAATTAACGAAGCTTTGAGGCATTAACGCTAACTACATATGTTTTAAATTATGTCAATTAGTACTGACTAGTTGCAACCCGTGAAATATTCACGGAAGTAAAACAAATTCTACATTTATGAAAATATATATTCATAAATGTAAAATTTGTTAATATATACAACAATATCATTTATACATCGTCCCCTTTTACACCGGTAAAAAAAATATTAGCTAGGTATTTAAAATTCGTTCAGTATTACGGACCCATCGAGATTCAAATTTCGAATTACTTTCGGAGAGAATCCAAGTATTCATCTCTCGCTCTCTTGTATTCAAAATTCAATTCTCGTATTCTTTCTTTGGCGACAACCGTCGTACGGGCTTTGGCCTATTTATATTATGATGATGTTTCATCACCATAATCATCACACTCAACCCAATTAACTATAGTGATGCATATAGATCTCTTTAGTCCTTCTTCACTCATTCCTATCCTGGACATTTCACTTCCAGTTACTTTTCTGGTGTTATTTACTTATTTTATTTTATTGATACAGGTTTAAACCAAATATATCAAATAACAATAACAAATTAACTATAAAGTCTAAATAAGTGTAATCACAACAGGAACAATGTTTCTTGTACTTTGAAGTGATTCAGTCATACTTGAAAGTTTATGGTCGCTTGGTAACGCGTTGGATTTCCATGTGGAAGGTTGCAATGCATCGAATTTCCATTGCGTAATGCATGTTCTTCAATATGTCCGAATTTAAATGTGTTCAAGAGTGCGATACGAATAAATAATATCTACACTGATATCATCATCATCATCGTCAACCAGGGTCGATCCACTGCAGGATAAAGATCTCCCCAAGCTGAATCCAAATAGTTCGGTTTTTGCTCGTTGATGCCATGTGATACTGCCATGCTTCCTGATTTCATCTATCCAGCGTACCTTCGGTCTTCTTCTGGGCCTCTTTATGCTTTTTGGGTACCATTGGATTATTTCGGATGTCCATCGGGAGTCTGACATTCTGGCTACGTGTCCGGCCCATTTCCACTTCATTCTTTTGCACACTTTTATAACGTCTTCTACCTTTGTTATATTGCGAATCCAGGTGTTTCGTTTACGGTCTCTTTTAGTATATCCCAACATGCATCTCTCCATGCCCCTTTGTGCGGTCTGGAGCTTTTGTGTGTTCTTTAATGTGAGCGTCCATGTCTCGCAGCCATACGTAAGTACTGGAAGAATGCACTGGTTGTAGACCCTTCGCTTCAAGGATATTGGGAGATTACTTTTGAAGATGTTGTTCAAACGTCTAAATGAGCTTCACGCTAGTTTTGTCCTTCGTGCTATTTCCTCCAATATGCCACCTGCGTTGATATAATAATACTTATATTACTATAAAGAGTACTTACATATTTGGCCCCTTCTACATCTTCATAGCTTATCAAAAAACTCCTCCGAGTTCTCAGACTTTTCATGTTTATTTCTTTTAAAATATCATCCATTTGATCCAACAATAGTTTCATTGGTCTTCATATATCACCATATATGTGTTTTGTTAGTCTTTCTTCATTCATTTGTTCTACATGCCCAAACGATCTCAGAGTTCTCGTTTTCATTTTACTCAACATATCAGCCTTATGTTCACATGTATCCCTTATCCTTGCATTCTGTTTTCTGTCATACATTGTCACACTATGTACTCTTCTCAGTGCACACATTTCTCTAGCGTTCCTCCAGTTTCTTTCAGTATTTTTCTACGTTCCCAGGGAAATGCACGAGTAATTACTAATTTAACACTAGAAAATATTTCTGCCACACTTAAGGAGCGGTTATGGTAAAAAGAAGCATTTCCCTATTTAACCCCAATTAGACTGACGTATTGCGTGATGCCAAGTCAGGTAAGGTAACCCGGCTGGCGGCCCGTAAATTCGCTATTTTGAGTTACAATGATTTTCTCCGAGGGCAGGTGGGGTCGAGCCACGGGAAGATAACTGTGATTTAGGGATTCAATTTGACATTAATTAGCATTTAAGGTTCAACTGTTCAACTTCAGGGTAATGCGCTTGATTCCCTAGGAGCCTCATCATTAGACCAAGGATCTCGTAGATGGGTTAAATATGCATGACTAGGGCTGCCCGGAGTCTTGAATCATTACATTAATTCAGGTAAATATATACGACTAGGGCTACCTGCAGTATTGAAGCATTAAATAAATTCAGGTAAATATGCACGACTAGGGTTACTTGCAGTGTCAGAGCATTAAATAAATTCAGGTAAATACGAGTATATACGACTTGGGCTGCCTGCAGTTTTGGAGAATTACAATAAATACATTTGGGTGAAATTATGTATGAAAGAACCGTCACAACGTTCACAACATTGTTGTAAAGACTCTCTTCAAGGGTGCTTAAACGAGAAAAGTAGAGGAACCTGGAAACTCGTTAATTCAGACAACAATAATGAAACAAGAAGCTTTTGTAATGTGGTGCTATCGAGGAATGTTGAACCTCATGGGTTGACAAAGTCCGTAATGGTAACATTGTGCTATCTAGATTTAGTATCAAATAGTGTTTTCTAGATATCCCAACATTACTCTTGCTTCAAATAACTAAGGAGACTATCAACGTTAAAGCAGTACTGTGTTGAATACTTTTCTCTTGTATGAGGGTACCTTATTCCTGATCTGTGTCATTCTTAGCTGCATGTTGATTAGTTATAACACGTTAAACAATCTCTTCGTTATTTAAAACTATATTTCTAGATAAATTATCATCTACATTTATCCAACTGCGTACAGCTTTGAAATTTTGTACTGCCTCAGTTAATCCACAACCTAGATAATACAATAGTTTAAAGGTATACGTTTTATCGATATTAAAAAAAAACAAATAATGTACTTTTTTGACAACTGATATCAAAACTCCGTTTTTCTAAAAATAATACACTGTTGTATCATTCTGAGATATCATTCTGAGATATCATTATTTTAAGATTATTTTATAAAATTGTAAATAAACCACAAACATTTTTTTTTAAATAATTTTATAAGGTACATTGTATTGTAGACATAAAAAAATAAAATATTATTCTGTGAGTTGCCTTTGTTTGGTATAAACACGTTCAAATGATCTGTTATGAGATATTTGAGAAAACATGTCGTCATTTAATAATATCATATAATCTTGTCTCTAGTATTTTTTTAAAAACCTAATTGAATATACTGCTATGTTGATGTTTCGACTATTATAACCGAATTCGAAGATAATTTAGAAAGATTGCTCCAGAAATTTTAAACGAGTATTAAATATAATACGAGTATTTCAAGATAAAGTTTTAATCAATATCTAGAGAACCTGTGAGATGGAAACTAGTAATAAACAACAAGATAATAGAGCAAGTGGGTCTTTCGAATACTTTATAATAGATATTAAAACAACACAATGTCTTGTATAATTAAATTACTGAACAGATTAATAAATTCTTCGTAAGATCAAGATGCGTCAACGATATCACATGGCAAAATTTGAAAGTAGCGAAAAAATTAAAGTTAAACTTTAACGGATATTAATAAAATAATAATAAAACGTTATTTTTTATAGTGCCGTTCTAGCAGTCTCTGTTCAATGGCGTTCTAGCTCGAGATTATTTACACATTAAAAATATTACAAAACCGTAAATATCAAAAGTGAAGTGTAAAGGTAAGAAGGTGGTGGCTAGGGCCATTAGATAAGGAACTTCTCCACATCTGTATATGCATCGAAAAATACAAGTGGTAAAAATCACCAAGAGAAGACGAACTGCAAAGAAACCCTTGTACATCTGATATCTGATAGTAACACATTCAGATTTAGGTGGAGTGAAGTGTATTTGTGCAGTGTTCTTACTACTCAGAACTTTAAAAATGAAGGTAGTGCGATGTATAATTCGTAAAACACTCTTATCTGAATTACTGGATTGTAACAAGCTACTCGGTTTGATAGTGAGAATATCAATAGAATTTAACAGTACCGATATCCTTCGAAACAACTATTTAATTAGAACTAAATTGGAATAAGTATCTACAGTTACGGCTCCTCATCAGCTCAAATATAAGAATAATATAGAACAAATACAAAAAAAAATCCTCAAAATGTGTCGAACTTGTCACGGTGTTCAACTATAGAAGCCTCATAACAAGAAGGCAAGAACCCATTGCAATATTCCTACTTATAGTTTTTCAAGGGCGCTTGAACTGTCTTGCGATACTAGAAGCATTAAGTTTATATGTCACCGATATTTATGGCCGTGCAAGAAATCATCCTCTGTTTTACATACCAATTTACACAATACATATCATGGCTAAACACTCAGTCACGCGTGGTACGGAGATATTGAACCAAATGTGTGACACTGTGGATATATTCTCGACACTGTTTATTAGTGTGAGAAGAATCCTGGCTGATATTCTTTCTTACGAATAAACTAACTAGAAACATACCCTCTTTGTGTAACAGGAGAAATCCGTGCCAAGTGGATATAACAAAATACTATGAAGTAAGTAATATAAATAATGTGTGAAATCAAAGACATTGTAATATGAAGAAGACAGTGAAGATATTACTGGTGGGATAACATTACAACAATGAGACCCATATTACCCGTATAGTTTCTCATAGTTGACCAACAAGCAGACACCCTTAAAGATGGAGAGAGCTAGTAGACCACGTCCGCTGAATAATGCAGAAAAAAACCCGATCCAGAATTTGGTTTAAGGAGAATTAAATAACAAAATATTATCCCTGTAATGTATGGTATTGTAGCGAAGTGCTTATCTTTATAAGTCGTGATGATCTTGATTTGTATTTATTTTAAATATAAATACTCAGGAATGCGGATGAAAACGAAAGTGAATAGCGGGCAAATAATAACAAGTCTTGACAGTTGAATGAACAATAATAATATTTATTTCTCGGCGCGTGGGTAATTTATACTAGCGAGTGAACCAGTTCGCGATACATATTCTGTCTTACTCTAGCGCGTGCATTGACGGGTAGATATTTATTTGTATTCGGAGACGGCGAGACAGAACGCAAATACTATTTGTGAGTAAACATTGTTGACGTTCCTGGCATGTGACAATTTGTAAATAGTTCATCGGTCATTGACCCTGTATGTTTACAATTTTAACAATAAATTATGTTTAACAATTCACTTATTTATTTTGACAATTATTTATTTATTTAGGTAGGTATCCTACAGTATAATATATATTGAGGTATACTTATTCAATATTTAGAGTAAATATAATATAAATGACATTATTTTGACAAGATAACCAGAAAAGTTCTACAGCGAAGTAGCGTAAAATGAGTTATGATAGTTGGCTCTTTCCCAGATGATATCATGAAGTACCAAGGTTTAGTAAATGGTGCTATTTCTCCCAGACTGACTGACGAGCTTCTAAACTAAGTGGGTATACGGAACAGCATCGACTTCTTAATAAAGGTTCTTAAGGATAGGGAATAAAGGGAAATAAAAATGTATGTCGGCTCATTTTGCCTGGGTTGACCCCTGAGTTTTGGGAACCATTATTTCTATGGAATAAAATAAGACGATTTAGTAATTAATATAAATTGAGAGTGACGAAATATACAACTGCAATGGAGAGTGATGAAACATGACAAAAATTGCAAATGAGAGTAAATACACATGACGATGGCTAAAAATTAGAGTGGTGAAACATGACGAAAATTGAAAATGAGAGTAACGAAACATGACGAAAACTGCAAATGGAACATGACAAAAATTGAAAATGAGAGGAATGAAACATGACGAAAACTGAAAACGAGACTGACAAAACATGACATAAACTATAAAATCCGGGTGTTAAAACATTTTTGAAACTAGATAAAGTTATACTTTCATGAGTGAACGGTCCCCGGAGTGGGAAGTCCCTCTCCTGCTAACGACACAATGGAGTGTTAAAAGGATAGCGATTGCATTAATAAAATGCCAGATACGAGTACTACAAACATGGATAACAAACGGGAGAAAAATAAAATAGATTTTTTTAATACTGTAAAAGGCCTTGTAATAGTTAGAAAAATCATCATTTTTGGAAAAATATATTAAACTATCCATCATTACCACAAGATCAGAGTAGCCGCTTTGGTCGAAGGTAGTCCGACGTATAGCTGCATGGATGTCCTCCTTATTTTGAGAGGTTGTACTTTTCTCCGAGTCCTAAAAATATAATGTGGGTCTTGAGTGTGAGTTTCTTCTTGTTTTTTTGATTTTTATTGTTTTGTATTTGTGTTTCTGTATATATTTTTGTGTTAATTTTTATTCTTATGATTGTGTGCGGTATATTATGGGATGAATATTTTTGGTTTTACTTTTGTTTTTATTCTTATGATTGTATGCGGTATATTATGGGATGAACAAGTTTGGTCTTTCTGGAGTGATGATGTGTGAATAGTTTGATTCCGCATGATGTTTGCAGTTGTAATTGAGTGCCACTGTTTGTCAGGTTGATGAGAACGTGCAACGGGGCTTTGTTTTTGTGTAATCAAAAATCGGAAAGAAGTGTCGATCTATTTTTTCATGCTAAATTTCCTCAATGAGATACAGGCAAAAGCCTAGTTTACTGGGGATATGACAAATGAAAGGCGACAAACCCAGATCCATTAAAATAATGTATGTCTAAATTAAATTACCTGTTGTTTTTTCGCAAATTGTGTATATTTCTTGTCATGTGTAATAATAAATAAAAAATAAATAGCCTGCGGATTGATCTAAACATGATCTTGTGGCTATATTAATCCAGTAGTTAGGAACCACCCAAATAGAGATCTTGCCCAGACACATCGGCTATGGTCAAAAACTGCAAACGTAGGTGACAAACATGAAAAAAAACCCAGCAATTATTGATAATAAAAACAATAATTATGTGACTTTAATAGTTCAATATGTTGCCTTATGCCCAAAGAATAATCCAACAAATCATGCTTGTGCAATAGATCATGTCCTTAGATGGACTCAAGTAAGTGTCTAATCCTAACAAGACAACGGCTTAATTCGAAAAAAAGAAAGATGAGCGGAAAATTATTGGATGAAGAGTTTGCACGAATTGAGACTGCACGATCCAAAGGCATATTATTTCATCTAAAAAAAGGAAGAGGGATGATAATTAAGGGGTGTGTGGGAGTAGGGCGAATGCAATGGACATGAAATAAAAGATAATGGAGGTCTTTCGAGGAGAATTATTCCCAGAAGTGGATATATCTATATTGTTTTTTTTATTTGTAATAACGATGTTTTAACACTGTGGAGGTTTCATATTGTAATTTGTTTAGTAAAACACTGTTTTTTTTCACTTAAGGTATCGCTGTAACCTTATCCGTTTCAAGGTTTCGAAAAGTTTAAACCGGTAGGGTTATACCGTAATCTTAAATGAAAAAAACCGCGTTTTATTAAATAAATTACAAGTAAAAATATTGTGTATCAAAGATAACGATTATTAAAGTAAAAGCACAGTAAATCCTAGATTTTGTGGACCTCAATTTAACGGACTTTGGATTAAACGGATAAAACTTGTGACATTTGTGAAAATTTAAAAAAATTTATAAACTTTAAATTTCGTTTTGTTTTTAGAACATTGTTTATTAGTTTAGATAAATATAATTAAGGGCATTGATGAAAAAAAATATTGAAAAAAGTATTTCCTTACCATTTATTTCTGTCAACTTCATCATTGTCTCTATTCATTGCAAATCATTCCGTCAATATGGCCAAGCTATCTCATAACTCCTGTCTTAATTTTACTGATAGCGCGTCTCTACAAACATTTATAGCCCGTCAAATATTTTCTTAGTCTATCATACAATATAAAAGCGCGATCTTTTATAAAATAAAATACACAACTCTTAAACTATATGAAGCAAGGCTGAGTAACAAATGTTACTCCAAGAGCCGATCAGTCCGAAAAAGAATCTGTCAGGAATCAAACCTGGGACCTTTGCACGCTTACCAAGAATGCTAACTAATAGATCACCACGTAACGAGTACCCGATAGCAAATAAATAATAGGTTTTTTTATTGCAACATAGCATGTTAATGACATATATATTTTTAGATTACACATATTCTCGTATGTAATGGAACAGAAACTAGATTTGAGAAAAACGTTACCAAACGGTCAGGACTCATCTTATACACTCCTACATATAAATACCTTATTCAGGAGGGCGAGCCCGGTCGTATGGACGTCAGATGATTTTAAGTACACACACGTAATTTATAGCACAAAAAAGTTAAAAGGCAGTGGTTATCGGAGGAAAAAAAATAATTAATGGAGGTATAAAAAAAACAAAGAAAAGATGATCAGCCCAGGGTCATTAAAGAGATGTTTAATTGAAGAGAGAAGGTGTGATGTGGTGGTGTAATTGGTAACGCTGCTGTCATAAAAACGGAAGTTGCCGGTTCGAGTCCATGCCGCATCCTTTCTTTTCTTGTTTTCTCTTAAATGATTCCTGTTCTGTTCATTGTTCTTGCCAACCTTACATGTTAAAATATAAATTTATAAGTAGTTGATAAAAATGTTAATTTAATAAATATGTACAAAAATCGTCAAAAAACATAAATGAACACATACAACCCCAGATTTATTGCCATTATACAGAGAGAAAATAAACCATGAGTGAAAATTTTGTCAAAACTGAAATAAACCAGCACAATTTTTTTTCTTGAGTTTTGCCAAGTAAAAGTGTCCCGAAAGAAAATGAATTTATGTTGCATCTATCTTTGAGCAAATTCCTTACCCATTATTTTGTGGGTAAATTCATCTTTTCTTAACGTTTCGTCCCGGAGTGACCCACGGGTAATTGATTCAGGAGGTATATTATCAAAATTAATCACAGTTTGCTCCTTTCAGGGAGGAGTCAAATAAGAAGACTGCTTTTGAATTATTTTCTATCACAATTTTATTAATCGATGTAGCATCAAATAATAAACAGTTGATTTGTAAAATGATATTTCTAAATAAAATAGCGTTAAATTTTTGCCTTTATAAAACAATTTAAAAAAAAAATATTTCAACTCAGTAATGTAACGTGTTTCATTATAGGTTTTCCTTTCTTCTTCAGCATCGCTTTTAACTTTCCTTTGATTTCCGTTTTTGTTTATAGTACGAGTATATTGTTCATTAACTTTCCTTTGATGGACAGTATCGTTTTTGTTTATAATATATTGTTCATGAATTTTGTATAAATATATAATAATTTGAAAAAGTTTTGCAACCTTCTTTATTTACAATTGTCTGGTTGGTTGAAGGAATTGACAACAGGCAATAAGCGCGCCAGGTTATTAAACGATAAAGTGTTAAATAGATCACTATAAGATTAGGTACAAATGTTCTGAAAAACACATTTGTTAAGAAGACCGCCGAAACTTACTAAGATGAGATTTATTTATTTATTTAATTAACGACACAAGTGTCTTTATATACAAATGAACATGTGACAGGTTATAAAGTACTTAAAATTATTGACAAATAATACAAAACTTTATCTTAAACTAACATGAAGATACAAAAAGCAGTAGTAATAATAAATTACAGTCATTGTTTTAAAATTTTTTAATAATTATATTTATATAAGTTCAATATATGTTATGTATGTATACCACAAAATATTACCAAACTTCACCAAGCAGACTTACGTAATTGTCCAAGACTTATTGTATAGAGGTAAAGAACTCAGATTTGTTTTTAGTGGAATAACGCATACATAGAAAAAATATTGGATTTTTTGAGAATTTTGTGGGAATTTTATGGATAGATATTGAAATATAGAAAACACATGGCCTCATTAGTAGAACGAGATGCAGGTTGCTTTACAGAATCACAACCTTCGTACATGTTGATGCAGCGTTACTCAACTCCAGAGGCAAAGTGTTGTCCTTAATGTTTTGTTTATATTACGTTATTTATATATTAATAAAGGAGAGCACAAAGTTAGTAGCTATTTCTAAATATTGTTGTGATATTCTGGCGAATACTATATATACTTATATTAAAAATATCTAAATTGTTGCAAAACTCGTTTCCAAGTCTTTGCATACGAATTATAGAGGAATTGATTTTATAATTAGTATAGCAATTTTCGGTATAAAAGGGATTGAGCTGTCTTGTGGATTTAGTGGGAATACGAAATGAAATACTTGCGAGTAAGTGAGGTGCATCAATCACTGAGTGAATGATTTTGTATAGCAGTACTATATCGGCTGTTTTTCTTTTGTCAAACAGCTTCAAGATGAACTATAAAGAAACCTTTGTATATGATAGTAACACAATCGGCTTCAGATGGAGCGTAGTGTGTGTGTGTGGCAGTGTTTATATACAATTGTACATTTTTATAAGACGTCCCAAAAATATTTTTTTTAAATGCTTTTTAAAACTGCACACTGTAATGTGGTCCAGGGTACTATTTGAAGCAATAGTCTACAGCACCATATCTCAAAAACGTGTCTTCGACTATCCAAAAATGCAGTCTTGTATCGAAATAACGTTTATATGAAGACAGCGGATCTTGTGTTGTTGCAGATCAAGCATGAGCTATTGGATTTAACTGTTTCGTATACTTGGAAAGACTTTTAGGGCTGCGCTGGAAAGTAGGTCACCGAGTGATGGGTTTGTTAGCATTGTGGGAGAACGTGCCAAATAAATATACAAATATTCTCATCTTAACTGCGTCGTGCATCATTTTGACATTGGTTCACTTTGGATCGAAACCCTACTTTAGTGGATATGATTTGTTTTGTTCGCAGAATATTTTTCTTTATATTTAGTTTTAATGGAAGGAAACGCAGAAAGCCAGAGAAATCTTAGAAGTGGTATAATAAGGTATATAAATGTGGAAGAGGAGAAGTATGTGTATTGAGATAGGAAAGTTAATCGCTCGGTCTTCTCTATCTGTCTCAACAGAGAAATGGCGTGATCTTTTTTTTTACTTACTTAATCTTATTTTCCTACATGCCATTTTATTTTTATTTTTTATAATCTTAATATATGATTTCTTAGAAATAATTAACACCTACATACTACTTATAACTAGATAACAATTCTTACAATTAATTATTTAGCAAGAACAAGTCCACTCGTTCAGGCTACTTGTATTCCAACACATTCACTCAGACCTTGGTCGTCCCTGCTAATACTGTAGGTGGACTAGTCAGGCAACAGATAATGCTTCGGGAGCCTGTGCTTATAACGGAAAGGTAGGTCGGATTTACTCTCGTAAGCCCCCAGGGCAGCGACTAAGGGATAATGACGTGATCTTATGTACGAGTATGTATGTATGTTTCCAATATTATTTATTAACCAATCAATAACATGTAAGCTGTAAAAATATGATTTTTAAAGAATAAAAATAATCAGTCTATCATCGAGCAAAGCGCAAACGAGATTACCTCGGTTTTATGAAAAAAATATGATAATAAACATATGAACGCAACACACATACACTATACTACATCCAAAACTGAATGTTTTACTTTAACCTATCGGAAAATCTTTAAAGCTTTCTTTTTAGTTTATTTCTCTTGGTAAGTTTTCTGCAGTTTTCATTACCAAATATGTTTTTCTAGACACATGCACATGCGGGGAAGGTCTTAATTCATGACCGCAGCCATCACCTTCCTACCGTTACATTCAATAATGATCCCATGTCAAAGAACCAAAGTCTTAAAACCAGACAGCTAAGGAACCTTCACATTCTGTTGAAATTATTTCGTGTGCTTAACAATCCCGATTCCCCTTCATATCTTCGCGAGAATTATAAATCAGTTTCTTTTAGAACACGGACGTTCTCTTCGATCAGGCAATGAGAGACTTCTTTGCGTACCAATCAATATTACATTTTACACATCTTCATTGGCGATTCATTCGGCGCGACTGTGGAATGAACTTCCAAGATTTGTCAGACGTGCATAATTTTTATTTGCGTTAAAGGCAGAATTCAAAATTATTATAATACATTTCTCAGAATATCCTTTTATCCTAATTTTTCTTTATTTTGCTTCTTTATCCTTAAATCAATTCTTATTAACTAAGTTTACCATTATTGATTTGTATACGTATAACATTCGAAATAGCCAAACAAATCTAAGTAACATATAGTTAGTTTTTTCTACTAATTTCAATATCCGGAAACACCTATTTAATGGGAAAGACGAAAATGGAATACATAGCAAAAGTGGTATGTACACACTTTTATGTGCTGACTACGATAATGCCAATATAGGAAAGACAGGAAAATCTTTTGAAAAAAGACTTCGTGAACACAAATCTGTCTTTACGAATCCTCTAACTTATTTTGAAATGGCCAATCATTGTCACTGAGAAAAGCACACGATGCCAAATTCTCGCATATCGGTTGTAACGAAAATAAATTAGACAAATTAGAGGGCCTAGAAATATTGAAGTCAGTGCAAAGGGATGAATATATGGCAAATACATACATTCCCAAGATCTCACCGCTGCTTGCTACAGTTGTCTTTTGCTACCCTCCACTCACAATCCCCAACCCGAATTGTTACTATTAGAAGCATCTATGTCGGTACCAGTTTGAATATAATTTGGTGTTGTTTATGAGGTAAAAACCTTGAAACCGGTAGAGTTATACCGTTATACAAAGTGCAATAAACAGTGTTTGACTATATCATTTACAATGTCTAAATCACCACAGTGTTAATGCTTTAACTATAAATCATTTAATATATTTTAATGTTTTCGTGTAGTTATATTTTTGTTTTTGTGATTTATGTAGTAATAACTGTTGTTTTTTTATTATTGTTATTGTAATGTTACGAGTTCCATAGATAACAAGGCAAACTAACGCCTTCATTCTTTGGGCCCATTACTTGTGGCCAAGGAGATAGTTTGGAGAAGTTAGACGACGCACAAGAGGAAAAGTCCCAATGCATTGGCCTGACCAAGTGAGAGACGCAATGGACTACCCTTAACAACTACCCTTCGAGCCGCGAAGTGTAGGGATGGATGGAAAGGAGTCGTCAGAAGCGCTCATGGGAATCATAATGGTTATTTATGAGCTACACGACGGGCTGATGATGGTAATTGCTATAAGGTACATTGTACTTTTTATTAATAAATTAATAAATAACTTAAAAGTCTAGGGTTCGGTTAGTTTCTCATCGCTTATACAAACTTCGTAGCAGCTAATGAATCCTTTTCCGGGACGACGGGATTCCATTCTCTCTCGGAGAATGCAAATCTAACGATATATTTTTGTTTTATGGCTTACGCTTTCCTCGAATATTACGGAAAATTCATCTGAGCAATAGCATAGTAAACGTCTCTTCCATCATTTTTGCGGTTTGTTTGTTTCATCACAAGAATTTAAAGTTTTCATTTGTACCTTGAGAATGCAGAACGTACGGGTCCTCCGTGGCATAGTTGGTAAAATGCTAAACTTCTACCCTGGGGTTTCAGGTTTATTTTCTGATGGTACCTTTAAAAAAAAAAGAAAAATATAAAGGTGCCCTCTCTGGTTAACACTTTAAAACCCGATCCAAATCCTAACAACCTTTCCCAGTGTCAGCCTTGTTTTTGAGGAATTCTGATTTTTGTAAAGTGTTTACTAGAATTACTATATTTAAGTCAATTCTAAAAAATATTGTAAGAACACTTTGTCTATAATATTAATAATTTAGTAAAGTCTAATAATTTTGCCAACATTCTCCTTTGCGGAGAGCCACATCATACTCCTTGCATATGTATCGGGACTCACTTTTCTTCTTGTGCTTAGCTCATATCATATGTTCTGTAGGCTATTTTGTCATATTTAAAAATATTCAAATTAGATTTTTCAGTATCCATAAACACAAAATAAACGTGTTACAAAATTAATAATAGTGAAAAACGCAAGATAATTTCTCAAATTGTAAATACGAAGAGACACGAATATCGTCGATCATTATCTTTTTTAAGATGAAGAAATCTAAATATTGATCCCAAATCGTTAAGAGGATAAATATGAAAAACACTGATCATTACTCCAATAGTTGAGGAAATCTGGATGATGAAAAACACCGATCATTACTCCAATAGATGAGGAAATCTGGATGATGATCCCAAATCATTAAGAGGATAAATATGAAAAATACCAATCATTACTCCAATAGTTAATTAAGATAAATGTGTACAAGTGTTTTACAAGGATAATGAAATTAAAATGGATATGTTAATAATAACGAAAATGCCATTTAGTTTAACCACAATTTGTAATTTTACAGGGGGTTTGTTGAATAGGCAACATTCTCTCAGGGTGGATATTTATCAGGATCGCTCGCCCGCCTCCGAAGCCTGATTTATCGACCCCCAAACACAATGCGTAATCTGTAATCTGGAAATTTCACGGCTGTCTTTTCAACCCCCGATAATGGGAGTGCCGTGAGAATTGCTTAATTGCATTGCTCATTATCTACATAACATATAGAGACTCTAACGTTTAAATATGTGGAAGGTATTTGTTGTTCTGTGGGAAAACTTGGATCACTCGGTAGATTTTGTGGCTGGCGGTGCATGGCATAACGGAATGAAGTCTAATATTTAGTATAATAAGAATCCATGAACAATGAACTAAATTTGTCGCTGGCGATACATGGCAGAATGGAAGGAAGTCTAATATTTAGTGTAATAAAAATCCATGAAGAATGAACTAATTTTGTGGTTGGCGATGCATGGCAGAATGGAATGAAGTCTAATATTTAGTATAATAAAAATCCATGAAGAATGAACTCATTTTGTAGCTGGCGATGCATGGCAGAATGGAATGAAGTCTAATATTTAGTATAATAAAAATCCATGAAGAATGAACTAATTTTGTGGCAAGCGATGCATGGCAGAATGGAATGAAATCTAATATTTAGTATAATAAAAATCCATTAAGAATGAACTAATTTTGTGGCTGGCGATGCATGGCAGAATGGAATGAAGTCTTATATTTAGTATAATAAAAATCCATGAAGAATGAACTAACTTTGTGGCTGGCGATGCATGGCAGAATGGAATGAAGTCTTATATTTAGTGTAATAAAAATCCATGAAGAATGAACTAATTTTGTGGCTGGCGATGCATGGCAGAATGGAATGATGTCTAATATTTAGTATAATAAAAATCCACGAATAATGAACTAAATTTGCCCATTTATTTAAAAGAAGCAGGCGATACTTTGACATTAACATCTATCATTAATTAAATAAAAATAAAATACTTGTAATTTGGTTAATTAAACACTGTTCATTCCACTTTATGTAACGGTATGACCCTTCCGGTTTCAAGGTTTTCACCTCATCACCAGGGGAGCACAAACAAGAATGTGCGCTCCTGTTGATGAGGTGAAAAACTTGAAACTGGTAGGGTTATACCGTTACATGAAGTGGAATAAACAATGTTTAATATAACAAATTACAATGACTGTAAATCTCCACAATGTTAATGCCTTAACTATAAATAGTATGTAAAATACTTGATTTTATTTTCTTCCCCTATATCCTTACCACATCACTATTGATATTCCACTGTGTTCTCCTCAGGTGAGTTAGTAAAACTAAATTAATGTCACAATATTTATGGCTTATGGAAACTAGAGTAAGAAGTGACTTTACAAATGTTATCGACGATATTGTGAAGAAAGGAGTAAGAAGAGGGGAAGATGATTGATATAATTTGAATTAAAATCATAACTTATCAACTAACTTCTTTCTCTATTCCCTATAAGATCATGGACCACATTTGTGTAAATGATAGTTTAAATTACATACAATTACATTTATCAAAGGTTTCGAATTTCGTTTTGTGTAACTCTACGAGTATATTAGAAAATTTAATAAGAACATACTTTTTTGTTCATTAATTATGTCGTCCTTTACTGTCCATGCAGTAAGACTCTGGAATCAGTTACAAACCAATATAAGACTCGCTCCGTCATTGGCATGCTTTAAGAAGCGACTGAAAAAACTCTTAATTACAAGCCAGTAAAATAACGTGTTTCATTCCCGATTTTTCCTTTCCTCTCCGCCATCCCTTCCTTTTCTTTTGATTGATGATATCTCACTTTATATGAAAAATAATGTTCGGGTGATTGTCCGTCTTTGTGGTGTTCGTGGACATATGCTCATGTACATGTTTATGGATTTCGTGGGGATGGATAGTAATTTGAATGATTTATGCAACCATGTAACTTGCTACATTTACTTATGTCTGGTTGGCTGGAAGAGATTGTCGCCTGGCAATAATCCCGCCAGATTGTATTTGCAATAAAAGTGTTACATAAAAATTAAAAATAAATAAATTACACCTCTTATTTTTGCCTCTGCATTAATACCGTCGAATTCTAAGGAATATTTGTATACAGTATTTTAATTAACTTATCAAAATGTTAACATAATTATAGCGTTCAAACACTTTCACACCTTTTAAACGTTTTACCTCTGCACTAAAATTCTGAGAAATATTTGTATAAAATATTTCATAAAATTTATTAAAATTAAAATATTTCTGTAAATATATTACATACTTTTATTGTGGGTGGTTCTTAGTAAAGAAACATGGCACCAATCTGAATATAGTAGAAGCACTTGTCTCATAGTAAACCGGAATTATTTCGCCTTTAGAGAGCCTCAAGATAAGAAGTATGCACATGTGCATCGGAGTTAGTCGAATGAAAACTTATTTATTGTCAAATATTATAACATGCAATTAAATTAAATTTAATTGACTTGATCGATAGACTGCCCGTCGTGATCTAGTTTGATTGTTAGCCCTCCTGCGGATGGAACACGCTTGTGCGTGTAATAGTTTATTATGTAGATGTTGTTGCACTTCAGCAAACATGTTCTTGAAGGATCAAACGTAAAGTTATTACAGTAAGGAAATTTACCTTTCCCTTCCTGTGCTAAAAAAATCCGCGCGTTCCGGTGCTGTGTATTCAATACACATGTAAAAATGAGCAATTTAATATCGGAAAATAAGAATATTCATAGCCAATCGCTTAAATTAAGTAAATTTGAAGTCAAAAGTGATAATAATTGAAATTAAATTGCTGAAAACATGAAAAAAACATCGGCCGACGTTCACAAAACGGGCGAAGAGACCATCTCAAATGGATGGCCGAGAGCAACTGAAGCGAGCGAACTGAGATTCTATTTATTGCGTTCCCATATACCGAAGTAGAGGGAGAATGAGACGTGAATAGCGTCGCTTCTCACCCATAGCGGTTTTATAGAATGAATATACCTACGTCACACACTGGCACACGCTTGATTGTATTGGTGAATTTATTCCTCGATTTTCACAAAATATCTCTCATGTGGCCGATAAGTGCTAATTATTATAAATATTATTTTTTCATTCAATGCGTAAATGTATTACGGAGGAACACCTAAAATCTGAACCTAGTATTTATTATATTTATAGAGATAACACATCGATCAAAAAGCCCCAAGACTAAGTACTAAAACAACATTTGTTTGCCAAAATTCTTCTTTATTCATCAACATAGTCTCCTTCAAGAGCGCTACATTCATTCCAACGCTTTCCTAACTTTTCTACGCCAGCCGTGTAGAACGATTAACGAGTATGTTTGGTTTCAAAATAAGCGTTAGTTTCGGTAATCACTTCTTCATTGGAGCCAAATCTCTTTCCCTGGAGCATCTTTTTGACGTCTGTGAACAGCCAATAGTCGCTGGGGGCCAAATCTGGAGAATACGGTGGGTGCGGAAGCAATTCGAAGTTCAACTCATGCAATTTGGCCATCGTCACCATCGACTTGTGACACGGTGCATTGTCCTGATGAAAGATAACTTTTTTCTTCTTCATATAGGGCCATTTTTTTGGCAATTTCGTCCTTCAGACGCTCCAATAACGCTATGTAATATTTGCTATTGATGATTTTCCCTTTTCAAGGTGATCGATGAATATTATACCATGTGCATCCCAAATAAGCCATAACCTTCCCGGCCGACTGTTGAGTTTTTGGTCGCTTCGGACGACTTTCACCGGCTGCTCTCCACTCAGCTGACTGCCGATATGATTCTGGAGTATAGTGGTGGATCCAAGTTCTATCCATTGTCACATACCGACGCAAAAACTTCTGTTTATTTTGCGTAAACAGTGCTAAACAGCGCTCTGAATCATCGATGCATTGTTGTTTCTATTCCATCGTGAGCAAACGCAGCACCCATTTCGAAAAAAGCTTTTTCATGACCAAATGTTCATGCAAAATAGTGTAAACTCTACCAAATGATATTTCCAGGTTGTCAACTATCTCACACAACTTAACTTCGCGATTTTCCATCACGATTTTGAGGGTTTTTTATGTTTTCTGGTGTAACAGCCTCATTTGGACGACCAGAGCGTTCAGCATCATTTGTGTCTGTACGACCGCGTTTGAAATCAGCATATCACCGACAAATGGTTGTGTTAGACGGAACAGAGCCCGGATAACACTTTTCAAGCCATCGCTGAATTTGGACGGTATTTTTTCCCATTTAAAAGCAATGTTTTATCAACACACGAAATTCGGTTTTTTTCAATTGTTTTGAAAATAGCAAAAATAGCGTCACTAAAACCACTGTAACTCAATGACACAATATCGGAATGTCATGAAAATTCGACACGTAACTTCTAAAGGTTGTTACAAACTGAGAATGGTATGGATTTATTATTAGAGGCGCTATCTGTTAGTTAGTCCCGGGAGTTATTGATCGATGTGTTATTAAAGTTTTTAGAAGAAATGTGTACTAGTTACACATCACAAGGAAAGAAGAGTTAAACTTTCATGACGATCGGCAGGTTTAATCTACTTTACAGTGCAATTTTTGTGTTGCTTAAACGCACTATAAGAATTAATAATAAACAGCGAATATTCTACAAAAACATTAATTCAGTTGTAAAAAGGTCTAAGGGTAAATAAGTCTGGAACTGAATTCGTCAGGAATTGAATCTGGAGTACACACGAACTTCGTGTAAATGCTAACCCTTAGACCACGGCCGGTGACAATTTTTAAATTGAATCCCCTGAAAATATAGTGCGGGTTGAAATGCGTATAGCAATATGCTTATAAATACATTGGAGGAAAACAAAGGGGAATGTTTTATTTATTATTCCATTTCAGGTTATTAAGACGGAGTACCGAGATCTGAATTACCATAAACAATGGGCTGATATAGAAATTTCTCCACTCAAGCAATCTCAATATTATCAAAACGATGGTTCACAAAACGCATTTATTATATTTGAGGAATTGAGATGAGATACAGGACAGACGGGAGACTACATAATTTGTGTGGATTACGTGCCCAAACAAGAGTGGCTCACACACGCATCACGTAGCTGCAATATGTGGATGATTGCGATCTTGTTGCGCATTCAGATGAAGACCTCCGAAAGATCATCAGTGTTTATATACTAGGTAAGTCCAGAAAGTAAGTGTACTGAATTTTTGTAGGTTACAATTTTTTTTATTTAAACAAAAAAATTACGTGGTTACCGTAGTACATATGTAAGCTATTTTTCGACATAGTCGCCATTCCTCTCAATGCAGGTGGTGAAGCGGGGTATCAACTTTTTGATGCCTTCCTCGAAGTAGTTTCCCGCCAACCCCTCCGTCCACTTCTCCACCTCCTCCTTTACCTCCTCGTCGGTTGAAAACCTTTTTCCACCCATGTGCAGCTTCAGGGAGGTAAAGAGATAGTAATCTGAAGGTGCTAGGTTAGGGGAATGCGCGGGATGGTTCAGGACACCCCATTTAAACGAGGCGAGCAGTTTCTTCGTGGCGTTGGCCGTGTGTGGTCTTGCAATGTCGTGCAGCAGGCAGACTCCCTTTGTCAGCATGTTCTGAATCGCCCTCCGCTATTTTTTTAGGGTCTCACAGTATCTTGCAGAGTTGATGGTCTCCCTTTGAGGCATATATTCAATTAAAATTATGCCTTGACAGTCCCAAAACAATTTCGTCAATTTCGTCCGTCACAATTGAAGGTCTTCCGCTCCTCTGATCATCATGCACAGACGTACGACCGTTTTTAAACTCGCGACACCACTTGTACACACTCGTACGATTCCTAGCTTTATCACTTTATGCAGTTTTTACCTCATTATAAACCTCAACCGGAGGTTTTCCCTTCCAAACGAGATAACGGATGACGCCGCGTATTTCGCACTTGGCGGGAGATTGAATTGACATTTTTCACGAAACGTGTTGTCGCGTCGACACTTCTCAACGTACTGACCTCGAACCGGTCTCGTTGCGGAGGAGAAGGGTCAGGCTACATGGAAGTGTAGCCAACATGTCGAAAATAAAATCCATCCGGTCGTGAGAGCCTCAGTACACTTACTTTCTGAACTTACCTCGTAGAAGGATATCAGATGTTTGGCTTGGAGATTAATGTGAATAAAACTCAAGTGCTAGCTTGTTCTGCACATAATGAGATGCTACAATCATCCAACACTTGAGTGAATGGTGTGCAACTGGATAATGTACTTAAACTTCACATATCTGGGCAGCATCCTGGCATCGAACTCTTCTCTTGAGGATGAAATGAAGAGTCTCATCAGGAGCGCGTCATCAGCTGTTGATGAACTAAATAACAGAGTATTCTACAGCAGATACATCCTCCAGTCCACAAAGATATCAGCTTACAAGGATGTTGTTCTCCCCACACTTCTCTTTGGGTCTAAGACTTAGGTTCTCTGTACAAGGTACATTAATAGCGTCGAACTCATTGGATTCACTGTAGGGTGTGGGCTGAAAAACATCTGGTGTCCCCGTGGCTGGGTTCGCCCTATATTGGTGGGGTGTATTTTGGCCGAGGGGATGCTATTAGATGAGCTCAGACCTTTTGATAGCTTCTGTGTTTGATGTATTGTCTGCAATTTATGTGTTTTAGAAATGTTATTCAGGTGTGATCTTGTACATACTATGTTGCTGTCAATAAACCTAATATTTATTTATTTATAATGCCCCAAATGTCTCGGTCCTGTAACGCTCCAACTGTAGACATAAAAATTATATGACTGTAAAGGCAACTTGCGATGGACCGGACACGTGATACGCATGGGCTGTTATAAACTGTCAAAACGCGTCTTGTACGGGAAAATAGTGGGTTAGCGAAGGGCTGGTGGGCAGGTCAAGCGCTATAAAGACAGTCTGCAAGAGTCGTTAACTTTGTGCGGGTGACATGAGGACTGGGAGCAGGTGGCTCGAGATCGTGAAGGGTGGAAAGCTTATTGCTAGACGTGTGAGAAACAGTCAGCGTGCTGCAAACATTCGTCAACATTGCTAGGCGACACAGCAGGGTACACATGTATGTGAAACCTGCAAGAGGAAGTGCGCATCTTGGAACGGGCTGTTTTCTCACAGAAGTTTACCTAATTGACGTGGAAGAGCTTCTCAAGATTAACGTTGAAGTGGCAAGAGGATCCTCGACTAAGTGGCCAAGCAACGACGGTTTATTATACATAGCGTATTATTATACAATACAACAGGGTGGCTGTATAGTTGCATACAATTATTATAATAAAAAAGTAAAATTTGGTGAGTTTCAAGGATATGAAGGGGGTGGTTGCACCCATTAGGTTGGGTACTTCCCCACATATCTATATGTCAAGAAATGTATATTGGGCAAGAATGGTCAGAGTTACCTATATGTTCGAAGGTAGTCCGATGTAGGGGTGCATGCAGCTTCTCTTTACTTTAACAGATTCAATTTTTTTCGCAGTCGTATACAATTTGATCTGTGGATTGATTTGAGTGGTCATATGAACTACCGCAAGGCGATGGTGTTAAATAAAAAAAAACGTATATGTTACTAAATTAAAGGAAAACAAAAAGTATAGCTAGCTGATGGTACTAAAATAATATAAAACAGTATATGGTACTACACTAAAGTAAAACATAAACTGCTGGAAGGTGATGGTAGTAAATTTAAATATAACAATAAATCTCACAAAATTAAAGAAAACGACATAAACTACCGCAAAGCGGCGCAACTAAATTAAAGTAAAACACAAAAACTGCCTCAAGGCAATGCTACTCAATTAAAATAAAACACACAAACTGCCGCAAGGCGATGCTACTAAATTTAAGTAAAACATATATATTGTGACAAGGTGATAGTTCTAAATTGATTGTTTACTTTTGGAACTCTCATGATTGATCTTCTTCTCCCTGGCTCCATACCAACTCACTGTCTGCGAAGACTGTTGGGGTCTGCTCTCCTCGTCCTTAGTTTGTATGCTCTTCTGTCCCAGACTACGTCCCACAGGCCGTGCCTCTGCATCAGGTTATCTTTTTGCACCACCCATGAGTTCTTTGGTCTTCCTCTGGTTCTCTCTGGAACTCTCCTGATTGATGAGAATTGGGAAATCAAATAATTTGTTTTGATAATAATAAACAATAATAACAATTTAAATAGTGCCGTTTAAATAGCAGACTTTCCTCAAGGGCGATCTAGATCGGGAATCGAACATATTTTTATTGACTGATTAAAAATATAACAAAAATAAAATAAACTATGTTAAGTGTAATGACATGAAAAGGCACTTCTCCGCATATGCATAAGTTAAAAAAATGGTAAGAAAACCGCAGAAAACTTACCAATGAAACACGAACTACAAAAAAACGTTTGTAGATTTTCCAATATGTGATAGTAACACATTCGGCTTTGGCTGGTGTAGCATATGCCATATAATCATAAATTTTGATAATCCCTTCCAAAAAGGGTTGTTTTTAGTGCTTCCTAGAGTGCACATACCTTCAGCTGATGAGGGTAGATAAACAAGTATTATACATACAAAGACATAAATATTTTGTTATTGAAAATTTTTATTTTTTATATTTCGTTTATTTTAATTTATTCTGTACCCTTTATTAATTTCGAATCGGTGATAACCCCTTTAAAAAGTTTTAAATTAAACTGACACCCTTTTTTAATACCATCGGGAATCGAATCCGAGATCTCTGAGTGGAACACAAGCGTTTTGTCAAGTAGATCACGAAAGTCGTCATATCACAGTTTTGTCAAGTAGATCACGAAAGTCGTCATAGTACAGTTTTGTCAAGTAGATCACGAAAGTCGTCATAGTACAGTTTGTTAAAAATACATTTCGAGATAACTGTTCCAGTCTGTACTATTGCTATCAGCCTGGAAAATTTGAATCGTTTCTCCCGAAACAAACTTTAAAACTGCTCTATATATTTTCCTTTCGTGTTTTCCTCGGTCCCCTAAATCTTCTCTTTCTTCTTCGTCGGAACGTATTTAGTTTACTTTCAGCGAGGAAATCTTCTCAAATAAATTGCCAGAAATTAATTAGGCAATTAAGTTGACACCCGGGGAGTCTGTTATCTTTCAGTTATCTCGACTTGGACCATATACTATGTCTAGATTCAGTCTCGGATCGTTTAATGCCACTACGGAATTGCAGTATATCAAACGCCAGAAGTAGTTAAATTGTCAAAAAATATTACAAGTGTTTTTTTCTCATACGTTGTCTTATCATTCATTCAAACAAGTATCCAAAGTGAAACCAGAGAAGCAACAACCCTCCTTAAACTGTTGAGCTTTTAGGGAATGTATCCTAGATGGAGAGAGATGATGATGATTTGTTGATAAATAAAACACGTTTTGGATCACAATGCGGAAGAAGCGTTTTTATTAGTAAACGTAGGTATTTATACTATTTCCGCGTGTGTGCGGGAATGCGAGCAAGATATCCTTCGTCTCGTTTCTGCATTAGCAAAACGATTAATGTCGTATGTAGGTGATATTTAGACATGGTGCGTTCTCGCTCCGGCATGGAATGCGGTCCGCTCCCGGCTACGGGTTGAATGGCCGGCGTGTGAACTTCGGACTTGTTTGTTTTGAATTGTCAAGGAGTGCGAAGGTCGCATCGCCGGTCATTGACCGAGTGTGCGACTGAGTGTGCGACGACCGCCACAAGCTGTAAGGTTCTGTCCCTATCATATCAGACATTCAAACATGAGACCAAAGTGAAAGCAGAACTTCTCAAATTACTGAGTTATAAGGCAGTGTTTTGGAGTATCAAACTGAGTATTTACAACTCGATAGTCTTACCCGTACCTACATTGGTGGGGTGTATCACGGCCGAGAGAATGTTTGTGGGATGAGCCCGGACCTTTTAATGTCTACTCTCTTAAGTGTATTTTTTTTGTCATCTATTTATTTTCTGTGTTTTTTTTATCTTCTTGTTCTACATGTTCAAGGGTGTGGGCTGAAAAACATTTGGTGTCCCCGTGGCTGGGCTCATCTTATATTGGTGGGGTGTATCTTGGCCGGGGGGATGTTCTTAGATAAGCCCAGACCCTTTGATAGCTTCTGTTTTTTAATGTATTCTCTTTTTAATGTGTTCTTGAAATATGTCTAAATGTATTATGTATATACTATGTTGCTATCAATAAAACTGTATTTATTTAGTTAAATATCAGGGTAAGTGTGGATAACCTCAATTAAAGACCAACAACAGTTATTGATCGAAAATCGACTACAGCGATCGATACTTGACTAAAAAAGGCTGCAAGTTAGACCTAGTTTTTTATACAGCGCTATTTTTGCGTTGTTTAATAGCGCTATAGGAATTTATGACAAGCGTTTAAGCTAGAGAAAAACATTTATTCAAGTGTAAAACGGTTTAAGAGTAAAATCGTTCCGGAATTGAACCCACCTGAAGTTGAACCTGAGGACTTCCGCTTGATTAACGTTAATGCTAATCATTAGAATACAGCCCCGATTTTCTAAGTCAGTCGAGAAGGAAATAGATTTATAGGTTACCCAAAATAGAGGTGAAGGAGGCACGTGGAGCGACTTAAGGACATACTAAAAATGGACTGGGTGGAAGGGAAATTATTAGATTGAGTTCGAAAGTACAGCAATGCGTTGTCAGAGCTGCAACCCCGATACAAAAAGGGAAGGACGATAAGGAAGATGATATTTTACTTTGTTCTTACAAAGAACTGTCAAATATCAAAATAAGAATGAGTAGATATTATCCTTAAGGCAGCCCGTCTGTTGAAGATGAAATGCCGGAACTTGTACAACCTTCGAAACAAAAAAAAAACGTTGTACAACTTTCAGAAACCCCTAATTTAGTAGACTAATACCATATGCTACATCGCCCGTGGGCGGTTGACCTTTAGCTAGATCAAAGTCGCCCACTCAACATAACTTTTCATTTTCTAGAAGATACTAGATATTACAGATATTTCTTCAATGAAAACATATGTATACACTCTCGTATAGTTCATAAGTACGTTATCAACTTGAATATAATTATTATCTTTGGTCCTCTTGCTACGACGTCCATATAGGTGCAAGTTCAAAGATTGTGACATAAGTTTTTGAGATTTATTAAAATTAAATTGTGCATTCCTATAATTGACATGAATTATAACTGTCTCGTACGAAAATTGAATTAATTACTTCTGAGTAAAAAAACAAAGTATTCTGAATGATTTACTTCTTTTTTTTTATTATATAAAACCATCAACTCACTCTTAAATTGTCCTGAATGTCTTAGCATTTTCTATATTACTCGTAGCGTTTCTTCAGTAAAACTCGTCTTGGGGTATTTTCTATTGTAAACAAAGTACCCCTAATTATCAATAAAATTTCCCTATACATGGAATGCATTTTTTTTTTAAATAAATTTACTGAGATTGTCAATATATGGTACTTTACCATAGTCTGTTGAACTATAAAAGAAGGCCGATTGCTGAATACGAGTATATACTATAGAGTTGATGAGTTTGTACTGATTCTTTCCGCATGAATATCAAGAGTGACATTCGATGTGAAAATGGTCCCTTATCGTTTAATCAACTGCGTATTTTGTTCATTTTTTATATTTTGAAAAGATTTTGACTTGTTCACTTGCTTACCTGAGTTGTTCTTGATGATGTGTCTTTTTATTTGGTTATGTTAAATTGTTCTAAATTTTTCTTCTGTTTTCACGTATTTTACTTTTCCATTAGTCAAAATTTCTCCTAATATCTTCTTTTGTTCTATCCTCGGTTTACTACATCTTCCTCGCTCCATTATTTTCTGACATGTATACGTTTAGTAGTCAAAACCATCTTGAAAAACCTTTTTTAATTCTACTTATAACATCAGTTTTTAATTATCTTATTCAAAATGAAACGCATTAAAATGGTATGAACTAGATTTGTGAGTGGATTACATTTCAAATGATAGTAGACAACCTCCTTGTATTAGTTGGTGACATTGTTGATGATCAATACAGCTTTTTATATGGCAAATCAACTATGTCCAATTTAATGGATTTTTCGAATTTGGTTTTTTCTTGTTATTTGACGTAATATGCTAGTCTTCCAAACTGGGGGCTGTGGGTTCAATTCCCTTTACAACTCAGATTTTTTTAGAAAGAATTCTTAATTCTACCTCTTCATATACTCGTATATTTCACCTTTTCCATATCCATGCATTTTCTCATATATCTCCTACGATTTCCATTACTTCTTACATTTTCTTTTTTTAAAAGTATCATTAATTTTATCTAACTATACTTTTCTTAGTCTTCTTCTTCCACTGAAACTTCCACTACATTTGTTTGTAAGTCTTTCTTCATTTATTTGTTCCATGTCTACTACGATCAACTTGTTTTATATTTTTTTTGTTATATTTTCACTCTGTCAATAATAGGGTTCGAATCTCAAGTTAGAGCCCTTGACGATAGTCTGGTCTCTAAATTGTCATTTTATTATTATTATTAAAATACCAAATCCCCTCAGATTATTCTTCTTCATCTTATTCAACCCATCAGTCTTAAATTCACATTCATCCTTAATCAATTTCGTTGTCGTCGCCAGTTATCTGGTGAGCTCACACCACTTTCAGCTAAATGTTGTCTCTCAATCTAGAAAAGTCATTGTAAGATTTTCGTTGTATACAGTATTACCCGGTGAGTTATTAACCAATACCTTCCAACCATATTTAGAGACTTTCAGTGAAAACTAGACTAGAACCTTTTTTTAACAAATCTTAGTATTAACAGCAATTAAACCCGCGACCTCCGGGCTGGAAGACAGTCGTCTTTTCAACTATGCCACGGAGGTTGTCGAAATCTAAGGTGAGTTGGCCAAATGAAACATTGACGTATATTGATAGCGTGTCATTTAGTAAAATAAATAAAAATGGATAAACCCATAAAAAAGCAGTTTGGGCGCCCCTACGGTAAATGCTGTTTTATTTTCAAGCTATAAAAAAACACTAATTACGCTTTAGGGATTGTGTTTATGCTAACTTCAGTATTCACTAAAAATTAATTGCTTTTCAAAAATTCTAAAAGAAACAGCTGCAAATATATGAAAATCTTTTGAATCTCATTTTATTCATATTTTCTCATTAAGGGGTTTAAATGCATTAAATACACAACCAACATTTTACCTATTCAGAGATAATTTTATATCCTAATGACAGTCGCACGTTGTAATTTTTAATCGTGAGTATGCAATAATTAGGTAAATCTAGGTGGAATTGGTTTTTTAATGTAGATGTTGTTGAGTTCAGGAAGATACTTCTCTTCCATTTTCTCAATCTTGGGCTTAAAACTAGAAGACTGGTTTTAAGTTAAAAAAAAAATTCGTAATTTATTTAATTATATATTTTTGTTCATTACATTTGAGGTTTTTTGTAACTCAGAATTGTTGTGTGATTTCATGCATATTTAAAAGTTGTTATTTTTTGTTAAGTAAATGTTGCTCTAGTTTGTAAATGAGGCTCATGTAGCTCATCTAATAGAGTCAGGAAGATTATGCCAAAGTCGAGTCGAGTGAACCGCAAAGGATGACGTGTAGAAAGATTTATCATGCGTTGGTATACAAAGGATTCTGCCGTCACTGGATCAGAGGGACATACTTTTTTTGATAATTTTGAATAGATACTGAAAACACAAGCAATTGTATAAAACACCCAAAAGAGCAAAACTTAAAAGAAAAATGTAATATTTTTAACGAGACTCGGAGAATTCCACGCATTTCACGTCTTATGTCACAAAGTCTGCGTATTTCAAGTGTTTGTCTTACTAATTCTATATATTAATCTCACAAATTCAATATATTTCATATATTGGCAACGCATTAAACATCTTTGCGGAACGTCGCCGGTTCAAACCCCGCGATGTGCCACTTTTCACAAATGACAGACAATTTTCAGCCTTGTATTCGGAGGTGTAAGAACATCTCTGATTTTGGTCATATATATTCTTTAAAGAAGAAAAAAAAGAAAAGAAAGGAGAAAGGAAAGAAAGAAACATGCTTGTGTGCTCCGATCGTACCATCGGATCCAGTACGTGGTATGGCTGATAAATTTGATGGTGTGCAGTGCTCTCACTTAAAAAATCAAACTTCACGTCACAGCTTCGTTTCCAACTGAACTGACGTTGGAATGATGAGAGGATCCTCGACTACGACGATGACGATTTCTCGTATTTGTATCACAAATTCCACGTATTTTTCAGTTACTCAATGCCAGTTTTTTTTTTCATATTTACATAATTTTATTTATCCCAACCAGTAAACATCATCCCACTGTACCTTTTGCGGGATAGGCAGAGAGAATAGCTCAAAAGTTTTCTATCCGAGCACCAAGTTAAACATCCTCCACGTTCATAAATCTGACCATATTTATTTATTTAACACTTTTATTGCAATACAATCTGGTGAGCTTATTGCCAGGCGGCAATCTCTTCCAACCAACCAGACAAAAGTAAATGAAGCCAGTTACGTGGTCGCATAAATCATTCAAATGACTATCCATCCTCACAAAATCCAAAAACATAGATTACATACACAATATTCTGTGATTAAAATTTCTTACTTAACCTTTTTTTTAAATCTGGTTCACTTGATGCAACCACATTTTTCTTGGTCTACGTCTTTTACACACACCATACACTTCTGACTTATATATTCGATTTGTCATTATTTCGTTATCATTCTCTGCATATCTAATTAATCTTAAAGCGTTTTTCAATTAATAACTCTGCGCAACTTTTTTTATCTACGATTATTTTTCATTTCTGTCATTACAAAATAAAATCTAAAGGGATTTCGTAACGAGAGGTGATAGTGTAGTACGCGACAAGAATAATAAATAGTTAAATTAATTAAAGGACAATTTTTATATAGCGCCTTTCACTATTATTAAACAAATCACGTATGGCAACTATATCAGCACCCGAATGATTCTGGCATAACACTTTATCTGTATACAGTAAAGCCTTGTGGGATTATTGCCATGTGACAATCTCTTCCCACCATGTAGAAAAATATAAATGAGGCATTTAGTAAAAACCAGACTGATTTTTTTTAAATGGGGCTCAGCGGGAACTGAACCTTTAACTTTCGGGCTGGAAGACAGGGGTCTAATCAACAAGGTTAGGGAGGTCGTCAAAATAAATAATTTTTGTACAAATTCAAGGAAAAGTGAAAAGGCGAGAAAGTCGTTGGCCTCTAATTTGAATAAGGAGCCGAAAAAATGAGGTGATAACTCTACATGATCGTATGGTATTTAGTACCAAGAAAGTGTTTTCAATGGAAGTATTATAAATAAAGCATTGTTTTTAAACTGCCCCCATGATGAGTTTCAGCCGATCTGTTACAATTTTTCATTTTACGCTGACCATAGGGGAGAAAAAATATTTTTCCATGGCTGCTCTCAATGTGGAAGCTATAGCATGGAGTCGTAACTTATTTATTGTCGGAGAGAATAATCTCGATCTGAGGAAGTGGCAGTAAAAATAAATTCATTACACGTATAAACAGGGTCTGGGGACCAGGACAAATGGTTGTTTATGCCGATTTATTTACGAACATCCATGCAACTTTGCTGACTTGGCGCAATCGATAATCTCAAGGATACTAAAGTACAGGGGTTTGGAACCATTTTGTCTAAAGAATTGTGATTTTTTTTCAAATTATTTCCGCGTATTGGTTTTACCGATTTCACCAGCCACCGTGCGGCACTAAAGTATCAGTCACCCGATTGCAAAAGTTTTTTTTGTTAGGTTACCACATCTATAATTGACATTTCCCTTCAAATTTCAGCGTCATAGCGAGACATTTGTAAAAGTAACGCTGTACTGAGTACATCTACCTTTGTGTTTTCAATTTTTTACAAGTTTGAAAATGGCATCAACTATGCATCAACGAGTTTGCATTAAATTTTGTGTGAAAAACGGATTTAACGGTCCGCAGACCTTGGAAATGTTGAAGAAGTGTTTTTGGGTGGCACGAACGCTTCAAAAGTGGTCGTGAGTCGGTTGAAGATGACGAACGCAGTGGCAGTCGAAAACCGATGAAAACATCGATAAAATCAAAGAAATGTTGGCCGAAAACCGCAAATTGACCATTAGAGAGCTCGCAGAGGACTTGAACATCGCTTATGGATCCGCTCAAGACATTTTGGTTAGTGATTTGAGCCTCAGACGTGTCGCTGCAAAACTGGTGCCGAAAGACCTCAATTTCATGCAAAAAAGGACCGCGTTGAATTCGCAAAATACATGATTTCCTTGAGTTTTTGACCAAAAACAACACGATTACTATCCAGCAGCCTTCAAACTCACTTGATCTGGCTCCATGCGACTTTTTCCCGTTCAACCGACTTAAAAAACCGCTTCGCGGAACGCGTTACATCACCCGAGAGGATGCCATGAAAAAATCGAAGACGGCTCTGTTGGACATACCGAAAATTGAGTACCAGCGGTGTTTCGACGATTAGATCAAGCGCTGGCGTAAGTGCGTTGCAGTCGATGGGGACTATTTTGAAGGGGACCATATCGATTTTGATGAATAAACTAGTATTTTAGATTTTATGAATAAAGTCCTAAAACTTTTTGATCAAGGTACGAGTAGTATATCCAATTCTTTTTCTTCTTTCGTATGGTACTCTTCAACATATCTAAAGTGGTGATTTATCGAATATCTTAACCGTGATACAATATTGTCTTCGGCTCCAGTAATCGAACCTTTGGGTTTAAAACCACTGAATAGAGTAGACACGTAACTTACGGTTTATCATAGCACGTGTTACAAGACAAACTGTTTTACTACTTTCACTTGGACCTTTTTAATTTGTACAATCGTGAATTTAGTCCGAAACCTCCAGGGGGCGGAGGCAGTCAAGCATCTTATCAATTGGGCTACGGAAGTCGTTTGTATAGTCAATGATGATGATAAAAAAAACATTGATTTACTTTATATCCAATTTAATATACGCTGACATGAAATATAAAACGATAAAAAGTTTTCGACGAAATCAACGTCGATGAAAAAGAACTATCGAAAAGTTTTCCACTTTAAAAAATATCAGATTTTTCCACGCGAAAATATTTTAACAACTTGTTTTAAATAATATAACTATATCTATGAGTACTCTTGGATTTATCAACTTTTGATTCTATAATTTAAGTTACTTCTTGATGATTTCGATAAAATAATTTAGTATCAATGTTATTGCACAGGATTGTGGCGACCGTATGCGCGGTCACTGAACCCACGAGACGACCTTTGCACACCTTAACAATGCGAGACAAACAATTCCAAAGTCCACGCGATCGGTCATTTAACTCACTACCAGTGAAGACCGCATTCCATGAGGAAAGGAGAGGGCAACACATCTTTCGCGCTGTCTCTCAAAACAAAAAGATACCTACGCGCGACAATAAACATATTGTAAGCGCAAAGACGATACAGTGATATATCTCGTGCGCATTCCCGCACACGTTCAAAAAACATTATAAATACCGACGTTTGTCAATAAAATTCCTCTTTACATATTCCGATTTCGACAAGTTTTTATTTATCAACAATCATCCTCATCATCTCTCCTTTAAGGAACAAGCGTTCCTAAAGGATCTTCAGAAAAAATTCAATGGAATTTCTTTGAATATGACCAGGAGACTCCTAATCTACCGCCTGTTAAATATATATCTACACCTTTAATTACACCGGCGAACAATAAACTGTTTTCATTACAATAATGCACTTTGTTCAATAATAATAGTCGAGTACCTACAGGGTACCATAAAACGAGTTTCCTTTTGAACACATACAAAATCCATTGTATAACATTTTCGTTGTATATAGTGCAGCCTGGTGGCCTTATCATGTATCAATATCTTTCAACCAACCAGAAACATGTTAAAGAGGCCTTAAGAAAATCAGACTGGAATCTTTATTTTTTTAATCTTGGTTCCAACGGAAATCGGACCCGTAACCTCCGGGTTGGGAGAAATAGCGTCTTACGATCTAGACCACAGATGTCGTTTACCTATGCGGCCAGTGCCGGAAGGGCTATTTTACTAAATTGGTTTCGAATGATGAACAGCCAACCAACAATTTACATGGCCCATTTAATAAGACAACTTCCTTATAGTCCAGGGGTTGTGGGTTTGATTCCCGTTGGAACTCAGATATGTTGAAAAATAATTCAAGTCATGTTTTTACTCAATACTTTTAAAAAATTTATTGGTTCGAAGATATTGCCACATGGCAGTAAGCCCACCAGGTTGTACTTTATGCAATAAAAATATTACACGATGCCAAAAGGTCAATTGATCACATACTACTGTGTGTGCTAATAAATGAATTGCAAAAATTTATAAAAGTGGTCTACTAGTGCCAACTTTGATGACTGGGAACGAACAATACCTAAAAAGACAATTCATAATAATGGCTATAGAAAGATGTATGGTAACCATACATTGTCCACATGGTAAAACATGTGGACGATGTATGGGTCAACTCAAAGAAGTTGGAACATTAGATAAGTTCTGTTATCTGGACAATAGGTTTTTTACATGTATGGGCGAGTTGAAAGGGACATTAAAAGAAGGGTAGCGATAGAGATCAAGGTAAACGGAGCACTGAATATTATACGAAACAACCAAGTTATATCAAAAGCAGCAAAAATGACAAGACATAATACATAGTATGTAGGTGACCACCTTGACTTGTGGAAATAAAACTTGGACTTGGCAGAAAGATCAAAAGTATGAATAATGCTGTGAAGATGCCTGCACTAACTAAAAATGTAGATTATCAATGTATGAAAAAAGGCGGAATGAAAACTTAAAAAATGAAAACATGTATAAAATGGTTGTTTTAATTAAGACGAAGAAGGTAGTTTTAAGATGGTTTAGACATGTTGAGAAAATAAATGAGGAAAAATGCCTAAGCTTGGACCGAACATAACGTGGCTGGATCAAGTTGACCAGATTTTGAACGAAATTAAAGCGAGAAGTATAAATACTAGAACATTGTGCACGACGAGATATTTAGGAGATCTGTTCAATCCTGTAAGGGACACGGCATGTTGTCATTTATGTTTGTATGTATGATAGAGTAGAGAATAATTGTATAAAAAGACAATTGTTTGTTATACTAGAAGGATGTTACAAGAAGAAAAATAAAGAAATCTTGAGATGGTTTGACCATATAAAAGTCAATTCTAAAAAGTACACCGTAATATTTACACTTCAGAAATGTTTATTTGATCAGTCATAGTTTTATTGCGAGTTGCACTATCTTGTTATGTCGTGATGATCTTGATTTATATTTGTTTATTTATAAATACTCAGGAATGCGGATAAAAAACGAAAGTGACAGCGGGTAAATAATACAAGTCTTGACAGCTGAATGAACAATAATAATTAATCTTTATTTCTCGGCGAGTAGGTAATTTATACAAGTGAGTGAACCAGTTCGCGATACATACTCTGTCCTTCTCTCGCGCGTGCACTGATTTACAGGTAGATATTTATTTGTATTTGCAGACGGCTAGACGGGTCGCAAATACTATAAAATAGTAAACATTTCTAACGTTCCTGGCGTGTGACAATCTATAAGTACTTCATCGGTCATTGACCCTGTATGTTTATTATTTTATCAATAATTAATTTAATTTAATTATGTTTAACAATTCACTTATTTATTTTGACAATTATTTAGGTAGGTATCTTACAGTTTCATTATTGGCGCTCTCTCCTCTTTGCCTATCCCGACAGGGAGAGAGCGTCAGATTTTCCTACCGTAGCATAACATATATTTCGTTTCTTTCATACCCATTCACCTCCTCATTACTACTCCTACAATTTCTCTGACTTTCTACGTTTCATTATTTTAAAACATGATTCACTTGATCCAATCGATCTTTCCTTGGTTTTCCTCTACCACGTCTTCCACTTACATGTGTAGTATGTATTTATTTTGATAATTTTTTTTCATTCATTCGTTCTACACCCTCAAATTGTTTTAGAGTGTCTTTCTTCATTTCACTCAACATGTCAGTCTTAAATTCACATTCATCCCTTATCACTTTTTTTCGTATTTCTACAGCATTTATTCGTCTATTTTTTTATTGTTAAAATTTGTATTAAATATTAAAACAATAAAACAAAACATGTAATGTTTCAAGTTTGTGGTGACTGTACTAATCTGAGGCATGACTGGAAAATGTAGCGTGTTTTCCAAATACTTGACGCAATTCACGCTCATCCTACCGTTCTGCGTTCTATCCCCACCTCTCCAAGAAACGTAACGCCATTTCCCCTTCTCCCGAATATTTTCCAATGCATGCGCTTTGACACAATTATTCTCCCTTACATCTTCCTATACTCCCCTTTTACACCACGGTGATATGTTGGTAAACAGGGCATACGCTAGGGACTAAACAACCTTTTGCTGTTATAGAATTGTATAACTATGTACATTTATGTATTTTATTGATTTTGTACTTAGAACAAAGGTACAATATTTTACGTTACACATAAAGAAAAAAAGTATAATTTAAATGCCGATGTTTTGAAAGCAGATGATAACTTTTAAATTTTTTTTTTGTTTTTCGAAGCCGTAACAAAAATTAAAGATAGAGAAGAAAGACATTTTGAAATAATTATTTTTAAATATTCCTGTAAATTTGAAGAGAGGAGGAATCGGGAAACGGGAAGTACGACTTTAATTCCTAATTTTAAAAAAAGAGCTCCAGTCTGGTTTTCACTTAAGAATTACTTAAAATGTTTCTGGTGAGTTGTAAGAGATTGTGTACTTGTCAGGTAGTACTATATATAACGAAAGGACAATTCATTGGTACTTTTAGTGATTCTACTTTTCTGGTATATAATGTATAGTATCACAAAATTTTTACCTTTTTTATCGGACTTAACAAAATAAGCGTAAAAACTTAATTAAAAAAATAAAATGAAATGCGCTGTGCTTGTAATGGCTTTTCCTTCATACGTTACGTCCTTGCCGGGCCTCGTAGTCGAGGATCCCCTCGCCACTCCAAAGTCAATCTTGAACCGTTCTTTCACGTCGACCGTGTGATCTTCTGTGATAAATACAGCCCGATCCTAGATGCCCACTCCATCCCGCAAATGCCACAGACATGTGGACCCTGCTGAGCCGCCTGGTCATGCTGACGGTCATACGTTACGTACAAATTATGTGATGGCGTCCCGGTCCTGGGATGTGAATATGCATACGAAAAAGGGATGATGTAAACAAGGCAACATAATTCCCTGCGCCCTCTCCTTACGAAGGGGTGATAGGCTTTGAGATAAAAGGCTGATCTTTATTTTTTCCTTATTTCTACGAGACTATTTCTATTTCTAAAAAAATGCGATGATGTTTTTAAGATTTTTAATGTCACACAGTACCTTTTTTTAGAAAAAGTCATTTTAATAGTTTCGGATTGTTATAGTGTCATAACAAACTTAAATTGCTTAAAATCAAGCAGCGAATAAATCTTCATGTTCTGTCGATACTATTCTAATTAGGGTTGTGGTAATTGTTTAATAAAACACTGTTTTTTCTACTTAAGATAATGGTATGATCCTATCGGTTTCAAGGTTTACAGCTCATCATCAGGGGAGCACAAACAAGATTCTTGTTATTGGTTCTCTGAAAATACTTTCCTAAATAACTGGAATAAATAACTGGAACTGGTTTCCTAAATAACTGGAACTGGAATTTCCTAAATAATAAAATACTGCCATATGCAACAATTATGTAAAAAAATTGGTACTGAAATTAAATTCTGATGATGATTTTTTTGTTGAAAAATAAAATATTTTTATTTATTCGTTATTAGAATATGACAACATTAAAACTGTAACTGACAAGCCTTTTTATAAAAAAAGGTTAATTTTCAAGTTCAAAACTTTTTTTTATGTAATTTGGACATTTTTGACACGAAAATTATAATTTAATGAGGGTCAATTATCGTTTTGTTAAAAACTTCCGGAAATTATTCAATGAGAGTGAAAAAAAAATTGTTTTGGAAAATTATGCCTACAAAAAGTTTTTCTTCAGATTTATTTTTTTACAAAAATATCAACAGACCTTATATAATTCATAAACCCACCAGGTTGTACTCTGTACAAGGAAATTGTAATACAACACAATATAAATAATTTGTTTTATCAAACACTGTTTATTCCACTTTTTGTAACGGTATAACACTACCGGCTTGAAGGCTTACACCTCATCATCAGAGGAGCAGAAACAAGACTTATTTGTCCTACTCTGATGATGAGGTGAAATCCTTGAAACAAGTAGGGTTATACCGTTGCAAAAAGTGGAATAAACAGTGTTTGATAAAACAAATAACAATGTATTTAAACCTCCACAATGTTAATGCCTTAACTATAAATAATATACAATATAAATACATGGTAATAGAAAAGCATACGTTATTTTAAGTAAAATACGTATTCATAAAATTTTTATATTGATAAATGTGGGTATTTTATCAGACTCCTTTATTTATGATACATATGTTGCACAATCACATCTTGTCTCTTCTGATATTAGCAGAGAAAACATAAATTTTCGATTATATCATAATACTGCTTTTCGATGATGACAAAAAGGTATTTTAACTTACTATAAACGAAAAAGTTCTGCAAGCTTTATCAGCCCTTAACTTGGATGCATCTCCATTTTGACTTCAGTGTTCAGGTATTTGTACAATATAAGAAAATAAAGAAGATTACGAAATGCATTTGTATTTGTTTTTATAATGAAGTGTTTCGATTCTTCAAGATTCGCTGCAGTTTTGCCACTGAATTTTTAGTTTCAGGTACGCAATCCCTGTTATCTATTATGCAAGATCCTAAATATATAAATCACTCAAAATCCTGGTTATTGGGAGCTGATTTCCTTCATACATACTCATAACCCTTGTTTTCAAATTATGACATATTTTATTTTTACTTTTCATCAATAGTACAATGTACCTTTTAAAATTATTTCAATAAAAATAGTATGTGCTTAGTTAAAAAAAAAAAACAATTTATAACAATTCAACAAAACCAAATAAAAAGACAACAAAGTAATTAAAATAATACATTAGTAAATACATAGGTAAGAAAATATGAAAATTTAATAATATTAGGTCCTTACATATGAAATTGGCGTATTGTTTGGGAGGAACATAAAGTTGATTTTTTTTTAATATAATATATTTATTTAATCAAAGTATGTACCATTGCTATCTATGCACTTTTGCCATCTCATAGGTAGTTCATCGATCCCTTTACTAAAAAAACCATTCGGACGGGAATCAATAAAATCTTTGAAGTCGGTTTGGACTGCCCCATCGGAGTTGAATTTTTTCCCTTGCAAGAAGTTATCCAAATTTCGAAAAAAATAGTAATCTGTTGGGGCAAGGTCCGGAGAGTACGGTGGATGTCTTAGACATTCCAATTGAAGCTCTTCTAATTTGGTAGCCGTCTGTTGTGCAGTGTGTGGTCTAGCGTTATCATGAAGCAGCAGTGGCCTAGAGCGATTAACCAGCCTCGGTTGTTTAGCAGCTAGCTTTTCCATCATGGTTTGCAGTTGCTGATAATAGACATCTGCCGTAATCGTCTGGCCAGATTTAAGAAAGCTGTAGTGAACGACACCAGCACTAGTCCACCAAACGCTCACAAGTAACTTTTTTGGAGTCAATTTTCGCTTGGGGCATGGTTTGGCTGGTTCGGCAGGGTTCAGCCATTGCGATGAGCGCTTCCGATTATCATACAGGATCCACTTTTCATCACAGGTAATGATTCGATTCAAAATCCCTTCATTATTGTGCCGGTTATTATATAAAGCTTATAGATAACATTTTTTGGGAATTTATCCCAAAAAAATATTATACAATGTATCCACAAGAAAATATTATATTTCCACAAGAAAATATTACATATCCACAAGAAAATATTACATAACCACAAGAAAATATTATATATCCACAATAAAAAACTGTTTGTTCTAGAATGAAAACCAAACTTAATCCTTAGTTTATTAGATCCATTTCTAAAGCTGTCGATAGAGGAATAGCTGACGCGGTGACTGCAGAGTGCTGACTACTGGCGTGGAGTACGAGTACAAAGACCTTTCCTTTGTTACTGTGATTTATGACATTTCAGCAGATTGACATCCCATAATTTGACATATTCCCTCAGTCGTGGGTTTTGCCTCTGCTAGCTAAAGATCAAACATTTTCCATAATCCACAACATGACGTATAAAGTGCAACGAAGCAGAAAGAAACAACACAGAAAATGATTGTTTTTTAAATTGTTAGCTGCGTTTCTCGTTTACTGTACTATGATTGTCGAACTATGATCAAAAGAATGTCAATCATTCATCTTATTGAATTGTATGACATTTTTGCTATTAACGGTGAAACTTTCCGAGAATATTTACTTGTACGAGTATTAGTTTATTGAAAAATATTAAAATGCCTCAAATGTGTATGTGACGGATCTAAGGAATTTTAATGTATAATGACCTGAAAGAGCCAGTTGACATCGCATATGTTTTTGTTGTTAAATATACTTATGTTAGAACTCTACTAGAATTTGATAATAAAATATAGAACCTTTATTTTATAAACAACCCTATACTATATTTCTTGATAAAGGTCAAACACGAACTAAAAAACATCGAAGATATCTGGCTTATCTGGCAAAAAAAGACCTTCTTCTTCGTGCCAGTGTCATGTCAGGTCCCCCAACGTTGAATATCACTTGAGAGTAGGCATCTTTGTCCCCGGCCGCCTGAAAAAGATCCTCAACGCTCCTTATACCAGTCCAATCACATATATTGCGGATCCAGGAGATTTGCCTCCTGCCAACACCTCTTCGACCCTCTATTTTGCCTTGGATGATCGGATGCAGTAATTTGTACTTTGCTCCTCTAAGTACATGACCCAAATAGGATACCTTTCGAATATTAGTCAGCAACTCTCTATCAACTTTGGCTCTTTGAAGAACCCTCTTGTTGCTGACCATATCCGTCCAGGGTATCCGTAGCATTCTCTGGTGCATCTACATTTCGAATACTTCCAGTCGGTTCATACTACCAACTTTGAGGGTTCATGATTCCACTCCATGCAATAACACTGACCAAACGTAGCATTTGACTAACCGTTGTCGAAGTTTCAAGTTTAGATTACGATCATAGAATACGCTTCTCATTTTATTAAAAGTTGTACGAGATGATTCAATTCTGCACTTGACTTCGGTTTCTGGGTCGAGGCCATCAAAAGAAGACCAACTACGTTTATTGAAGTTATCCACATAGCAACAAAGACGAAATCGTGGTGACTTGATTGAATCTTATAAGGTCTTGAGCAGTTGTTGTGATTGGTCAAAACTTTACCAAAAACTTATTTTAATTAAAATACACATTTGAGAAAAAATCAGTTAAACATTTCCGAAACGAAATCTAATGAAACATTTGCTATGATTATGCTATTAAGTTGTTGAGTCTCGGAGCAAATTGCTCAACACTTTTGTCAGTTCTTGAACATTAAACTAGTTTTAAAACAATCTGGAAAAGTTCCTATATATAAACCCAAAAATGCTGTTTTGTTTCCTTTTCTTATTGTATAGATTATTTTTATTTGGATACTCTTTGCGTTTCCTTTATTTAATACAAAGCCGTCCTCGTACATTTTTTAGACCTCGCGAGGAATTGAACCATGAACATTTGATGAGCTCCGAGCTGTTGGACATATTGATACTTTTTTAATTTTCAATTCTTCTTAAGTTCACATTTATCCCTAATCACTTCATTTCGTTTTCTGGTCATACATTGTCACTTAATGTATTCTTCTCAGTACAAGTATTTGTACTGCATTTAATACGTTCTTTTAAATTTATTTCCAAGTTCACGTTTCACTCCCACACATCAAAGTGGATACTTAAATACTATTGTGGCCTATCGTGTTAGTCAAATTTGATACTGTCAGGTTCGAGTATATATGTTTTAGTACCCCATAGATTTTGTTTCCTATCGCTACACACCTTTCGATGTCTCTCGTAACTCTTTCATCATAGCACAATTCTATAACGTGTTCCAACCCCTCATTGTCCATCCATTCTCTTCCTTAACTCCTATACAATTTCCAACTTATTCATATTTATGTTGAGATTTATCTTGTTTTTAATTTTTTTATGTTGTTTTCTTACACGATCATATAAATTCTGGTTATATCATAATTTGTTACACGAGGTGTTCAATTTGAAAAGAGCCTCGAATATTGATATGTTTTTTTTCAGAAAACTTTTTTTTACAGAAAACATTTCAGGAAACGTTTTAAAGGAAAACGTTTTATTTTTTCTTTTAATGGGAAAAAATTATTTTGGTTATGTAATTATTTTTTATTTGCTGTGAATATTTATTAACCTTTGAACTTCGTATGTAAAACTTATATAAACATGATTTAATCTCGTTATATAAATTTAAATAATATTTAAATCAATATTAATTACGAAAGAGAAGCTTGTTCATCGATTAACATCTCTTCTTCTTCTCCCTGGCTCCATCCCAACTCATTGTCTGCGAAGACTGTTGGGGTCAGCTCTCCTCATCCTCAGGTTGTATGCTCTTCTGTCCCGGACTACGTCCCCCAGGCCGTGCCTCTGCATCAGGTTATCTTTTTGCACCACCCATGAATTCTTTGGCCTTCCTCTGGTTGTAATTCGAGGAAGATCCATGGAGATTGCTTGGTTCACAATGTGATCGGGTGCTCTGCGTCCAACGTGTCCATACCATCTCAATCGCCAATTAACATCTCTGTTTCCGGAGATTACAAAACATAACATAATTCAACAATTTGAACGCGTTATTGTATTGTATACGACTTAATTTTTATAAATATCATACATTACACTTCTCAAATGTCACAAGACCCAGGCAAGTTCGCGACGCCATCTGTGTTTTATCCAAGAATTAAAATAACTTTAAAGCAATAAATCTATTAAACGCATGTGCACGAAAGTGTAAAAATATTTGCTAGTAAATCAGTTAACTGATAGAAATATACAAATTATACCCATTTCTTGATAGCTAGAGGAACAGGATTCATAGGCTTAATTACAACAAATAAGAAGATCTTTGTCAAGAACTTTCCAATAAATGTCATTGAAAATTTAGGAAGTTCCCTGTACTTCGACTACTATGACATCGGCTTTACGCTACGGCACGAATCTCTATCGAGTGACGGCATGAACAAATTCCAGAGACTTTCTGCGAGATGTGAATTTACCCGTCACCAAACCGATATACGCATTAAACATCCAACCTAATTTATTTGTTTTGAGATAGAAATTACTTCGATTGATAAAAAAAACAATCAACGGCTTTCTGATCGTGGTCTTGGCTCAAATAGAGATTGTTTATTGGCTTTCTAAGTTAACCTTTTTGTTTTTATTTCGTCCTTTACTGCCCATGCAGTGCGACTCTGAAACCAGTCACAAACGAATGTTAGACTCACTCGCTTCAAGAAGATAATGTAATGTGTTTCTTTTCCAACTTTATTTTCCTTTCCACGATTCCTTCTTTTTAGATCGCGATAGATGGGGACTTATTTTTTCTTCCATAACATCATGAGTGGTGGTGGGATCAAACAAAACATCCCTTCTTATTTCTTTTAATTGATAATATCTTCCTTTTATTTTTTTCTTTTCATTGTTCATAATTTTTTTATAAATACCTAATAATTTGTTGTCATGTAACTTCCTTTATTTTCTTCAGTTGGTTGGAAGAGATAGCCACCTGGTAATAAGTCCGTGAAATTATTAAACAATGAAGTATTAAATAAAGAAATAAAGGCTCTTTCAAAAACAGCGGTTTATTTAATTTGCAATTTTTTTTAATTCTTGAATAAAACACACAATTTGATTTGATTTCAATTTTTTTTAAGTATGAGATTTAAACAAAAAAACAATATCCGCTAAATGTCCACCTCTTGCAGCTCCACAGATGTCAACTCTTTTTTCAAAAATTTCGATGACATTTTGGCATAATTGCGGTTCTAGCTCACCGAATAATTTCGTCCTTCAGCTCAGGAATTGATTGGGGTTTATTCTTGTTGACCTGGCTTTTCACGTAATCTCATAGAAAATAGTCCAACGGTGTTAGATCACATGGTCTTGGTGGCCAATTAACATATCTGTTTCCGGAGATTACAATACATAAAATGATTCAACAATTTGAACGCGTTATTGTATTGTATACGACTCCATTTTTATAAATATCATACATTACACTTCTCAAATGTCACAAGACGCAGGCAAGTTCACGACGCCATCTGTGTTTTATCCAAGAATTTAAAAAACCGCTCGATTTGAAAGACTCTTTACCTTCACAGTAATCTTCTGCCAGGGAAAAACGAGAAATGAGATTTGCAATATCTCTTTAGACTCAGTAACTACTTACTCGCTACCACAAGTTCGTGGCCTTGTTGGTTGGCTTCAAAAAGGCGGTTAAAACCATATTACGAGTATACCTTGCTTTAGTAACGGAGCGAATGCTTTTATTTGGTTCCACTTTTTTGAGTAATCCTTCGCTTTTCCGGGCATTTGATAATAGCCCACATATTTAAAAAAATATTTTCTTCAGAGATTTGTGATCATCATAGCTATCTTCACATTGAAGCTGCAGTTCTGGATGAAGAAATGACACCACAATCAAAACCATCCCTCAAGTTTTTCAATCAGGATATGGGTTTTCTTTCCGAGCTTCTTCCACCCATAATTTTTAAATTAGAAATATTTGAAATGTTAACAATACATCACTTTTTCATTCTACTAATTACAACAATTCCTGCTACACGTGTTTCTACTTGTTATTCTGCCTGAAAATAACATGGGGTAGAAACACGGATTAACGTTATCAAAGAAATAGCAAAGTAATTTATTGATCAATATTTTGTCATTATTTTTCGGTGACAATCGTAAATTGAATAATTTTCCTTTTAAATTATTATACGGCGACATATTTTCTAACTGTAAAAATACATTTTTTAAGTTTTATCTGGTCAGTGAAAATACATTTTTAAAATTTTATCTGGTTGGCTGGAAGATATTGCCCTGTGTTATTAATTTAGAAGGGTTTCGCTTTGCACAATAAAAGTATCATAAATATAAACCAATAAATTAACCGATGACATATAGGTATATTTTCGAACAATTTCTATTCGACGAGTGCTCAAAGAATTCATAAAACAGTAAAGAACAATTGCATATCAAAATGATAGTGATATTGGAAATGCGTGCACTGAGAAAAATATGTGTTATGTCGGTGTATCAGAGAAAAGAAATGTATTAATTAAGGGTGAATGGGAACTAAAAATGTATACGTTAAGTAGGGCGAAGAAGAGCACATTGATGTGATTTGGACATGTTGAACGGATGAGTAACGAAGGATTGATTAACCTTTCAATTCCTGTGCTAAAAAAAACCGCGCGTTCCGGTGCTGTGTATTCAATACACATGTAAAAATGAGCGATTTGAAATCGGAAAAATAAGAATATTCATAGTCAATCACTTCTTCTTCTTGATGTGCCCTGTCAGGTCCCCCCGACGTTGGCAATCACTCTGGCGAAGGCTTCTCTGTCTTGCGCGATCCGGAACAGCTCTTCCACACGTCTCATTCCGGTCCAGTCTCTTATATTTCGCAGCCAAGACGTCTGCCTTCTCTCCATAGTGATATCCTGGGAATGATAATCAGGGTGGTTTCCCGTTGCCTTCCCTGATAGGTGTTTCTGTAGGGGTCACCCTCCCTTAGCCGGGGGGGGTACGGTTTTATGGCGCCGGACACTCGCACATTCATCCTCTCCTATCTGCTATGGCACTGATGGTAATATGCCAGTGACCACATTGCCCAGGGCTCGCGGGGCTTAAGAGGCCACTCGTGGACGCTAGGAGTAGGACTATTGGTAGTGTTGCTGATGGAATGCAACTATGGCGTTACGCGGTATTTTATAGGCACACATTTTCCGGCAAAACATGCACCACCGCGACCCTACCAAACTTTGAGCCCCTGATGGTAATATGCCAGTGACCACATTGCCCAGGGCTCGCGGGACTTAAGAGGCCACTCGTGGACGCTAGGAGTAGGACTATTGGTAGTGTTGCTGATGGAATGCAACTATGGCGTTACGCGGTATTTTATAGGCACACATTTTCCGGCAAAATATGCACCACCGCGACCCTACCAAACTTTGAGCCCCTCACTTAAATTATTTAAATTTCAAAGAGTCAATCACTTAAATTATTTAAATTTGAAGTCAAAAGTGATAATAATTGAAATTTAATTGCTGAAAATATGAAAAGAACATCGGGCGATGTTTACAAAATGGGCGAATGAGAGCTACTGAAGCGAACGAACTGAGGTTCTATTTCTTGTGTTCCTATATACCGAAGTAGAGTGAGAGTGATAGGTGAATAGCATCGCTTCTTCCCCCATAGCGGTTTTTTAGAATGAATCACCTAACCTACGTCACACACTGGCACACGTTTGATTGTATCGGTGAATTCATTCCCGATTTTCACAAAATGTCTCTGATGTGGCCGATAAGTGCTAATTATTATTAATATTATTATTTTTTTCATTCAATGCATAAATGTATTACGGAGGAATACCTAAAATCTGAACCCAGTAATTATTATATTTATAGAGATATTAAAGTTTTTTGAAGCAATGTGTACTAGTTACACATCACAGGGAAAGAAGGGTCAAACAAATTTATAATGCAAGTACAGAACAATCCAGGTAAGCATGGTTCAATCAAGTTAATGAAATTTTGAAACAATGAAAGATAAGAAGTGAGAGAAAAAGTTCTATGAGAAGATTTATGGATGTAGAGGAGACGAATGAATTATGATATGATGTAAAAGATTGCTACTTTGTCCTCTCTGTCTACTTCAACACGAAAATGGCGTGATGTTTTGAATGTTAAGATGTATGAATTGATCTGTATCATATTTTTAAACCATTCTTCTCAAGTTCGTAGGGTGGTACAAAAAATATACCTTATTCCGATCTGATATATTATATTCACTGGCTCTGAATACCACCCCATCCTATTATTTCTTTAAAAATCCGATTCACTCCATCCAAAGTTAACTAACTTACCTGATCCTTCTTTGTCACACCTCCCACTCATGTTTGGTTAGGACCTTCTTTAACCTCTAAATATGGAGTTTTTTCTTAGGTTTTCTTATTATAACAACCTTTGATAGTAAGATTTCAGATTCTGTAAAAAAACTGTTTTAAAATATTCGAGAAAATGTGAGAATTTCACAATATTAGTGATTGTCACGAGCATATCAATTTCTTTCGATCCAAGAAAATTATCAATACAAATTGTCAGTTCCTTTCGATTCTGTAAAATTTTGAATTTTATTTCGATCCAATAATAATAATCTTAGATCCAATAATAATATGTCAGTTTTCTTTCGATCCAGTGCAATAATTATATTTCTTTCGATCCAGTATATTTTGCAGTCATTATACAGATGGAAGACGGACAATTTATTGACATACTGTTTGAGCTTCATCCCTATTTAAAGATATAATGAAATGTTTCCCATTACTTGCGTTTTCCATTCTTTTTAATCAAAACATTCATCGCTAATTGAGGAATTGTGGAATTCTGCAATGTGCAAATGATCACATAAAAACAAATTCACATACCATTACGCTGTATTATTTTGGGGAAGGCGACATATTTTTGTGCCTTTCATTTAACGCATATTTAAATCGATCATATCCATACATATAGGTGTGCAACGTAGATTTCATTCGCATGCACCTCTCAAGGAACTGAACCATGAACATATGAAGAAGCTCTTGAATTCAACAACATTATGCAACAAATAAATTATGGTATAAAATTGCCTAGTCTTTTTTAGATTATTCAATTAGTCTGTTTGCAAGATCCCTGCAGGGCTACTCGACAACATCCTTAGTTCTATTGTAGTCATCGAGGAATCGGTTATTCTTATAATTCGTCAATAGGATAGGAAATCAGCATAAACATTTGATGGACCTTTTTAAACTGTTCTTGAACCTTTAGGATATGTATCCTAGAGGGAAGAGATGATGATGATTTGTTGATAAATAAAACACGTTTTGGATCGCAATGCGGAAGAAGAGTTTTTATTAGTAAACGTAGGTATTTATACTATTTCCGCGTGTGTGCGGGAATGCGAGCACGATATCCTTCGTCTCGTTTCTGCATTAGCGAAACGATTAATGTTGTATGTAGGTATCATTCAAATACGGAACTGGTGAGACAGCCGTGGTGCGTTCTCGCTCCGGCGTGTAATGCGGTCCGCTCCGGGCCGCGGGTTGAATGGCCGGCGTGTGAACTCTGGACTTGAATGGCCGGCGTGTGAACTTTGGACTTGTTTATTTAAATTTGTCGAGAAATGCAAGGGTCACTTCCTCGGTCATTGACCGTGTGTATGAATGCCCACAGTATTCCGAGTGGGCGACCGCCACAAACCCATATGTAGTGGTCCAGATGACGATTTTTCTCGACTAGTATTTTCGTGAATGTATCGCCATGATTTGTTGGCTACTAAATTTTTTATAGATTATTGTCTTATAAGCTGAGATGAAAAAGAGAACTACAATGGCAAAAATGCAATGTCATTGCATTGCTGAAAAACATATAAAAGAGCAGATCTATCACCATCACGATAAAAATGCACCAAGTTAAGTCTTTCTTTTTCACAATAATCATGTATGGCGCGAAGGCTTGGACTCCGAGAGCAAGCCATAGGAGTAGAAAAGATGAATTTGAAATGTGGTGCTGGAGAAGCATGATACAAATTTCATGGACAAGGCGAACTAACAAGGCGAACTAACTAACCCATTCACCGACAGATTGTCGACAATATGCTTTCGACGAGTCCTTCAATTCTTTGGTCACATTGTTCGTGGCCAAAGAGGCAGCTTAAAGTCCATATTCATCCGTTATCACTTCACGTATTCGATCATACGTTGCCACTCCATATATTCTTCTCAGTGCACGCATTTACATACCATTTTATTCAGCTCTTTTCAGTATTTTTCCACTTTCACGTTTCACTTCCATATATAAAAGATAGTACTAAAATACTGTTGTGGACTATAATCTTAGCAGATTTGGATGTTAAATTATAAAGGTATAGAATTCATGCAGTGCAATAAGTTGCATGTACTTTCGCAAAATATTTCGAATGCATCGAAAGTTTTTTCAAAAGAGATCTCTTCGAAAGCTATTAATCAAGATATTGGTACAGAAGATTGATTAAATATTTTCCTTACCTATTCGCTAATGTCTGAAAAATTCGCAAAAAGAACGTGGCTGAGAGAAAATATTGTCTTCGGCTCTAGTACTCTAGTATTCGAGTTAGAAACTCTTGGTCGCTTTGTCGTTGCACGTGTTGGCAAATACCCCACAAAGAGGCAACAAAACTCGCACATCATAATTTGAATGATGTAGCATTTTTTTTTCCTAACGACATTTTTCCAATAAATACGATTTTTTCAGGATATTCAATATTTTGATGTTATTGCATATTCGCGGTATTTAATGTTTTTTCATTTCTTTTTATTTCAGGAAAAAACTGTGTTTGTGGCTTGGTTCTTTTATCAATATTACGGTTAAATTTTCCCGCGTTTTCAGTGTCGGCGCGTGCACGGTGTAAAGTTTCTCCCTTAATTATTTATACACTCCCTTGAAACACTGTCATGCTTTATAATTTATCGACCAACTTTCGTCTTACTTTTAAGGCACAATATGTATAAGTATTTTCTCGCTTATTTTTAACTATTTAACATTTTAAGGTAAATATAAAAAATATTTTAGATTGTCTTAAAACATTATGAAAGTGGAGTAGAAGTGTCATTGACAAACTCTAAGTTAAAGGCTATGATTTTCTATGCTTCAAATTTCAACACTAAAGCTACAATTTCCTAAGAAAGCCACCACTATGTAGCGACCGTAACAAAACGTTGTCTATGCAAACAAGATGGCGTTGGTTTCCTAGAGAGCGTTGTTGTGAGCGTAACGTCAAATAGCGATACCGCTATTTACATGACGGCCGTCATAGCGTAACAAACACTCGTGGAATGTTTTTTCCAGTGTAGCGGTGACCGTTTTAAAATAAAAAAATGGTGCAAACGTAATTTGGACCAGCGAAGATGACGAAGTATTGATTGATTTTGTAAGAAATAATGAAGTTTCTTAGGGAACCGTAGCTTAACAATTCACTAACTTCGTGATTGTGTAATGTATCCCTACCAATGTTAATATGCTAATCTTATCGTATACTCTTATCCACTTCCAATATATCATGCAAACCAATGTCAACCATATCTCTGTATGTAATCTAGAACCTATAAATATTAGTGTTACCACATGTATGTCAAACTTAACTCAATGTATTATGTTTAAATTTATCATATGTCTGAATTATCACGAGCTGCGATAAATCCAAATTCAATAAAGATTTCATATCACTAAATGGAACTAACCAGCAAACGATACATTCAGATAAATCACCTGATATCCATTTGACCTTAAGGGCAAAGATAACATACCCGAAACATTCCTTTTTAATCTATCGAAGAGTCTAGTGTATGGTTGTCATTGCTTTAAATAGGACGTCATATCTGAGGCAGCAAGCATTATTCTTAAAACCACTACGATGTTAACATCATCGTTATTATTACTTCTATAAATACTGTTAATATTATACTTCAATTTAATTCAACTATTATACAAATAAAATTACACAGTTGAAATTCTAAAAGTGTTTTCGTTGCAAAAGGCCATAACAATTGATTATGATTGGCAGTCTTCTTGTGATTGGATGACGTCTCTGTGAGTACTATTTGAAAGTGTGCAAACTGTTAGATTTCAGCCAGTACATAGACTTGACAGATCAAATCCGAAATTTCGATTGAAGGAGATCAAAATTCCACGACGATAGTTTGATTTCATTAAACAATGTTTTATTCAACGCTATTGTAGTGTTGTTAAAGTGATATAAGAATTTATAATCTGCAGTAAATAAACAATAGAAAAACAAATAAAACTGTCTAAGTGTTAAACCAGTCCGAAATGATATTCGCCAGGAATCGAACTTCTAGAAAATTAAAAGATAAATACGTTTTAAGAGTATTATTCGGACTGGTATTCGCCAGGTATTCCTGGCGGATACCATTTTGGATTGGTATCCGCCAGGAATCGAACTTCTAGAAAACTAAAAGATAAATACGTTTTAAGAGTATTATTCGGACTGGTATTCGACAGGTATTCCTGGCGGATACCATTTTGGATTGGTATCCGCCAGGAATCGAACTCAAGAAAACTTGTCCTACCTTTTATACTAGGCATTAGATTATTTTTGTAAGATATTTCATCATTCATTCTTTCTACGTGGCTGAATCATTTCAAAACATCTTTCTTCGTCTTTAGCATAGCATGTTCTTTCAATCCTCATTCTTTGTTCTGTTATACATTCTTTCATAACTTTTTAGTTTCGTTCGAGTTTTACTTGCATATCTAAATATTGGGACCAATACTCAATTCATACACAGCCAGATTTGTTTCTCTCGAAATGCTTAGGTTGGTAAATTGATTGTATAACTAACTTTTTATTATATTTCTTTTTATTTCTATATCTTTCAATATCGCATTTCGTCCGACCACCCGATTTGAATGTATTATATTTCCTAGATTAAAAATTCCTCAACTTAAAAAAGTAAATACTGCTAAGTCCCTTTTGACTATTAAAATATTGTAAAATTTGTTTTCGTTACTTTGTTTACCCTTTTGAATACCAGATTGAATGTCAACAAGACCGAATATCACGACCTTTAACGGTTAAGATGTTTATTTTCTGTTTATACAGGGTGACTGGTTTTTAATGTGACGTATGTGATGTTTAATGTGACGGACCAACTACCCATAAAATTACATAGATGTTTCTCTGGCTTTGATTCCTTTCCACGTTGCTATCAAAGGTAATTAATGGGTAGATTCTTTGCATAGAAAGCATGTTCAACCGGTTGTTCCCTATCTGATTTTTCCCATCCAGTAACTGATCTTTTAAAAATAAATAAATTTGGTACTTGGCACAGATGAACGTTGGGTTGGGATATAACTGGTGTAAATAAGAACTCTAGATGAAATACAATCTAACAATCGATCTCTTTGAAACCATGGTTTAATAAAATGAGAATGAACAACATGGAAGTGTCAGTCATGTGTCGTTTGCGAATAGGCCATTGCGTGATGGCTAGTCACCTTTGCAGAATGGATATTGTAGATGAGCGGTTGGCCATTTTTTTTTGAAAAGGACCAAATAGTAAATATGTACAGTTCTGTGGACCAAGAGGCAAACTCGAATGCTGCCGAATTATAATTGCGTGGTGTCACAACAGAGGCCACCGAATGCAAAGCTATAGGAGCGCCAAATACAGTCGTATCTCGCAACTCCTCAACTAGACGATGGTCCGTTTTGTTATAGTACATAATTTGAAATAAAAAAAGTGTAATTGTAAAATCCATTCATAGCTCACGGGTCATACATCAAGAGGCGGCGGGCCTGATTTGACCAGCGGGCCGTAGTTTGCCGACACCTGTTGTAGAGGATCCAGAGTATGGTATGGATAATTCAACTATAGATCATGTGTTTTTCGATTGTATTGTACATTATGGGACAGATTTGATTTCTTAAACTTCATATCTTTGCCCCATCCAATAAATGTTGCGTTTCTTCTTTCTTTGTGTAACTTTTATAGTTATAGATCGATTGTTAAATATTTTGCAAAGTTTAATTAGTTGAAGCTTTACATTGTCATTTGTTGAAATTTATTTTGCTGTATTGATTCATTTAATTTAATTAGTAATTTGTATGTGATGGCGCAAATCTACCTAGTGTGAATGGATAACCTAGTAAAAAAAATGTAGCTATAATATCGTTTCGTTTTTTTGCCATCGCCTACAAGTATCAACTCCTTTGTGTGTCTCATATTTTCTATGGAAACGTGACATATACGTTTGATACTAAAATAACATATTTTTAAGAAGAATCAATTCATTCATAAATTTAGATGAAAAATATTTTTAAAAACTCTTCAAATATCCATCCAAAAATAAAACTTGTTTGCATGTGTTTTTAATAAAGTACGAACGTAAATTTCCTTTTTGTTTTCAATAAACGCGGTTTCAATTTTACAAAGTTCACGGGATAAATGTCAAGCGATTTGTTGGGCTCCACCAATCTCCGAAATGTCAATGAGTGTATAACCTGTTTTATATACTTCGTCGTTTTAAAGGTTATATAGACAATCTCTGTGGTCTTCTAGGTTAAACTTCCATTGATTTTTTTTGTATCAAACTTTGATTGTACCAAGTGACCAATGAATGAAATTTTGAAAAAAAGTAAAGGTAAGGCGGAAGACTAACCGAAGAAACTGTATGAGAAGCTGTGAGATGTGAATGAATTATGTTGTTAAATTAAAATTAGGTACTCTGTTATCTCATCCTATTCCGATAGGAAAATGGTATATTTATATTATGAACTTGAACTTTTCTGTTCCCTGTTACATTGAAACGACAATTAAATACTACTGTAATATTGTATTGTGGAAATTTGGAAATTGAGGGAGCTACTTGGACTTTTCCGATTAATTTAAGATGGCGGTATACAGTCATGTGACTAAAATTTATCTGTTCAGCCAATTTTACGGTGGTTTGAAGGGGATCTTCATGAATAATATGGTTTAAGCGGTCATCATCAAAGTCCACTGGTCGTCCGGAACGCTCCATGTCTTTCAGGTCGAAATTTCCGTCATTGAAACGCAAAAACCATCGGCGAGCTGTCCTTTCATTCATAGCATCTTCACCGTACACTTCGCAAATATCGCGAGCGGCTTCATTCCCTCGATTGAACGCGAACAGAAGAAGGTGTCAAAAATGCTCACTTTCGTCTACTTGACATTCCGTTTTGAACGCTTGTAATCAAATAAAATAATATATGTAACGTAAAAGCCAACACAATATCTTGTAGAGCAGAAAATTTTCTTTCGAATGACGTATAACAGTTACCATTTTGTTTTACTTTTGATGCTCATTTTTAAATTGAAAAAAAAAAAAACGGACACAACTTATGTTAACATCATATATCACGACCGTTTAAGTCTTAAAAGTATTCCACCTCACTTTATGGCAGTATTATATTAGTATTATATCAAGAAAAAGCATATCAAAGTATTCCATACTGCACAGTAGTGTTATATTGAAGAATAGCGTATCAAATAATTATATTTTTCTGCACAAGAGTGATAGTTACCACTAGAGACCAGGCTGGACTACGAGTGTTGTCCCATCCCACGAGCCTTAAAAATGGATGCCCCCAAGGGTCAATACTGAGTCCATTACTCTTTAGCCTATATATATCTGATCTTCCAGATGTGATAAGGAACTGTAGCTACCACATGTATGCGGACGATACTCAACTTTATTATTCATTTGGAAGTGATGAGGTTCAGTCTGCCACTCAACACATAAATGATGACCTCGAGCGGCTGATGATATGGTCTAGGAGCCATGCGCTTCTCTTGAACCCTACAAAATCGGTTATGATTGTAATGGGTACAAGACAACAAGTCAAAAAGTTGAACGAGCCTTTTGAAATAAAGATTGGTAACGCGACTGTTCCTACAGAGAGCGTGGTGCGTAATTTGGGTGTGTATATGGAATATGACTTAAGATTCGAGGCTCACGTTAGAACTAAATTACAATGGGCTTTTTCGCGGCTTAAAAATATTTATCGCATCCGTCAAAACCTATCCATTGGGGCTAGACGTAGAATAATCGACGCGCTCACTATCCCAATAGTCGAGTATGGTGATTGCATCTATGGACCGTGCCTTCTAAGGAGAACAGAACGGAAATTGCAAAGATTGCAAAATGCTTGCTGTAGGTATTGTTTCAACATTCCCCCCAGAGGACACATCACCCCTTTTTTGAGAGCTTTTAAAATTATTGACATGAAACAAAGACGGTTTCTTCACTTAAGCGTACTCATGCATAAAATTACCAGTTCAAAAATGCCACTTTATCTCTTCGAAAAACTGAATTGGTCTAGAAACTTTCACGGCTACGAGACTAGAGGCAGAGAGACTCTTTTACTTATCCCAAACCATAACCTAACACTGTTCAGGGGATCCTTCTCATACTCAGCCAGCAAATGCTGGAATGAGTTGCCCCAGGCCTTGAAGGAGCGGGTGAATAGTTATACCTTCAGAGATGCTCTAAAGCGTTATCTTCTGGGTGGTTAATGGGTTTCTCAGTGGTTAATGGGTTTCTCAGTGGTTAATGGGTTTCTCAGTGGTTAATGGGTTTCTCAGTGGTTAATGGGTCTCTTGTTTGCTTTTCTTTTTCTTATTTTCTTTTTTCTCTCTCTTTTCGCTGGTGGTGAATCGAGGATTGTGCATACGTGTTTGTGCGTCATTTCCTCATCAATTCTTTTAAAATTGCTTATCTATTTCAATGTATTACTGCCTAACTATTTCAATGTTGTCTCAACTATCTTACTTCCCATTTGTCATTTTGTAAAATTTGGACTCCTTTGAGGCTTTTCTCTTCTTTTTTTTTCCTCGTTCTTGCTGACAGTTAACCTGAGGTGGTATATGTGGGTTTACTTTCTATTTTGTTTTCTGCCATACGTTTTTGTTTTTTTTTCATTTTTATTATATTTATTCTTTAATCAAGATATGCGGGGGTGTAGGATAAAAGCCCCCTGATGCCCTTGCGGTCGGGCTCGCCCTACATTGGTGGGGTGTATCTCGGCCGTGGGAATGTTTGTGGGATGAGCCTGGACCTTTTGGTGTACTCTCTCTTAAATGTGTTTTTTTCTTTTTTTGTCATCTACTATATTTATTTTCTGTGTTTATTTTTTTGTATATATTCCTGTTTCTACGTGTTTAAGGGTGTGGGCTGAAAAACATCTGGTGTCCCTGTGGCTGGGTTCGCCCTATATTGGTGGGGTGTATTTTGGCCGAGGGGATGCTATTAGATGAGCCCAGACCTTTTGATAGCTTCTGCGTCTGATGTATTGTCTGCAATTTATGTGTTTTTAGAAATGTTATTCAGGTGTGATCTTGTACATACTATGTTGCTGTCAATAAACCTAATATTTATTTATTATTTATTTATATCATAGAAGAACGTATTCCACTTTTCACAGCAGTGTTAATTGAGGAATTTTACTGCTCAGTAGTGTTATATCGAAGAAAAGCGTATCAAAATATTCTACACTTCACAGTAGTGTTATATTGAGGAAGAGCATATCAAATAATTAAATCTTACTGCACAGTTATATTATATCGACGAAGAGCGTATCAAAGCATTCCACGCTTTCTAGTAGTGTTATATTGAGGAAGAGCATGTCGAAGAATGTTGTCTTATTGCACAGTAATGTTATATCGAGGAAGAACGTAATTATCCACGTATTACATTAAGGAAGAACGTAATTATACAAGTATACACGTATTACACACTTCAAAGCAATGCTATTTGGAAGAAGAGCTTATCAAATATCATAATTGCGTATCCGTAAAGAGCGTATCCAAGTATTCCACACTTCACTGAAGTGTTACGTTGAAGCTTATCAATAATTCTTTCTTACTGGACAGTAGTTTTATATCCAGGGAAGCATATCAAAGAATTTCATCTCACTTCATAGCAATATTATATTGAGGAAGAGCGTATCACAGAGTTATATCTCACTTCGTAGCAGTGTTATACTGCGGAAGATCGTATCAAAGAATTCCATCTTACTTCAAAGCAGTGTTATATCGAGAAAGAGCGTATCAAAGAATTCCATCTCACTTCAAAACAGTGTTATATCGAGAAAGAGCGTATCAAAGAATTCCATCTCACTTCAAAGCAGTATTATATCGAGAAAGAGCGTATCAAAGAATTCCATCTCACTTCAAAGCACTTTTATATCGAGAAAGAGCGTATCAAAGAATTCCATCTCACTTCAAAGCAGTATTATATCGAGAAAGAGCGTATCAAAGAATTCCATATCACTTCAAAGCAGTGTTATATCGAGAAAGAGCGTATCAAAGAATTCCACCTCACTTCAAAGCAGTATTATATCGAGAAAGAGCGTATCAAAGAATTCCATCTCACTTTAAAGCAGTATTATATCGAGAAAGAGCGTATCAAAGAATTCCACCTCACTTCAAAGCAGTGTTATATCGAGAAAGAGCGTATCAAAGAATTCCATATCACTTCAAAGCAGTGTTATATCGAGAAAGAACGTATCAAAGAATTCCATCTCACTTTAAAGCAGTATTATATCGAGAAAGAGCGTATTAAAGAATTATGGTTAAAGTTTGCATATCATCACGTTCATCCGAGGCATCATACGCGAAGGAAAATAAAGTTGAGTGAGGCAATTTTTCAAAAAGAATGGCTTCCTTTTGTCTTTTACGCGAATTTTTTCCCTCATCTCCACAAAATTGATTGTCAACCGTGAAATATCACTCTTACCCCGGCTCAGAATCTCTGTTCGGATGATAAAAATGTTAAGGAACACGTTTTAATTTTCAAGAGATGTACCTTCTGTTTTTTTATGGTTTGAGGTATTGCTTCATTAAAATAAGGTTGAAATCTTTTATGGATGTCATTCTGGAAATATTAAATTTTTTTCTGGCTCTTGCGTATTTTTATTTAAAAAATGGGAAATTTCATGTGAAAAATGAATAAAGATCTATTGATTTCATTTCACTGAATTTTTGTTCATTTACCAAATTTGCTCTTCACTTAAACATCTTCATAATGTTGAATGGACAAATGATGTTGGCTTATTCATCAGTACTAAATACTATCTTGTTTTACTATCATTTATTTATATTATATAACGGTTTACTATCATTCATTTATATGTCGTTTATTTATGTATACTTCTTTTACTATAATTTATTTATACATAGTCCTATTTAGAGGTTCCAAAACAGTTACTTGTGCAACTTCAAATAAGTTTATTATTTTTTCTATATTTGAATATATAATGAGACTGTAAATTATTTATTAATAATTAATTATGAGTATATAGGAGTAGCTCCATGGTAGAGAAAGGATAATTATGAGTATGTAGGAGTAGCTCCATGGTAGAGAAGGGATGATTATGAGTATGTAGGAGTAGCTCCATGGTAGAGAAGGGATAATTATGAGTTTGTAAGAGTAGCTCCATGGTAGAGAAGGGATAGTTATGAGTATGTAGGAGTAGCTCCATGGTAGAGAAGAGATAATTATGAGTATGTAGGAGTAGCTCCATGGTAGAGAAGGGATAATTATGAGTATGTAGGAGTAGCTCCATGGTAGAGAAGGGATAATTATGAGTATGTAGGAGTAGCTCCATGGTAGAGAATGGATAATTAAAGACTCGCGCGATATGAGTCACGTGTTTGAATTCGGAGACTGCCAGTAAGTTATTCCTATTTTCATAACACAAGTCAATATGTAAAATAAAATTAGTTAGTTCTCATTAAGAAATGTTTTTTGCAAAATCGATCAACCGGTTTCTCGGATGTAAAATTATCCGAAACCCGGTAAGTCGAATAAGGCGATTAATTAAAAGCCATAGTCTTTTACCTTTGTTGGTAAGTGACTTTTGAAATAGACTTACATTTGTTTATATGTACTAAAAACTTTTTTTCAAAATGTTTTCAAACAAAAAAGATGAACTTTTTACATCTTATATACTCGTATATGGTTTTCCCATATGTGTGGCTTTCGCTATTCTTCGTATCAGTTGTAAGGTTTTCGTAGATTTCGTAGTTTCGTACCGCGTTATTTGCCGTACTCGTATTAATGCTGAAGTTTTGAAGAGGACTACAAAACTGAAGATGAAAAACTTCAACATTTTTGAAACGTTAGCATAATAAATGAAACCATGGTACAACACTCCGAAAAACTGATTTTTAAAGGTCTACATTGTATTTCCTTAAAAACTGGAAAAATGTATTATTAATATTACAAAAGTGACTAAATTTCATTTTTCATAATAAATACTAACTTTCAGACATCATCTCACCAAAATAAATCAATTGTCACTTATTAACTCTTTCACGGCGGGGGACCACTTAACTGGCCCATACATAATACGTGCCGTCCTGGCGAGCGGCCATTTAAGTGGCCACTAACTTTGCGTGACGATATCTCAGTCAAAATTAAATCTTCTTTAAAATTTTTAACCTGAATATAAGACAAAACGTGTCCTCTAGTGACATCTCTTTTAAAATCATCAAAACTTCAAGTACTTGATCCATAAGAAGGATTTAAACAGACCGATTCGAGGCCGTCGAAATTTAAAGCATTTTAAATATTAGCGCCACACGTTCGGGTGTGTTGAAGGTCATGTTTCTAATGACGATTGCTCCCGATCAATATGACGTATTTTGCGTCCATATTTTTTTTGTAAGTACGCGTATTGCGTATTGAATTAATTTCCTTTTTCATTGTTTATGGATTATTGTTTTCTTCGATTATTGCTTCTTATATTGTTGCACTTTATTTATAGCTTTGACTTGGATAATATTACGTGTGTATAGTGTCAGCTAAAAAATGCATCGGCGCACAGTTCCACAGTAATCAGATTCGGGATAATGGTGAGTCATATTTTTATGTCGATACAATATAAATTTATTGAGGTAAAACACCGCCGCCTGTGGGACACACGAAAGATACTCGAGCCATCGCCGTAAAAAGGTTAACTGCTTTGAACAAATTCAAATGCAAAGTGTTTTGATTTTTTTACGGTTGATTACGACCAATAGGATATTTACACTCCATTTTAAGCATAGGCTTCCGAAGCATCACCTGTTTCTTGACTAATCCACCTACAGCTGGGAGGACCAAGGTCTGGGTGAATTTGTTGAAATGCAAGTAGCCTGAACGAATTGACATATATGTGTTAAATAATTAGTATTTTAATAATCAGTTATAAGAATTGTTATCTCGTTATGAGTTAGTATGTAGTAATAAAATATGTATACCCACATAGATGTTCACCATTTAAATAATTCCTCGCTTACTGAATATCTAATTATCATCTTATTGTAAATATTCGTTTAGTTTTAAATAATTTTAAAAAGTTTCACTATATAGTATCTTACTAGATTACAGTAGTCCCGGGCCGAGTTGCATTTAGTATACTTAAAATATCAACTATGATGATTTTTTTTATCCACTTTGCACGGTTATTTATCCACTTTTATATCCACTTTGCACCGTCCTGTTACACAAAGAGGGTCTGCTTCTAGCGTTAGCTTATTCGTTAGGAATAATATCAGCCAGGATTCTTCTCATACTGCTAGACGGTACCGAGAATATATCAACCGTGTCATTCAGTTGGTTCAATATCTCTTTACCACGCGTGACTGAGTGTTTAACCATGATATTCGTCCTGTAAGTTGGTATGTAGAACAGAGGGTGATTTCTTGCACGGTTATATTTATTGGGTACATATAAACTTAGTGCTTCTAGAATCGCGGGACAGTTAAAGGAACCTTGGAAAACCTTTATTAGGAATATCGCAATGGATTCTTGCCTTCTTGTTTCGAGGCTTCTATAGTTACGCACCTTGAGAAGTTCGACATGGTGAGCATATTTTGGGTAATCGCCCTTTGTTCTGTACCATAGATATCTGAGGATTTTTTTTTGTATTTGTTCTATATTGTTTTTATATTTGAGCTGATGAGGAGCCCAAACCGTAGATGCATATTCTAATTTGGTTCTAATTAGATAATTATATAAGTTTCGGAGGATTATTGTACTGACTTGATATATTGTCTAATTTAATCTACGCAAGTTTTGTCATTCCTCAGACGTGTTTCTACCAGTTCATGGTTGACCCAAAGGCTGAATCCAGCCTAATACGGCACATCTTGCAAACTAACAGAGTTGTTCAGATACAATTCAGTACAGTTTTCAGTGGGGCTTTAAGATTCAATCTAAAGCTTTTTAATTTAAATGGTAACCAATTTAACATTATTCGTCTTAACTTTTTGTATGTGCAATAAATATCTGTTACTTAATTGTTTTTTTTTTAAATTATTCCTTATTTCAGACAGCATGAAAATTTTCTTCCTAATTCATTATTTACATTTTTAAGGATTTTAGAAATAATCGGCGGTAAAAAACAAGAATCTGACCAAGAGATGGAAAATGAACAGTATCCAAGGGCTTCTTAAAGGTTTTATTACTTTGTTGAACTTCATAACTAAAATTTACTCTGTTTACACTTTGATGAAAGTCTACAGTATGCTTGAAAAAAAAACACAAGTAGCAATTTTAAAGGTAATTTTTGTTTATAAACTATTTATTAAGATTAAGTTGTACAAATAAAGTTATTTACTTTTAAACTTTTTTTATTTTACATCCCAATTTTGAAAACCTTTTAATGATTTATTTATTAAGAAGTAAACTAATAACAATCATACTAAACAATAAAATCATTTTTCTATAATAAAATTTTTGTAAAACAGTTGTTTTTAAGTTTTTCAGCTGTCAGCACAATATGAATTTCTAAGAAATTAAATATAAATATTATTAAAAATAAAAATTACATGTATTTTATTTTATTTATTTATTATTATTTATTATTACACATGACAAGAAATATACACAATTTGAGAAAAAACAACAGGTAATTTGATTTGGACATACAATTTTAATGGATCTGGGTTTGTCGCCTTTCATTTGTCGTATCCCCAGTAAACTAAGCTTTTGCCTGTATCTCACTGAGGATATTTAGCATGAAAAAATAAATCGATACTTCTTTCCGATTTTTGATTACACAAAAACAAAACCCCGTTGCACGCTCTCATCAACCTGACAAACAGTGACACTCAACTACTACTGGAAACATCTTGCAAAATTCAACTCCTCACACATCATCACTCCAGAAAGACCAAAAATATTCATCCCACAATATACCGCACACAACCATAAGAATAAAAATTGTATGAAAGTAAAGTTTAGTTAGCTGATAGTTATAATATAGAAATAATATCATATAAGTTCTTAAGTTATACATTTGTATAAAGGCATATCTATTGGCAAATTTTCGTATTATAGATTTATCACATTTGCACAGTACCCGTCGGTAAGTAATCGTTTGTAGAGCATCGTCTCAGTCGCACGATGCGCTAACCGCATCGTGACTACGATATCGGACTGTTAGCGCATCGTGCGACAGAGACGACATTCTACAAACGATGTGTATTACTTTCCGCCGGGTACTTTACAGTGTATTTGTTTTGTTAGTCTTTATTCATTCATTCGTGGCCTTGTTGGTACGACGCCTGTATTTAGAATCGGAGGTTGCGAATTCAATTCCCGCTGGAACCCAGTTTTTTTTACAAAAAGTTTTCAGTCTGGTTTTCACTTAAGGCTTCACTACATTTTTCTGGTTGGCTGGAGGAGATTGCAATATCATAAGTTTGTACTGTGCACAAATAACGTGCTATATTTGATTCGCTCGAGCGCTGATATAGCTGCCATGTGCGATTTGTTTAAAAATAGTGGATTCAAGCCTCGAGTTAGAGCACTCTTGAGGAGAATTTGTGTTCTAAATCAGTGTTCCCCAGCCGGTGATCCGCGGCCCGATGTCGGACCGCAGAGACTTTAAGCCGGGCCGCAAACAGTATGTCAAATTTCAAGAAATTCGCCATTCAAAAATATTAAATATAGGATTTTTTCGCTTGCACTTGTATTTTTAGTAATTGTTAAATAGATATAATTGTTATGATAATGCGACATGATGGTCGCTGGTTTTCTCAGAATGGACAGTCATAAATCTTCTCAGATACACCTAGGGAGAACGGAAATATTTGCTCTTGGATAGTGAACTCGGATGCAAAACCCTACCTTAATATATTTCCAAGAATTTCATAATATATAATTGTTTTTATTTTGGAATGGACCGGTGAGAGTAACAGTACATACAAGTAAAATCATGTCAGAGACAGCACTGCAGCCAAGAATATCCAATATATTAGCAAAGATGCAACAGCAGGTTTCGCATTAGTTTGTTGAAAAAACCCCATTGTTTTTGTTAAATTTTAATTGTATCAGACAATGTTACAATTGAAATTGTTTAACTGTGATATGTATATTTGCTAATTATATTGTAGTTACATACGAGCATGCCCATCTGTCACAATATAAGATTAAAAAAATGTTAAATAAAAAAACCATTTTTATTTCAGTATTAGTGGTCCGCGAAAAAAAATTCCTTTTTTTACCGGTACACAGGTCTAAAAAGGTTGGGGAACACTGTTCTAAATGACGCTATGTAAAAATTTCCTTTGAAAAATTCGTTCTAAATCATTTCAATGTACCTAAACCATCTCAAAGTACTTTTCTTTAGTTCATTCATCCCTTATTCGCATTCATCCCTAATCACTTCATTCCATTTTCTGTGATACATTGACTCCCTAAGTATTCTTCACAATGCATGTACTTCTACAGCATTTATTCGACTTTTTTCAGAATGTTTCCCCTTTTCACTACCATACATCAATGAGGGTTATAAAATAATTTATTATAGGTATTAAAATCGTATTATTATTTTTATTGCGATATTACTCCTTTGTATTTATGAATATAATACAAAGAATATTCATGAATTTTATGGGATTTATTCAGACAATTTTAAAGGGTTTATCATTTATTCCTCGCGGAATTGAAAAAAATATCCCGTATCCCTTTTCCTTAAAACATGGAGAAATTATTTTTACAGATATAGTTCCGATGTGTACCTTCAGATGGCCATTCCCACCGATTCCCGACGGAGTTGCCAACTCTCGATGATTGATTATCAATTTTTGGACCCGAATTTTTGACATCTGAACCGATATCTTTTTTTGGCTGTCCACTCATGGGCTGGGGGGTGGGAATCAATTTGGAAAGCGGGATATTCCTCAAAATTGATGACCGAAATATTTATTGATTGTAGAAATATAATGTGAATGATATTGGGTATGACATAAGTCATCATTTTGACACGGTTTTTATTTTGACATTTTTGTAACTTCCGGCAATATGTCGTTGCGTTTTTTTTTTCATTTTCATTGTTGCAACCATTTTGCTCATTGTTTATTAACTTCAATTATATTTTTTTCAATAAGTTCTGTGTTCATTGCAGGTTTCACTAATTCGTACGATAAAAATATATTACAAGTCCTTCTTTCTTTCTTCTTTCTGGCACTGTCCCAACTCATTGCCTATCGTTCTCTCTTTTCGTTCTCAGGCTGTATATTCTTCGGTTCTGGGTATCGCTTTCATCTAGGCCGTTTCTCTGCAGGATTTTGAAGCATTGAGTTATCCAGGAGTTCTTTCGTCTTCATCTGGATGACTTTCGAGGAAGATCCACATACATTGCCTGATTTAATGGTCTCCGTCTTATGCGCCCGTACCATCTCAGGTGTCGCTCTTATATAAAAAATATATTACAAGTCCAAAAAATTAATTTGTATAAAACAATTAATAATAAAAATGTACGTGTTACACTTAAATATTATTACAAAATATGACATACTATAAATAACAAAAAAATAAATTTCTTTCAAGTATTACTCGTATAACTGTAATTTAAGAGTTTTCTTCAGAAAGAATTGAGCGACACATGAAACACGTCTATATGAGTCATGAGGACACTCGCTCAAAAAGTGTGATTGCTGATTTGTGCCACCACATCAGTAACTACAATTATATGATATTCGGGATGAGTTTATTATATTATGTTATATGTACACATTGTGTTGCTGTAAGGGAACCTTTATTTGTTAGTTTGAATTAATCTGAGGTGGTATTTGTGTATTTGTTTTTTTTTTCTGCCATCTATTTATTTTGTTTTTTTTTTCTTTCTTCTTACTATAGATGTGCAAGGGTGTGGACTGAAAAACATCTGATATCTCCGTGGCTGGGCTCTCCCTATATTGGTGGGTGTATCTTGGCCGGGGGGGATGTTATAAGAATATCCCAGACGTTTTGATAGCTTCTGTCTTAAATGTATTTTCGGCCATTTATGTATTTTTTGAAGTGTATTTATATACTATATGTTATTTACATATTATGTTACTATCGATAAACCTATATTTATTTATTTATTTATATGAGTTAATATAATTAAATAAATTTGAAAAACGAACAAATTTAGACAATTTCAAGTTTCAACTGACATAACTTTAGAAATTTAACAATTGGTCTATAATATAAGTGAAAAAGAAACGCAACATTCATTGGACGCGGCAAAAATATGGGGTTGATTAAATCAAATTTGTTGTTTGACAAAAAAAAACACAATATTTTTACATTCATTATCCACATCACAATCCTAGCCGGGATCCTTCATAATATCCATTCTATAAAAGTGACTAGCCACCACATAGTGTCCCATCCGCAAACAAAACATGACGGACACTTGTTCATTCCCATTATATTAAACCATGGTTTTAAAGGGATATATTGTTGGATTGATTTGCATCTAGAGCAGTAACCTTATGAAGAAACATATCATCGCTTTTTATGGTGCTGAACGGATTTTTTTGAAAATGTAATTCAACGAAGAAATACATATTTTACTGGCTTAATATTTTGACACATAAAAGGGTTAAGGTATGGTTATTCGATATTTGTGAGATGGAACATTTTTTCGCATTAACGTATAATTAATTGTATTGAAGATTTTGAAACTGTTTTTATTGGATTTGTGTTTTTCTTAAGCGAAATATCACTTTCAACAAATGATGAGAATTTTTAATCTAGAATTTTTATATTCAATTAAGTAACATATAATATAATACATACATTTGCCAAAGGCTTTTATTTATGTAAAAAATTATATCTTAAGAATCAATCCTATCTATATATCATAACCATGAACTAACTTAATTTTAATTTCCTATAAAAAAATATTTTTAATAATCTTAATATTTAATTTCTAAGAAATAGTTAACACCTACATATTAACTCATAACTAGATAACAATTCATACAACTATTTAATTTAATACTTACTATTAAATATGTACATGTCCACTCGTTCAGGATTCTTACATTTCATCACATTCACTTTGATCTTAGTCCTCCCTGCTAATACTGTAGCTAGACTAGTCAGGCAATTATGGTTTACTTAAGAAAATTGATTAAAAGTTTTTTTGTGCCCTCTACCGGTTTCAAGAATTTCTGTCTTCTTCGTCAGATGATTAGATAACTTTCAACTTTTCTTACAATGCGTTTTCTAGTCCAATTTGACATAAATAATCATGGTGGTGATTATATGCTGCTTTATTAAAACAATAGTAGCCCTAAAGTTTCATGAAACCAATTTTTTCTTTTTTCTCATCTGATGACCTTCGTGGCCTAGTTGGTGAGACGCCTGCCTTCTTATTCGGGATAGCAAGTTCAGTTTCCGATGGTACAGATTTTTAAAAATTATATCATTCTGGTTTTCACTTAAACCCTATTTGACATATTTGTATTGCAGTCGTCTTTCTTTCCTATGGAAAATTTCAAGATATCCATATTGGTGATTTGAACACATTATAGAGTATGGCTGAGATACAAAATAGTCTTCTACTGAGGTAGGCACAGCACTCGTAGTTCGTCATTGCACATGATAGTAACACTACCATACGTGAACAAACAACAACCCTAGCATATGTGCGCGACGCTTACAAGTCTTGTTATCAGTCTTGTTATCTGATCAACTATTTGCCAGACAGGAACACTTTTATTTTGGGTAACATGGGAAATCAAATCTTTCCAACTATGTATTGTAGCAAATTAGTTTATCATGCTTTCGTTGCATAAAGCAAATACTGGGGGGCTGATTGCTATGTGGCTATCTCTCTCAACCAATCAGAAATATGTTTGACTAGAAGACAACTATTCTGTTAACTAGATCACATATCTGGTTTTCTGATGTAGGTCAATTTTTCACTTGTTATTTGGAAGATATTGCCTTAAATAAAGCAACAAATTCACCAGGTTATGCAATATACAACTAAAGTGAAATACAATGCAGCACAATGTTTTTTTGGTATTTCAAATATAATTAATTAAATTTTGACTCATGATGTGGCTGAACTCACCGATTAAATAATGTGGTAACGCTGTGAAGTAATTGAGATGTATGAGACAAATACGTTTGATGACAGATGTGGACTCATAGATAAATAATGATTTATTATTACTAAAATACTTTTCGTAAAGCAGAAAAATAAATATGAAAATATAATTTATTTTTAATACGGTTTATTGACGAGTTAAAACGTTGATAAATAGATTAAATGTTACCTTAGGCCAATTGCTATACCAAATATGCATTTTCTACGTATTATTGACTAATTAAGATCATTGAATAGATTATTCTCCATTAAATTATAAAACAAATTTCACTTGACAATTCAAAATACGTTTGAAATATTCAATTTAATACATCATTCAGCCTAAGGACAAAGTGTGAACGCCGGTACTTAGTACTTAAAGCGCCAAAGTGTAAAAAAGGCCACATGTTGGTAAAAAATGCCACTTATTGGTCAAACATGTCACATATTAGTCATAAATGCCACATATTGGTAAAAATGCCACATATTGGTCAAACACGTCACATATTGGTCATAAATGCCACATATTAACAAAAAATGCCACATATTGGTCAAACACGTCACATATTGGTTATAAATGCCACACATTGGTAAAAATGCCACATATTGGTCAAACACGTCACATATTGGTCATAAATGCCACATATTGGTAAAAAATGCCATATATTGGTCAAACACGTCACATATTGGTCATAAATGCCACATATTGGTAAAAAATGCCACATATTGGTAAAAATTCCACATATTGGTCAAACATGTCACATATTGGTCATAAATGCCACACATTGGTAAAAAATGCCATATATTGGCCATAAATGCTACTTAAATAAATAAATAAAGGTTTTTTGATATCAACATAGCATGTACATACATATATTCGTATACATACATCTTGAAATTACATACATACTTCAGGATGATGCCAAATAAAACACATTTATGAGAGAAGCTATGAAAAATTCTGGGCTCATCTCATGAGATGCCCCCAGTCGAGATACACCCTCACAAATAGAGGATGAGCCCGGCCGCAAAGACATCTGGTGTTTATCAGCCCACACTGCTCTGGGTCCTTAAAACGTACAAGTATGAAAAATTCTACTTTTTGATCCATGAATTGCAAATGTGTCCAAAAATGCCTCTTTTAGGTCATTAAAGCGCCATTGTCAATAATACTAATTATTGGTGCTTAAAGTGCCTTAGTAATAAAAATGTCACTCCTTGGTCCATTAAAGTATAAAAATAGCATTTTTGATCACTATGCCAAAATGTCAAATATACCACTTAATGTTTTTCAAGTATCACAAAGACCATTTCTGGGTCATTAAAGGGACCAAGTTTCGAAAATGTCACATCCAGGAACCTTGAAGAGTCATAGTGTCAAACATTTCACTTTAAAACCTCAAAGCGTTAAAGTGTCAAAAATGCTTCTTGTTCCTTACCTTCCGTCGGGCGCAATACAAATTCTAACACGTTCGGGCGCAACTCACCTGTGAGATTAAAAATGAATTTCTGCTTACGCTTAAGGGAAAGTTTATCAAACTGAACTTTTCACTCAAACATGATTATATAACATTTGTACATTTCTTTGCGCTTTTCAATAACAAAATTTAAAATTTTCTCATATTGTTTTTCTTAAAATAGAAAATGACTAGTTAACAACATTCCCAGTCTTTTGTTGGCAGCTTATCAACACAAGTAATGCAATTCAGTAACATCACAATTTTTTTCAGTCATTTAATATCCACAATATGTTAAGTTTGTAAAAATGATTTAAGAAGATAGAAGAAAAGAGAAGACAATAAATAGAATGTGGAATTTACTGTCACATCTTAAGGCAGGTGTTCATGTGACGAAAATAAAAGCAATAACTTAACATTTGAGAGCACTTTTTCAAACATAATTTAGAATGAAAAATTCAAATTTACTTGTGATCATAAAACGTCTCCACAAAAACAAAAGGGAGTAATCAAAATACGAGTATAATTAGAAATTTATTCCTGATCAGACCCACGCTGAACATTTTTGAAAACATTCTTATAACAATTTTCACACACCATGCGTGCATGTTTGTATTCATATAGTAAATAACGATCAATATGATTGAATTAGGGGCAACAATATAGATATACGAACTATTTCAGGTATATAAAAAAAATATTGAGGAAATAAATTTAAATTTCAGAAATCAAAAATACTAACGTAATCGGGCGCAATTCATCCAGCAGATTAAAACGTCCGTCACGGAGACCAACGGTGCACTGGAGAAATAATAAAGATACCCTTGTGTGAGGGGTAGGGAGTCAGGAAGCTACTATAAGCCTCACCTCTTTGTCGGTAAACCTCGCGAATTGGCACAAATAAACTATGTACCTCATCTCACAGATTAGATGCGCCCGCCCAAGGGTTAAATCGTAAAATATCGAATATGCTACCGTTTGGTACATAAAGGGAAAAAGAGCAAGAAATACAATTTATTGTTCTTTTAGGTAGATGAAGCATTGTTTTTTAATCAATAAACATTTCATAAGCGCTATTTAAAGAATTCGATGGAATGAGGTTTGGAACTATGGTTAAAACCGAAATGGTAATAATAAATTACAAACATACTTAACACCCGACAAATAAAACCGTTAATACTGTCTTATATTTTGGACAAATTTTTATATTAATAGTAAATTAATGAAGTAGGAGAGAAAATGTAACGCGGCTGGTTAAGAAAAATCCCGAGGTAATTTATTAAAACCCGCTGTCTAGGGTTAGCGGTCACAGAAATGAAGCTATTATTTTTGCAGACATGTCCATTGAACTGAAATATTATCAGGCTATATTTCTGCAACAGAGACATTCAAAATTTATAGCATAAATAAATGCACATCCTTCTGAGGTCATAAATTTTTGATAAAAATACGTCGTCCTTTCTCCTTAAATATAAAATGGTGACAGCACGTCTCATACGAGTATTGGCTGTAATACTGAAAGTCTTGTGTGCTCGTATGCGCATTTACAGATTTATTTTAAAATGCTTTAAGGATGATTGAGGATGGGCGTATGGATTTGATTTAAATTATTTTAGAGTCTATATTTCGAGATTTTAAATGATTAAGTTTTGGATACCAATTATATGTAAAAAAATAAATTTCTTTTGATTTATTATTTTTTTTGTCTACGTATAATATTATATTACTATTATTTTGGAACACATTTAAATAAGATTTTTTTTAAAATCAACAGTGATCTATATAGTGAAGTACGAGCACAAACTAATAAAGCGACAGCTTTGGCTGGCTGCCTGCGGGACACTATATGGAGAAACAAACACATGCTAACCGAAAGTAAGGTCAGGATATATAAGACATGCGTCCGCCCCATCATGATATATGGGATAGAAGTGAAAGCCGATACCAACAGGACAAAAAAACCTTCTCAGAGTGGCAGAAATGAGAACCCTACGCCCCATCGCAAGCAGATCTCTTAGGGATCGGATCAGAAATGAGACGATAAGGTCTGTATGTGGTGTTGAAGACATAGTGAGGTGGGGAAGAAGCAGAAGGCGCTTCTGGAGGGATCATGTGGACCGCATGGATGATACAAGATCTAATACTCGTATAATACTGGCAAGAATCGCTAAGACTGAAAACCCTAATAGCAGGAGATTACCAGGAAGGCCGCCGAAAAGGTGGAAGGACAGCTGGACGTCATCATCCCAGGTAAGCCTACCGGCACAAACAGGTCATACGACCTAAACCAAGAAGAAGAAGAAAGAAGAAGATAAAAATATGCTTCGTGTCAGAAATCTAGAGTGTGTCGCTATTATTAAACAGCTCGTAGGTGGCACAAACCACTCTAGCGGGTCGCATGCAGTCTGCCGTCCGCGGGATGGTCATGCTTGTTGTAGTGTGTACAATAAAGGTTTTTTTTTGCAGAGTGGTAATCACTTCCAATCAATCATTCGATTTGTATAGATTTTTTTAATATAAGGATGAAAGATTAATATTTTTATTTTGAAAGAAATCAACGACATAAAACTAAAATAGTGAGAAGAAAAAAACTAAGCTAGAAATATTTTTCCCTCTATTGTAATATTTTCATAAGAAATTTGCTGTTTAGTTTTTGGTTATTGAAATAACATGGTATGTTTACATGTCGCCTACAATAATATTTCTTCAAAATCTTATAAACATATAAACGATAGTGTATGTCTGTGAGATTTTTGTCCGTTTTTTTAAGTTTACAAATATCATAAAATATCACTAGGGTCCAAAAGTTTTTCGGCCTGAACAAGTTAGATAATGCAGGGCAGATACCATTGCATGGTTAGGCAGTGTTACAATTAAACTGTTATACCTCTATTATCAGAAGTATGCCAACTAGATATATTAGAAGACGTGTGGTTTCGGTATATTCTGAAAGGTTCAAAACTCGTTGTCGTGCGGTTATCATGTTTTTTAAAAGGCTTTATCTTTTTATTTAAAGAAACTTGATAACTGTGCAATATTTTTTTTATATAAGAATGTAACGAAATACCACGCCATCTATCGACTTCAATTGATATACTGCTTAAGGTAGAGATGTGAAATTTATTTATAGCATTTTTTGGCCAAGCAATAGATGTGGCCGGCATGTTGTGTCCAAATATATTCTTAATTGTTCAGGCCGGAAATTTTTGGACCTTAGAATTATGTCATCTATATTTTTGCCACAATAAGTTATTTTTTATATTAGGTTATTAAATTTTATGGTATTTAGAGGAGGAATCACAAATATTTTCGTCTGAAATTAATGTAGACCGAGAAAGATGATGAATGAGGAAAGAGTGGAAATATATAGTTCAAGATTTTTTTTAATTGAGTGAAGAGTATTATGAAAAACAGTTAAATATGTATGTATATGGTTGAGGTGAGAGTTATGTGTGTGAAGATTTGTTCTCTCTACCTACTTCAAATTGTTGGTGGGTAGAAGAAGATCAACAAGGATAGTCTGCGAGACTCGCTGACTTTGTGCGAGATGCCTGAAGACTGTGAGCAAGTGGCTCAGGATTGTGAAAAGTGGAGTGCTTCTGTTCTCAGGCTGATGACGTATTTACAACTGAAAACATGCGTCAATATTACCAAACAAATTTGGTTGGTAATTAGAGACACTTTCTTGGTAATTAGAGGTACTTTGTTGGTAATTAGAGGTACTTTGTTGGTAATTAGAGGTACTTTGTTGGTAATAAGAGGTACTTTGTTGGTAATTAGAGATACTTTGCTTACAATAAAAAATATCCCCCTGGGAAGTATGCACTGAAGGAACTAGAATTTTGAAAAATCTAAGCAATTCTGGATAATTTAATTGATAATTGATGATTCTATACAACATAAGTAAATCATTTTATATTCTTATTTTGCTCAGAGGTAATTCATTAATTTTTTGTTTGAGATAGTTAAAAAAATAATATATGTCAATAATAGGAATGTCCAATTTAAATTGAATAAATCTCAAAAATTTGTTTCGTTTCACACAAATTTTGTTATTAAAAAACTATACAGCTTCGTTATTCAACTTGTCTATTGAAAATGTTCGAACCAGATGATGAGACTATGCAAACATTTAGTAAAGCTATTGAAATTCAAAGAATTTATTGTCAACAAGTAAATTCATTGTATTTTTAAGCCGGGTAATGCCGGGTATTCCTGCAAATACAACAAATACTCGTACCAGCATTATTATTTTACCTAAAAAAGTAACATATTTGAAGTGTTTGCAGAGCTTTTCTGTGGGTAATAAATAGCGTGATATTGTATCAGATTTAATGTTTTTTTCTAGGAAAATGCTAACAAATAACACTCGCGGCAAAATGATATATTACATTTTTCTTTTTGTAATTTGCTCGCGCACAATATTGCTATCGTGAACTAATCGTTATTTTCCTCTGCTTTTTTTTGCAATAATAAAAAAATATGACAGGGGTTTGACGTAACAACTCCTGACGAAATTTGAAAATTGAATGTGTTTATTCAACAGCTTACGATTTTGTACAAATCTCGCATTATCAATAATAGTTTTAACGTTTTTAATGTTAATTTTTAATAATCCAGATGCAATACAACAAACAAACGAAGATAAGTTTTTATTTCTTTTGTTAGAAGGATTTTTTTCTTGTTTTTTTTATACTTTTTATTCATTTAATAAATAAATGTATAAAACAAACATTTGTTAAAGTCTATTATATCTTTACACGATTTTATATCTTAAGAACTAATCTGATTTATTTATTATAACCATGAACTAACTTATTTTTTGTTTCCTTTATGTAATTTTATTTTTTATGATCTTTGTATTTAATTTCTAAGAAAAAGTGAACACCTACATATTTACTTATAACTAGGTAACAATTCTTACAATTAAATATTTTAATACTAATTATTTAACATGTACATATACAATTAAATATTTTAATACTAATTATTTAACATGTACCATATTTAATACTAATTATTTAACATGTACCATATATGGTATGTCCACTCGTTTAGGCTATTTGCATTTCATCACATTCTCTCAGATCTTGGTCCTCCAAGTCAGGCAATAGATGATGATTCAGAAGTCTGTGCTTAGAACGGAAAAGCAGGTCAGACTTACTCTAGTAAGCCAGTTTACATTTCTTTTGTTGGAAGATATTTAGCTTAATTTTTGGTGCATTATATTTCTACGTAGTCGAATTAGTCCAATGTTCTTTTATTTGTCGTATAAATTTAATATTTTTTCGATTTGTTAACATGTACGCTGTATTGTGCGAAAAAAAATGCTTTTATGTGGCAAGCCCACAAAAAGGAACGAAAATTCTACTTTATATTCTTTGAACCGCAAAAAATGAAATAAATGCTTTTTATTCTATTTTTAACACGCAAAGGTGGTCAAAAATGCTAACTTGGGGTACGTAACGCACAGGAATGTTAAAATCTCTCTTTTTAGTCTTAATCATGAAAAAACGCATAGGAATGATAAAATCTTTTGTAACGCATAGGAATGTTAAAATCTCTCGTAACGCATAGGAATGATAAAATCTCTCTTTTTAGTCTGAATCATAAAAAAATGCACAGGAATGTTAAAATCTCTATTTTTATTCTTAATCATAAAAAAAACGCATACGAATGTTAAAATCTCTATTTTTAATCTTAATCATAAAAAACGCAAAGGCATGTTGAAATCTCTCTTTTTTGTCTTAATCATAAAACATACACGCGATCACACCATATCAAGACAGATCACGATACTTTCTATCTCAACACATATTTATTTATTTAACAATTTGGCGGGTTTATTGCTAAGTAAGTATTTTTTTCCAGCCTACTAGACGAAATAAAAAAAAATTACGTGGTCGCATAAAAATCTTCAAATCACTATTCACTTGTACAAAATTCGTGAACAATGTACACATTAAAAGTTAAATAACAACCAAAGAAAAAAGGGAGGGTTGAAAGAGAAAAAACGGAGATATGGTAGAGAGAAAAGGAAAATTAAGAATGAAACACGTTACATTACTGACATGTCCTTCGCGTTTTCTATATCCATATAATTTTTAATGAACATTTTTTTTCATTTCCTTAATTTAAAATATCATACACGTATCCTTCCTCTGCCACGCCTTTGACTCACATTTGCATTTCATGTTTATTTTGTTAATCTTTTTTCATTATTCGTTTCACTTGATCAAACTATCTCAGAGCACACTTCTTTAACTTAATCAATAGTTTTAAGTTTACATTCATCCTTAATAACTTTATTTCGTATTCGGTCATTGATTGCCACTCTAAGTATGCTTCTAAATTATCCCATTTCTACAGCATTTATTTGTCTTTTTTAACTGTTTTTTAACGTTCTAATTTCCCTATCATATTATACTTCAAAAATAGTACTTAAATACTGGCATGAACTATCAGTTTAGTTCACTTCGATCCCATCTCCACCACGCTGTTATTGGGGGAAAAATAAGTCCACATCTAGCGCGATCTATACTAGATCATCGAAATCTTCTTTATTTTTTATAAGCGCGACGTCACAAATGACGAAGAAGGAACTGCCCAAAGGGGCTCCTTCTCCGGTGGCGACACATTTGAGTGGGAAAATAATAGTAGTGACGACGGAATTATGGTCCGACATCACGGGAAAAGGGAATTGACTCGCAGCGCAACTTTTTCAAATTTTCTTATAAAGTAGCTAAAGGCCTGGAGTTTAAACAGCCCAGCGAGTTGCCAGTACAATCACAGAAAATTTAAAATGCAACAAAGCTATCCTTTGACGCCACTAGACCGGAGTAGCCAATCGATCCGAAGATGAACCGATGCAAGGCTAAGTGGAGTTCCCATTGGAAATTACTGACTCGATCTTCATCGCAGTACCATAGAATGTGCTCTGCGGATGTCATGGACTATATGTATCTTAACGAATTTTGGTACTGTCTGATTCGACTATCATATATGTATACCAGACTATCGTTAGACCCGCAATTAAGTATGGCTCAGAATGCTGGACTATGTACGAGTCCTACTCTAGGCAACTTGAAACAGCAGAAATGCGAATGCTTAGGTGGTCGGCAGGAGTATCACTGAAAGATAAAATTAAGAGCTCACGCATTCGTGGTAGCCTGGGAGTCACTGACATAAATAGAAGGCGGGAAGAGCGACAGCTGAGATGGTACGGGCACATAAGACTGTAAATACTGTAAATCAGGCAATGTCTGTGGATCTTCCTCGAGAATCGTCCAGAGGAAGACCAAAGAACTCCTGGATGACTCAATGCTCCAAAATCCTGCAGAGAAACGGCCTAGATGAAAGGGACACCCAGAACCGAAGAATATACAGCCTGAGAACGAGAAGATCCAACCCCAACAGCCTACCTAGGCAATGAGTTGGGACAGTGCCAGGAAGAAGAAGAAGGTACTGTCTGATTCGAGTACGTACGTTTTAGTGTACTTTTGACTTTGTTTTCTATTGCTGCACGCCGTTCGATATCTCTTGTGTCTATTATAATATTATATTGTAAATTTTCCTATTAAAAAATGTTACGGAAATGCTCAAGACATTAAATTCACATTTTATCGCTCCTTTCAAATGACTAGACTTTTAGAAGTGAATCTTGAATAATGAAAAAGAATAATTGAACAAAATATTTAATTAAACCGTATCTAATTTTGTGATCTATTTTTTTGAATCTCACTCTTTCTTCTGAACATTTTCTTTTCTCAATAATCAACCCTATTCCCCATTATTTTAAATAATGATTTTTAAATGCCAAAAAGTTGAATATAATTTGCATTTTATGAAAATAACCGCAATAATATAATGGGGAGGAGAAATTATTTTCATAAATATCAAAACGAATTAAAAACAAACTGGGCCGAATTCCGCAGAAAAAGGCTGTGCTAATCTGTGGAAAGATTAGGTAGGCAATATAAGGTTCTTGAAATACAACATGAAAATATTTATGGTAATCCCCCTTTTTGTAGGTTAATGAAAGCGTTTTGCTTACATCTTTTTTTCTGAATATCGCCCACATTGAGAAATGATTTTTTTCAATAAATCACCTGCAGGATGGCCATCGTTTAAATATTCTACGGGTGAGGGTGCTAAGACTATCAAGGGTCGAAGACAAAAGAATTATAGTAAATACGTACTTACATTTATTTATTTATTTTATATTTTCTACATGTTCAGCCCAATTATAATGACAACCGGAACAATGTTACTCATGCTGTCAAAATATAGTACAATGACAACCAGAACAAATTTACTCATTCTGTCCTGTGAAGTGACTCAGTTTTTTTTGTATGGTTTTTTTGTATCTTCAATATATCTGAATTCGTATTTCAGATATAAATAATAGAGTGGCCGAGAGACCACATTTTGCTCGGTTACTCTTAATCAAGTCTTAAAACCACTTGAGTAGGCATGGAACTCGCGGTTCGTTATTGCATGTGTTGACAACACAACAGCTCGGCACGTTTGAATATTGTTACCAGACGAACTCTTTTATCAGACTGGTACGTCGATTTATTTTTAGCACCATTTATTGCATATAATGATTTATTTTGACTACCATCAAACCCGAAACCTTCGGATGGAAATCAAGAATCTTTATCATCAGACTACGGAAGTAGCTACTCAGTTGTACCCACAAAGTGTGCTGAGGAGTTTAATCCACCTGCTGAAAAGTTTCAAACTTTATTAAGTAGTTTTATCCACCAAGATGCAGAATATATTATAAGAAAATTAATTCAACAAGGTTATTCCGTGTGCGAGTGGCGTTACTCTTAACAATTCAATTCACGAGTACTGCAACGAAAACAATCTAAATTCAAGTTGGCGTAAATCATAACCCATAAATCAAACGACAGTTTGTCAATCACCCTAATCGAGGGGTTATTTTTTTCCGCGATAACTCTTTTCATACCCCTAAGTAGGTGCGTAGATCACCTTTAACGCTTAAGGAGTAATATCCAAGTATACTCATTAAAAACGTGGGAAACATCCATGGGCAAAACCCATGCTCTTTGCAATAAAGATGTCGTAGAAATCTGTTTTAGACTCACTTTATTATCAGAAAATTATGGACAATTATCATCAAACTTTTTCCTTTGCGAAGTGGGCAAAGATAACAGAAGATTGCATGCGATGCTGATGACCCTCGTGTTCTAGTTTGTAAGATGCCAGTCTTCTAGCTCTGGGATTACAAGTCTGATTTTTGTTAAACATGTTATTCTTTTTTTTTTTTAATAATCCAGTTAGGTTTTTACTTACTGTCCGTATAACATCTTTCTGATTGGTTATAAGAGATTGTTTTAATACGATAAACCCGCCAGGTTAACCCTTCCTTCCCTGTGATGTATAACTAGTACACATTGCTTCTAAAAACTTTAATATCTCCATAAATATAATAAATACTGGGTTCAGATTTTAGGGATTCCTCTGTAATACATTTACGCTTTGAATGAAAAAATAATATTAATAATAATTAGCACTTACCGACCACATTAGAGATATTTTGTGAAAATCGGGAATAAATTCACCAATACAATCAAACGTGTGACGTAGGTATATTCATCCTAAAACACCGCTATAGGTGAGGAAGCGACGCTATTCACGTATCACTCTCACTCTACTTCGGTATATAGGAACGCAAGAAATATAATCTCAGTTCGCTCGTTTCAGTAACCCTCGGGTATCCATTTGAGGTGGTCGCTTCACCTGTTTTGTGAACGTTGGCCGATGTTTTTTTCATGTTTTCAGCAATAAAAATTTAATTATTATCACTTTTGGCTTCAAATTTTATTAATTTAAGCGATTGGCTATTAATATTCTTATTTTTCCGATTTTAAATCGCTTTTTTTGCATGTGTATTGATGTGTATTGAATACACAGCACCGGAACACGGTTTTTTTTAGCACAGGAAGGGAAAGTTTAAAAACTATATAAAATGAAAGTTTTATACAAAACATATGTTGAAAATACCGCTTTTTTTCTTTCCATATTTAAAATTTAAATCCTTTTAAGTAAAAGGCGAACTAAATAAAGGTAGGTTATAATAAAACATCCACCATTCTGTGAATAAAAATACCCTTAGGCAAGATCTGTGAGTAAGCGGTCTCATTCCTTAATCACAAATTTCGCATACGACAATCAGCTGAAATATTCACAATCTGCATTAACATATATTACTTATAGACATTAATCTCAATTTATCACAAACACAATTCCAACCGTATATAAATTAAAAAAAAACATAAAAATCGTTTCCATCAATCCTAATCACAAATTCAACATTCAAATTTATTTATTTCATAAAAAGTACAAATTAATCCAATAAGGTTGGTTATTTTGATAGAGCTTTAGCCGTTGCTTTTTCTGTAACGTGTAATGGTCTGCCTCCTAGATATTATTTTTGAACAATAAATTTGATACCGGTAAAAATATAAATTTTATGAAATTAAGCATTTTGCCTTACGGGCATAAGATAGGACTTTCGAAACCGAGGAATGATGGTTAATGGACCAGTTTTTTTTTAATTTCAATCAATTGCGGACCATTTTTTGTGAAGTTAAATTAAATTAATTAAAAAATACAAAAGACGAAGCTCAAATATATTTTTAGAAATTTTTAGACTAAATTAGTAAGAAAAAAAAACATCGATAACGATAAAATTATAAAGCAAATATGATTATATTCAACTTAGAATTTTTTATTCCCCTCCACTATCCCTTCCTTTTTTTGATTGATGATATCTCACTTTGTATGAAAAGGAATGTTTGGGTGATTGTTCGTCATTGTGGGGTTTATGGGCGTATGCTCACGTATATGTTCATGGATTTCGTTGAGGATGATTTCGTGGGAGATGATTTCATGTAACTTGCTTTATTTACTTTTGTCAGATTGGTTGGACAATGCCACCCGGCAATAAATCCACCAGATTGTTATTGCAATGAAGTGTTAAATAAATAAATAAAAATAAGAAGTATGGAATTCAAATATGCTTTTCAAATTCTCTGTTTTGAATCGAGCTAATTTATTTAGAGTTTATGTTACGATTTTTGTATAAGTGATAATAATAAATAAATTTAAATTTATATAGCGTCGTTTAGAGAGTAAACTCGCCTCAAACCTCTCCAACTTGGCACTCGAACACAGTATTATTTATAGATTGAAAATATTACAAAAGTAAATATAAATAAGTTGTATATTGTTTATAGTTAAGGCATTAACATTATGGAGGCTTAACTGTTTATTTCACTAAAAAAATCCACAATTTTTACCTTTTTTGTCGTACTGACCTTTAACATATTGTTATGGCCTTTTGCAACGAAAACACTTTTAGAATTTCAACTGTGTAGTTTTATTTGTATGAAGGTTGAATTACATTGAAGTATAATATTAACAGTATTATAATAACGATGATGTTAATATCTTAGTGGCTTTAAGAATAATGATGCTGCCTCAGATATGACGTCCTATTTAAAGCAAAGATAACCATACGCACGACCCCTTAATATATTAAGAAGGAATGTTTCGGGTATGTTATCTTTGCCCTTAAGGTCAAATCGATATCAGGCGATTTATCTCGTTCGCAGTTTCTTCCATTTAGTGATACCAAATCTTTATTGAATTAGGATAGATAGCCGCCAACGAGATCATAAATTTAAACATAATACATCGAGTTAGGTTGACATACATGTGATAACACTAATATTTATAGGTACCTACTAGATTACAAAGTACAGAGATATGGTTGACATCGATAAGCTTGACGTTGGTTTGCACGATAACTTATAATATTTATTTGAATGTGGATAAGAACATCGATAAGGTAACATTGGTTTTGGTGATTACTTAATATTTATTGTATATGATAAGATAAGCATTGGTAGAGATACATTACAATATTGTTTATAGTTAAGGCATCAACAGTTTTTTTTAACCTGGCGAGTTTATTGCCATGTGGCAATCTCTTTCAACCAACCAGAAATATGTTTTTATAGGCCCTAAGTGTTATTTAGACTGGAATTCAATTTTAAAAAATTAGGGTTCCAGCGGGGATCGAACCCGCAGCCTCCGGATCGGCAGACAAGTGTCTTACCACCAGGCCACGGAGTGAGGTTTAAAGATTAACACTGTGAGGTTTAAAGACATTGTAATTTGTTTTATCAAACATTGTTTATTCCACTTTTTGTAACGGTATAACCATACCGGTTTTAAGGCTTTCCCCTCATCATCAGGGGAGCACAACCAAGACTTGTCTGTGCTCCCCTGATGATGAGGTGAAATACTTGAAACCGGCAGGGTTATACCGTTACAAAAAGTGGAATAAACAGTGTTTGATAAAACAAATTACAACAGTTTATTCTTCTTTATATAACGGCATAGCCCTTAAGGTTTCAAGGTTTTCACTTCATCATCAGAAAATAACAAAAAAGTCCTTTATTTTATTAGTTTTATTATATTGACTCATATAAGCATAGTGATTTTAATTTGGTCATCCTAGTTTGGGCGGATTACCTCTTATAAAAAAAATAGTTTTCTCTTGACGCGGCATAGTAACAAACTGTTCGCAGACCATATTTTGAGAACCGATGAAGTAGAATACATTGTCCGAGGAGAGAGATATTAAATATGTACTGACAAGATCAAGTGAAAAAGACGGTCTTCAAAAGTATGTTTAACATTTCATTACATTGTATCATGTCTAGCGGACATAAGATGAGTATTGTTTTTTTACTAAGCGTAGTTATGCAAGCAGACAACGACGCTCTTCAAAAGATCAAAAGTTTTTATTCCTTTTTAATTCTCAGAAAATTAACGAAAAGCGCAGAGCTTTGATAAATTAACGAAATAAATTTTGTGTTTTTTTTTCTATTGGACCAAAGATGAGCGTTCTCAAAGGGGGTAATTTTTTTTGGTGTCTCTGAGTTAATTAAATCGCAAACATTTATTATTTTTTACTGTCTCAAGGCAAGATTCACGAGGTTAAAAAAAAAGGCTCAGGATCTTTCAGAATATAACAACATCATCATCATATTTTTTCTTGGGAGCTATCTTATATTGAAGGACACCTTTCATCATGGAAACATTGTGGCAATCTTCATTTTGTTGATTGCAGTTTGGAATGATCTATCACGCATGCCCCTGAGTCAAGATATGAGACTTCATCATCCAACGCTTTTGTCATTCATTGTTCCTTAGATGTTTAGTTGTGTGTTATTATATAATTAAATAAAAGATTTATTGATAGCAACTTAGTGTGCAAATATATATCAAAAGGAAAGAATGTGGATTGAAATACTACCTTGATCAAAAAGTTTTAGGACCGGCCACCGTGTGGCGCTGTCAGTCACCCGATTGGAATTCTTTTTTTTTGTAAGGTTACCACATCTATCATTGACGCTTCCCTTTAAATTTCAGCGTCATAGCTTGACATTTGTAAAAGTTACGCTGTACTGAGTACATCTATCTTTGTGCGTGTTTTCGATTTTTTACAAGTTTGAAAATGGCATTAACTGTGCATTAACGAGTTTGCATTAAATTTTGTGTGAAAAACGGATTTAACGGCCCGTAGACCTTGGAAATGTTGGAGAAGTGTTTTTCGGTGGCACGAACGCTTTAGAAGTGGTCGTGAGTCGGTCGAGGATGACGAACGCAATGACAGTCGAAAACCGATGAAAACATCGATAAAATCAAAGAAATATTGGCCGAAAACCGCAAATTGACAATCAGAGAGCTGGCAGAGGACTTGAACATCGCTTATGGAACATGGATTTTGATTATTGATTTGGGCCTCAGACGTGTCGCTGCAAAACTGGTGCCGAAAGAGCTCAATTTCATGCAAAAAAAGGACCGCGTTGAAATCGCGAAAGACATGATTTCCATGAGTTTTTGACCAAAAACAACACGAATACTATCCAGGAGCCTTCGAATTCATCTGATCTGGCTCTCTGCGACTTTTTCCTGTTCAACCGACTTAAAAAACCGTTTCGCGGAACGCGTTACAGCAATCGAAAGGATGTCATGAAAAAATCGAAGACAGCTCTGATGGACATACCGAAAATTGAGTACCAGCGGTGTTTCGAGGATTGGATCAAGCGCTGGCGTAAATGTCTTGCAGTCGATGGGGAGTACTTTGAAGGGGACCATATCGATTTTGATGAATAAACTAGTATTTTAGATTTTATGAATAAAGTCCTAAAACTTTTTGATCAAGGTAGTAAGGCGCGTGTTTAAAATTAAGAAAAGAGCGTTGAGATGATTCCGTCAGGTAGAAAGAATTAATGAAAAAAATATTTACAAAAATATTCTACTCGAAAAGTTTATATTAATTAAAATACTCGTAGATAAATAATACATACACATACATATCTATGTTTTTTTATAATTAAGGCATTAACGTTGTGGAGGTTTAAATACATTGTAATTTATTTTTAACAAACACTGCTCAGTGTTTGATAAAAATAAATTACAATACATATCTATCATCGTCCCATCATTACCATAATTCATCCACTCAATATACGAGTATGTAGAAAAATACAATATTCTTCAGGAAAATATGCATCGAAACCCTAATGAAATATCAATGAACATACATGCATACAAATCATCACGCCGCATCTCTTGCGGGTTAGGCAAAGATAACACATCGTCAAACTTTTCTATATAATCACACAACTTTCGTCTTCTCCACATTCATACATTTCGTCATTTTTATTTTTCATTCTTCTTACTTAATCTTTTTTCAAAATATGACATGGTCCAAAAGTTCCAGCCGCGTTTTTCTCGGCCTATTTCTTCCACGCACATCTTGCACTTCTGACTTGTATTACATCATTCATTCTCTTCACATGTCCAAATAATCTAAAAGTTTCTTTCTTCATCTTACGTAAAACATCCATTTTATTCATGCATTCATTTCTGATGTCTTCATTCCGTTTTCTTTCAAATATTGACACTCTACTAAAAAAATATTTAGGAATAAAGAATGAATGAATGAAAAAAAATACCAACAAAACAAGTATACAGTACAAATAAGATTGGTACAGGAAAGCGAATGATATTTTGAAAGAAGGAAATGTAGAAAATCACAGAAATTGTAAGAGTTTGAGGTTTATGGATTTAGAAAAGGTGAATGATGTGTGTCGAGGTAGGAAAGTCTGGTACTCTCCCCTCTGTGCCTACCCCGTTAGATAAATGCCGTGATGGTATGTATGCGTATTTGTACAATACAATATTTTAAATTTCCATCGTTTTAACGGAAATGCAAAACGTGGAGAATACGTGTATGACAATAATAGAAAATTTTAAGGATATAAAGAACCTATTAACTAGGTAAGGCTAGTGACGAAGTGATCTTATTCTTTAGTTAAAAATTAGATACATTTGTTTCAAATACTGCTGAAATATTCGCACTTAGTGTTTATGTTACATCCTATCGTATACTTAATCTACAACACGAGTTACAACAATAAATTATATTTCATCACATTTAAGTGCTAAATTATGTAGTATCATCGTTCGCACGTGTTGAAATATGATGAATATGCACTTTAATTTACACCTGTATCCCGCACAGACTACATTAAAGATCTGGGGGTTTAGTTCCAAAGCAATCTTTGTTTACTCCTGATAAAACTATTGTGCAATTCGGATTACGAAACGCGATTTTTTTTAATGAGAGTCTCTAAGTCATTAGAAAGCCAACGGGTACTCAAAACGTTTTTTAATTAATTAGATCAAAGAAAACTTGAAATAAATGCTTGTACTTGGACCCTGCATTGAACACAATATACTCACTCATGGTGGAGAAGGTTTAGACAAAATATATGTATTTCAGTGAGTTTGGTGTCTGTCCATGGGGTTGCAACAATAAATTACCATAAATGTCCGAGAAGAAGACCGAAGATGCGTTAAAGAGACGACGTGGGGAAGTTTGGCGGTCAAACGTGGCAGCGACGTGGTCAGAACAGAAAAGAATGGCGAGTACTAAGGGAAACCTTCGATCATGGAGTAGACCACGGCCGATGGTAATGGAAATGAAATATTAGAACAAGCTGAAGAAATTCTGTTGATTCGAAGTTTCGAGAAATATCAAGCGGCGTGTAGTGATAGGAAATAAAGACAATGGGGCACTATCGAACCAGACAATATCAAAATCTGTTGAAATGATATTCCACAATACTATTTTAGTACCGATTTCGATGAATCGGAGTGAAACGTGGACGTGTAAAATAACTGTAAAAGCGGAATAAATGCTATAGAAATACGTGCACTTAGATTAAAACATGGGATGAAAATGCATGATAGAATACGGAACGAAATGATTAGAGATAAATGTGAACATAAATCTTATGTGTTGAGTAAGATGAAGAAACACACTATGAGGTGCTTTAAACACCTAGAAATAATTAATTAAAAAATAATAACAACACAAATATAAAGTACAAATGTGGGCTGAAGGCTTTGTAGGATGGAGGAATGATACTCCGAAGACGGGAAGAGTAAGAAATAAGAGAAAGCGTATGAGTTGTACGCGAAGGTGTATGGATGTAGAAGAGGCGAAGATTGTGTGACACGATATGGAAGTCTGACCCTCTCTCCTTTCTGCCTACCCTGATATGGGAACATAATGATAATATGTATGTACGAGTATATCTACTTTATTTTCTACAACAACAACTATATAACTGTGTACAGACGTTTAAATATATTTGTACGTATAATTAAAGAAAAGAATCAAGTTACAAAAAAATATCTTGACTTTTTTAAAAGTCAACTGTATCTGTAATAAACTGTATCTAACATATCAATGCTCAAACCGGTTAAATAGGTATTCATGATTATAGACCGTCTTATTGTTTTCATACAAACCCTTGCAAAACAAATTCCTCAATAATATCAGAAAAAGCAAAATGTGATTGAAGTATTTTAAGCATTGTCACACTATTTCCTATTATTTAAACTAATTTAATTTACGCCTTTAATTACGTAAATCAATTTTAACACATTACAATCTTACCATGTGTGACGCGGCTCGGCTCAGCAGGTGCGAAAGGGGCAAGTCCTCTTTGATCTCAGGAGTTCGTTGGATTATTTGTATTCTGAGTAACTCTCTCTCAAATTTTTTACCAGGACAAGGGGGGCAATTAAAAAGAGATATAAGTTTAAAAACAAAGAAGTTTATTATAATATAAATGGTTTAATTAAAAAAAACCTTGAGCGTAGCTCAAGGAAAAAAAAGTTTTAAATTCGGTTCCCGAATCGCGGCTCGAAGGTTGTGTTGTGATAATTCAAACAAAGGAGTATAGAATAGCAATTTTCCAAGCAAAGTCAGGGCAGAAGGTCCCGTCCACGAAATCAGCATTAAACATAAACAAATAATATATTCAACCAAAATTGCAAGATAGAGTCCTGAAGCGTCTTTATATGTGGCAGGAAAACGCAGCGAATAATTCTGGCAGCTATCAGCCTGATGAACAGCTCAGGTCGTATTCAGCGTGAGGAGCGTGAAGGAGATCCGTACAGCACAGCGTCCCGAATCGAAAAAGGACTGGGGAGCTCGTGCTCCCCCTTTTGAAGACAATCGCGAGGGAGGGGAGAAATATTCTCATCCCCATAGCAACGCACGTGGCCACAAACTATGCACCAAAACGTGGAGATAACCCGCGCTAGGTATAACATTCCAGAAGGAAGCCTTCTCAGAATCCTACCTGGGTGTCCCAGATAACAAACGGTGTTTTGAGACTTCGGCAGAAGGATTAAGAGATTTTATTACCCTACATTTACCCTTTTTGTAATTTAAAATATTCCATCTCTTTATTTAAAAACAACGACATCGGTGTTTTTTAAAAATTCGGGACAGGGTTTGGAGTCTGGACGGTATCACTACTTTATCCTTTTATTGCTATGCATTATAACATTCTATTTCTTTATCTCAAAAAAAAAAACAACAGCGGTGTTTTTTGGGACTTCGCGGAAGGATTGAAGTCGGGACGGCACTATTATTCCATCCTTTATTGCTTTGCATTATAATATTTCATTTCTACACTCTAAAACAACAACAAAGTGATTCATCGATCTGGATACGCGACTTATAAAACATGTCGAGAATTTACAGTACCGAGGATGTATACATATGCAATTTATCAAATATAGTCCTCACAGCATTTTTATTATAAATCAGTTTATTTTACTCGTTCACGTGTTTCAGTTAACCTTTTAAATTTTACACGCATGAAAACAAAGAAAATAACCATGGTGACATAACGTAACCTCGCTAAAAAGGGACTAAAGCTTGGAGATAAAACTAGAAAAAAAATCCTTTGATCTTTTCTGCATATTTGACAATCACTGACTGAAATGATATTAAAGCGAAGACCCAAAATTCAATCGAATATATTGTGAACATAAATTGTTCAAATATTTTCTCCGATTTTCACTTCAAAGACATTTGCATTGTGGTTAACCTTGTAAGTTTCCTTTTTTCGATTAATTTACACAAGTCCCTGAAAATAAAAGCAGTTGGACCCTTGTAAATCTACAATTTTCAGATTTATTTACAAAACAGTAATCTCTCGAAATGCGCGGTTTTTTATTGCGCGGTTTCACGCCCACTATTTTAAAATCCGAGTGCGGTATAAGATTCGTTTTGGGCGGATTTTCAGGCGTATTTTTTTCCTTAAAAGTTTAAACCAATTATAGAAAAAAAAAATCAATACAAAGATATTATCAACAAAAAATATACTATTTATAGTTAAAGTATTAACATTGTGGAGGTTTAATGACATTGTAATTGGTTTTATCAAACACAGTTCATTCCACTTTACGTAACGGTATAGCCCTACTGGTTTCAAGGTTTTCGCCTCATCATCAGGGGAGCACAACCAAGACTCAACACAGATCCTTCGCTTCTTCTAATCCCATATCTTCTCATACAGCTACGATTTCTCTGGCTTTCTACGTTCCTTTCTTTAAAAATATCATTCACTCAATCCAACCATAATTTCCTCGGTCTTTATCATGCCTTGCTCTCACATTTGTACAATATATTTCTTTTGTAAGTCTATATTCATTCATTCGTCCCACGTGCCCAACCCATCTCAGAAGCCCCTTCTTCATCTTATTCAACAGTCTTAAGTTTAAATTTGTCCTAAATCTCTTCATTCGTATTCACTCATACATTGTCACTCCATGTATTCTTATAAGTACATGTATTCTATAACATTTATTCGTCTCCTTTCTGCCTTGTTCCACGTTCACGTTTCACTTCCATGTATAAAGTTGGTTCTAAATTTTTCATAGTTTAATAAACATACGAGTATTCAACTAATTCATAATATTAACAAAATTAGAATAAATTGTTTATTAAGTATAAAAATAACAAAAAGAAAACGTGTGTTCGTCGACGTTTTAATTTGTTTGTGAATGCGAATGCTGGCGCACTGCTGAAATTCCAAAAACAGCTTAAATTTCCAAAGAAGTTTTAAGTCCCTGTTAAGAGATGTATAAACAGCTTTGATAGATTTTTCTAATTGATGTTGATTTCTTGGGAGAATTTAACACAGTAAAACAGTAACGAAGGAACCATAAACTAGAATGAATAATTATTTTTTTGATAGCATGATTGAATTTTCAATAAATATGTTGTTTTTAACTGATTGTGGTGTTATTTCAAGTACGAACTCATTTTTATTAGATAGCGATTGAAATGTTACTTTTAGCAGAAAGTCTCACGTATCAACTTCCGAACAATTTAAATGTTCTCTCTTCGATCATACCAGGAGGCTTTGAAACTACCCCCTGTTAAAAACTATGTATATAGTGTAAATATATTTATTACCGGCGTTAAATAAAAGTGTCCAATAGAATAATTCTCGGAGTACCTACGGGATGAAATTATGGAGTATGGATAATGAAATTATGGAGTACCTACGAGATACCATAAAACGGGGAATGCCTTTTTTAATTCACACGCAGACGAAATCTGGACGATTCTTGCAGCCAGTGTGTGAAGAGTTTTTTTATAGGAATTTAACATCGTATTGTACGGATTTGTGATGCGCGATGTTTTTCCGGAACATATACCGGCTTAAAGTCAGGGATTGCTGTTCTTTCTATCTCCATATTTTGTCAAACATCTCAAGACATGTGGAATCCGACGACCTCCGTGGTCAGGTGGTAAGATGCTTGCCTACTCATCCGGAAGTTGCGGGTTCGATCCCCGCTGGAACCCAGTTTCTTTTAAATGGGATTCCAGTCTGGTTTTCACTTATGACCCATTAAAATATCTTTCTGGTTGGTTGGAAGAAATTGCCGCATGGCAATAAACTCGCCAGGTTAAAAGAAATGCCAGTTGGTTCAGTTAGTTTGTCACTTGTTTTATAGACTTCATTTGATTTAATTTTAATAATACACGCATGATCATTTTCTTTTATAACATTTCAACCTAACCTACCGTACTAAGTACGACAATATGACGCCTTTCTAGAAAAAACTTTACTGATTGAATATAAGAAATCGGTGTCAATAACATACATTGCCACTTCTGCATAACGTTCTTCATTGTTCCGCCACTTCCCTCATATCAAATCGAAAATTTTCAGCACCTGCCTGATCTTGAATTTGCGTTCCGCTCAAGCGGATATTGTCTAATAGTTTTTTTCCAGATCATCGCTCTTCATTTGCCGTGTTCTCTTTTATTGCCCATGGCGTTAGTCTCTGAAACCGGCTGCCAACTAACAAAATACTAGCTCCGTTGTTGGCGTATTTTAAATAGCGAGTACCCTTCAGTGACTTAGCGCGTTTCCTGATTTCCTCATTTGTATTCTACTCAATATCTCCTCCTATTCTATATTTGGAGATTAAATTGTTATACTTGTATTTATTATATCTACATAATCATTTCAATCTTCTTCCACGTCCACGTTTCCCTCCCATACACCAAAGCCGGCACTGAACCACTGTTGCGATTTATCATCTCAGAGGATTTTGTTCCGTTTGAGAATATATATTTAAGTGCCCTATTGACTATATTCTCTATAATTAGGTATTAATAAAAAAACCCTTTAATTTCCACAATCCGAACAAAAAATCTTTAATACTCGTAATTGAAATTAATTGACTACTAAAATTTTGTACTAGTGTTGATGAAATACAAAGCGCTTTTAGTAAATATTATTAAAAAGGTATTTTGTTTATGTATAATACTCGTATATGTCATTCTTTAGATATGATTGAATTGTATTTTTACAAAAATACTGAATATACAATCGCAGACAAAACAACCAGGAAAAATATAGTATGATAAATATACTTTGAAAAACCGAACCATTAAAAACTTGTAATACAATCCCGTTATACGCCAGTTGCATTGCATTCTAGTTTATCAACTGTCATATTAAGTTCACTGAGATGCAATTTAAAACAAATTGAATTGTCACGAAAGTTGTTAGCTTTATTTATATGAAAGTGCGTTTTGAAACAATAAACCGGATAGAAGTTTTAGTAAATTATATATTATCAATCAAATTCCAAAAGACTAAACAAATATAGTATATATACAGAGAAAATCAAATGAAAATGCTCAACAATTTGTGTGTCACGTTCCTCAATATTAAGGTTGCGACGAGGAAGAAAAAAAAAAAGAGGAAATAAAAAAAATGAGAATGATAAACTATCAAAAGGTCTGGCTCATCACATATCGTTCTCAACAGGAGAGCGAGCTCAGCCACGAGGATGATAGATGTTTCTTAACTCACACCTTTGTACACGTGAACCAGGTTGTTAAAATAAATTATAGTAAATAAACAGTAAGTAAAAGTATGAACACAATAAACATGTACAAATACTGTTCAAAATATAAATCTACACGCATACCAGCCCCAACTCCCTGCTAGCGTCAAGTTTGTCGAGATTGTAAAGCATATCGCAGTGTTCTCTCTACCTTCATATTTAAGCTGTCCATCCACGTTTCACCCCGATACATTAAAGTTGGCACCAAAATATTGTTGTGGGCTATTATCCTTGCAGATTTGATACTGCCCGGTTCCAGGATACATGTTTTAGTACCCCATTGATTATGTTTCCTATCATTACACGCTTTTCGATATCCTTCTTACTATTCCATCATCTAAGAAAATACAACCTATATAACATAGCAGAATTACTTTACTGGCTTCAATCTTTCATCATTCACCCATATGTCATTATCACAGTGTATTCGATTCAAGTATTTTTAAACTATACGTTTCTCTGTTACCTACATACACCACATATTTACTAAAGTAAATAAACTCCAACTCTTTGTGACACATCCCCTATTGTTTCCGATTGTTTTTCATTTTGGGGGATGCTGAAAGACAAAATATTTAACAATACCCATTCTTCAAACACGGAACAAACAATTTTGTTTGACATTCTTCCTCAAATATTTGCTTTTGACTTAAACACTTAAACGCCCTCATCCCAGCACTTTACTCTTATGCCCAGCCTTATTCCTTTCTAGAAGACTACGAGAAAAAAGGAATAACTACCACGTTGAAGTTTTATGCTCTGGAATTGGGTAGAACTTTATTAAACTCGTATTATATCGTATTGTTATGTACTTTCGTATAAAGTACCACAAATTTGTTGACTCCAGTCTGTTTAAAATTATCAAAATCGATCTTAAATGAATAAAAAATAAATAGTCATATATCGTTAATAAAACTAAATTTTCGAAACATAAGTTGAAAACGACTTGAAAAATTAGAATTCAAGTTAAAATAATCCCATCACTTAATTTCGCATTGACTTTATTTTCAATCACTACACACCTTTCGATATCTTTCGTAACCCTTCCATCATCTGTGAAAATACTACCTTTACAGTAGAATTATTTAACTTCCTCCAATCTTTCATCACTCTTAATTACTTTTATTATTACAGTTTTTTAACAACATTATATTAGATTTCGTAATATTAATTTTCAGATTTTTGTCTTCGCATCTCTTATACAATTTGCTGTCAAATTCTGCAATTCATCTTAACTTTTTGCCAATATTACCATGTCATCTACGTAAAGCAATTCGTATATGTTTCCATTCGACATTCGTATTCCACTAATTGACATCAATAGTGGCATACGAAGGTTATACACATAAATCTATATAAGTATTGAACAACCAGGATGACATAACGCATCCTTGCTTTGTAGTCAAGACATTATTCACCACAAAATAATTTACATTCAACACTATACTCATTCAGTATTTTCCGCATTCTTGTTCGTGCTCCCTGATGATGAGGTGAAAACCTTGAAACCAAGTAGGTTTATGTAGTTCTGTAAAGTGGAATAAAAAGTATTGGACTAAACAAATAACAATAACTGAATTATTTGAAAAAATATGTTTTCCTAAGGTTTAATTGATAAACTCTTTATGTAATTTGAGTAATTCTTTGACCTACTAGCATTGAAATTGAATTCCTTTTTAATAAAGGAAACGATAACCCAATACTCCATAGTGGCAAATGCAACACTATAGTGCAGAAAATGTAGGATGAGTCCTGTGACAGCTCACAAATTTGTCCCAATACAACCTTGTAACGATGTTCAGTAATTTTAATTATTTTATCAACTATAATATAAGCCTCAATTCTAATAAAAAAACTAGTTATTTAGGTAAATACATTACATAAGGTTGTATTGGGGTAAATTTGTGAGCTTTCACAGGACTCATCCTAGAATTTCCGAACTATAAGAAGCATTTACTTTGTAAAATTCAGTCAGAGTTATTTTGAATTTTCCGCCACTTGTTATTTGAAATAGAGTTTCTTATTCTTGAGAAAGTTAAAACCAAGATGCAGCCAAAGGAAAAATAATAATTGTATTCAAAACTGAAATAATATTCCAATTAGATTTCTTTCCTCGGTTGCAAAGAATTCTTCAAAAAGTTATCATAAATTTAATGAATACCAAGAATACTGTGGAATTGCGGAATTTCCATTGTTAAATCCCCATTCAGTAAACTACCGTTGTACTGAGAATGTCTCCCCTCTATTGGCGAGGCGTATTTTTGTGCGACATCTTTGTGGAATTGTTAACAGCTGATGTGAAATTCGGGACAAAGATATATAAAAATAAGGGGATTGTACACTTTTAAGGGTAGAATATTCTCTTAAAGATTTTGTTTTTTTTTTTGTTCAACATTTTTCAGATATAAAAACTCAATTTTTTTTCTTCATTATTTCACTAATAACATTTAAAACTTTTACACCTGTTTCTATTTCCTAATGCGAGGCTCTCTTTAGACGGAATGATGCCGGTTTATTACGAAAAAAGTACTTAGGTACGACTAGTGTCATATTTCTACAAACCTACCACAGTAGAAGTGTAGCGGGAATTTATTTATTTATTTATTTTATAAAGCTAAATTATAATGCATACATAGCTTAAGATACATTATATACAGCAGCAAATATATAAAAGTTAGTAAATAAGAAATATTATTACAGTTTAGTCGAAACAACTAAATTCGATCTTCTCGGAAACGTTGAAAATGTCAATATCCGCGGCTTAATTTAAAAAGGACATCCCGTGATACAGAGTGAGACCACATGGCAGGTAAGGTCTGCTTATTGGCGGTTTAAATAGGTCAATATTTCTATACCACGAATAGTTGTCTTGTTGTAAAAAATAATACTTGATCTTTACCAACATAGTAAGATTAGGTGAAGCTCCCGTCTGCTTCTTAAATCTATAAGATAATACCCTCACACCCTTCCTCACTCTAAGAAGGTAGAAACCGTTGTCTCATAAGTAGAAAAATCTCGAAAACTTCTTTTGGACTTTCTTCACCATTTGAGAGTAACGAATCCCCCCCGAACTTCAAATCAATGCTCCACATTCTAGATTGCAATGAACCAGCGTGTTAGAGAGGGTTTGGACGTACGGGTGAGTAATGAAAGATTGGAGCAAGTTGAAAAATTCTGCTATTGGAGTAGTATTTCCTCAGATGATGGAAAAGTTAAGAGAGATATCGAATGGCTTATAGTGATAGAAAAAAAATCTATAGGGTACTAACTCATGTATATTGGAACCGGATAGAATTAAAATATGTTAAGATAATAATATTATGTTGCCTTTTTTGTCGTACGGGAGTGAAACGTGGATCTGGAATAAGACTGAGAGGAACCGTATAAATGCTTGCTTTCAGATAAATACATTGAGTGACAATGTATGAAAGAATACGGAATGAAGTGATTTAGGATGAATATGAACTTAAGGAAGAGTAAGATGATGAAGAGCACGGTAAGGTGGTTTGGGCATGTGGATCGAATGAGTGTAGATAGTCTTACAAAACAGATATGTAGTTCAAATATGAGTAAAACAGATATGTAGTGCAAATATGAGGAAGACCAAAGTATGATTGGATCAAGTGAATAATATTCTTAAAGAAGGGAACATAGATTCGTCAGAGGAAATTGTACAAGTTGTACTAGAAGGTTTATGGATGTAAAATAAGCTAAGAATATATGTTAAGATTAGAAAGTTTTGCACTCTGTTCTATCTATCTACCCGATAAGGAGATGGCTTGATAGTATGTACACATGTTTTATTTTTTAAATAATTTGATCTAGTAGAATCTAGAGAATTTGGAAGAGTTTTCCACATGGCAATAAACTTTTCAGGTTCTATTTTATCTAATGAGAGTGTAATGCAATATAATAATAAAAGGTAAAACACTTTAGGTAAAAGGTAAGACTCTAATTTGTGCACGTCTGCATTAGCATTTCTATAAAAACTCGCGAATCCTCTCTTAAAACGTATGAAGTGGTGAAAAAAAGGAGGAAGAGTTCAAAATGAATATATTATAATCGCGAAATTATAGAGATACAGCTTTTAAATGAAAGAATAAACCGTCAAGCAGAGCAAAATAGGTTATTCGAAAGAATAAATCGTCAAGCGGAGCAAAATAGGTTATTTGAAAAAATATACCGTCGAGCGGAGCAAAATAGGTTATTCGAAAAAATAAACCGTCAAGCAGAGCAAAATAGGTTATTCGAATGAACGTTTTGCTAAATATCACAATTTTTGATAACGGACGTGAAATTTTCAGCATTTAGCGCAATATTATTGATGAAACTGTCGTTATCATAAACTTTAATCAAATGGCCGATTTTGATTACATGGACTGTCGCTTTTCTTTATTCAGAAATCTGATGACGCACAGTTGTCCATAAGCCATATTCTCACTTTACATTATCCACATCATATCACGTCCTTATTAGGGTAGGCAGAGAGAACATATCTCCTCTTCATTATTAGGGTAGATCAGTATATTCTGGCATATATCTTTTGATTCAGTCACGTCTGTACATCTCACCATGTGTATTTGACGACCTCCGTGATCAATTTAGTAAGATACCCGTCTCCTTACACATAAATTATGGGTTCAACTCCTGTTTGAATCCAGATCAAAAAAAGGTTTTCACTATCACTAAATGTCTCATAATATTTTGGAAAAGATGCACTTTTATATTTCTGATCACTATTCGGGGTACAGAAATATTGACCTATTTTAGACTGGCAATGAGTAGAACTAATCTGCTATGTGCTCTTCCTTTATATCACGGACTGTCCCTATTGAATAAGGCCTTGCATATTGACATTTCTGAAAATGTTTTTAAAGAAACTATGTAGAGCTTTCTTAATAATGAGAGTTAGTTATTTCGGCTAAACTAATATTTCTTGTTTTCTATTTTTTTTGCTACAGTATACGAGCATGTGTCTTTAAAGTTTGTATATAAACTTTTTCTTGTCACCGTTGTGTTGTCGCTGTCACTTAAGCTTTGTATGTAATTGGGTTAAACCAGTGTATGCAAACTTTATAAAAAAATAAATAAACACCTTTCTGGTTGATTGGAGGAAATTGCCACATGGCGGTCATCCCACAAGGCTGTACTACATACAAAGAAAATTTTAGTAATATTAGGTTTGAGTCCCAAGCTAGAATGCCCTTGAGGAGAGTTTGCTCTCTAAACGGCGCTATATAAAAGTGTCCATTGAATTTAATAACATTTCCATTATGTGGGCTTAAAACATCTGGTATCTTCGCGGCTGGGTTCGCCCTATATTGGTGGGGTGTATCTCGGCCGGGGGAATGAGATATTTATTTATTTTTATATATTTATTTATTTTACCCATGACAAGAAATATACATAATTTGTGAAACAGGTTATTTAATTTGGACACAAACAACAGGTTATTTAATTTGGACACACAATTTTAATAGATCGCTTCATCCGTTTCTATATTTTTTATTAATTATTTATTTATTTTGGACATGACAAGAAATATACACAATTCGCGAAAAACCAACAGGTAATTTAATTTGATCTAGATTTGTTGCCTTTCATTTGTCGTGTCCCCAGTAAACTAGGCTTTTGCCTGTGTCTCACTGAGGACATATAGTATGAAAAAATAAATCGATACTTATTTTTGATTAGATATATAAAGCCCCGTGTCACATTCTCATCAACCGGACAAACAGCGAAACTAAATTACACATGTATACATCACGCAAAATCAAACAAAAAAATCAAAAAGATAAGCCCAGACCTTTTGATAGCTTCTTAAATGTATTTTCTGCTACTTATCTTGAGATATACAGTACAGAATGAAGTGACACGTAGCCAGAATGTCAGACTCCCGATGGACCAATGGTACCCAAGAGGCATAAAGAGGTCCAGAAGAAGACCGAACGTACGCTGGATAGATGAAATCAGGAAGCATGGCAGCATCACATGGCATCAACAAGCAAAAAACCGAACGTTTGGAGTCAGCTTGGGGAGACCTTCATCCAGCAGTGGATCGACCCTGGTTGACAGTGATGATGATGATGATGATACGAGTGCATATGTGTGATTTTGGAATGTATTTGAATATGAACATATTATGTTGCTATTAATAAACCCATATTTATTTCTTCATTTATTTTTAAAGTTTTTTACTCTTCCCTCATTGAGAATTTGAGTTTTTTGGCCATGTCTCTCGGGTGCAACTGTGATATTACTTTGTTTTTTCACTTTGTTTATTTGTCACTGTTTAAATTATTAAAATAAATTGTGATTTGTTACCTTTTTTGCCTTTTGACCTTCTTGAAACTGTACACAATATTGCAAAATATTTGTGGTCTATTTTTTATTAGATGTAGCCCATAACAGTGTATTTTATTAGATGTAGCCCATAACAGTGTATTTTATTAGATGTAGCCCATAACAGTGTATTTTTTCGCATTTTAACTTTTTATATTCTATTTTTTATATTTTATATTCTATTTTTATATTCTTCGAGTATTCTTTCTAGCTTTAGGAAACACTTGAAGACAACCCTTTTTGAAGTTTTTAGTAAAAATGTATGATTTTATACGAATACACTATAGCCCAATGAGACTCTGGAATTAGTTATAAACCAATATAAAACTCGCTCCGTCCTTGGCATGCTTTAAGAAGCGACTGAAAAACCTCTTAATTTCTAGTCAGTACAATAACGTGTTTCATTCCTGATTTTCCTTTTCCTTTCCTCTCCACCATCCATTCCTTTCCTTTTGATTGATGATATCTCACTTTATATGAAAAATAATGTTCGGGTGACTGTCCGTCTTTGTGGGGTTCGTGGGCATGTGCTCACGTATATGTTTATGGATTTCGTGGGGATGGATAGTCGTTTGAATGATTTATGCGACCACGTAACTTGCTTCATTTACTTTTGTCTGGTTGGTTGGAAGAGATTGCCGCCAGGTATTTGCAATAAAAGTGTTAAATAAATAAATAAACCCACCTAAAATTGAACGATTACCATCACATATTGGAAGATTTAGAATGGTTTACTTCTTACGTCTTTTCTTTGTAATTTTTGTACGATTTTCTAACCAAATTTGTTCTTCTTAGAATATGCAGATTATGGAGAAGTTCTAAATTTATGGCCACAGCCACCCCCTTCCTATTCTTACATTTGACTAATATGCATTATTTTAAATCTGTCAATAAAAGTGTGATCGAATCCCGAACTAAAGTGCACTTGAGATAATTTTCTCTCTAAACGGCATTACATAAATTTTATTTAAATGTTATGATTATGTCATGATTTTCACGCGTACAATTGACTATTCTTGTCAATCTTTCATAATTCATTCTTTCTACGTGGCCGAATTATTTCAATGCTCTGTTCATCTGCTTAAACATTGCATTTTTTTTGTCAATTCGCATTATTTCTTAATGTGTTCATTCTTGGTTCTGTCACACATTTTCCAAGCATTCTTCGCTTCACTCTAATTTCTTACACATTCATTTTATTTTCATCACTTTTGTCATTCCAAGTTAGGCTCGTACAGTACCCGGCGGCATTTCTACACGTGTTTCTTATCTCTTATCCCCAGTCCTTCTTCAGGCGGAATGATCCCGGTTTGTAACGAGAGCAGTGCTTAGGTCAGACTGGTGTCATATTAGATTGTAAGTGTGTACATATTTCAGAGGAGTGAAACTTTTTGTATTCTTTGGTTATAATTTTTTTCTTTATACTTACGGTTTTTGTAAAGCTTGAATGTTTCTAAATTCATTGTCAAAGCCATAAGCAAAAACAAATATAAGCTATTTTTATACTTTTACCGTTTTCTTTGGGTTGATGAAATTTTGAGTTCTGTTTTTTTCCACGTTCACGTATTACCTCTCGAAAAGTAAAATCAGAACTCTGTTAATATAGTACAAGTTTAAATATTCATGAAATATTTTAAATAGAATTTTCAAATTTTTATTTTTTTCAATTTTGTGGACAATTTTCATTATCATTCTGTAATACATTTTGAGTTTGAGCGATAACTGTTTTCAATTGAGTCTGTTTTTTATAAATTGTTATTTTCGTTATCATACATTTTAATAAGACCTCCCAAGGGTTGTTTCAAAGTGTTCTTAAAAGCTGTACTGCTTATAACAAGAATATGGGAATTTTCTCTAATGGAACAAAATAATCGATCAGGGATTTGTTTTTCAAAGTATAAAATGCAATAAATTAGTTGGTAGTTAAATTTTAATTAGAGCAAAGTTAATGGGACTCCATAGACTAGTTCCAGAGGTGCGATTACGAGATACCAAAATGGTCGGTTCAAATGATAAAACTTGCCTTAACTGCTTTTTAAGTAACCTAACTTTAACTACATATGAATTAGTCGGAGAAAAAAATAATATTTCGGTTTGAAAGTAAAAAGATAACATTTCTTCTTCGTATTCGTAAACAATACTTGTGATAAAGTATGTCTAGAGTTGAAGTTTTGATTTTTTTTCTGTACTATTCTTTTCGAATTAATGTCAAATTGATATGGTAAGGTGCGGGCAGCTGAATGGGGACGGTCCAGTATCGTATGATTTACTGTGTATATTTAAAATATGTAATAATTTTGATGTGTATTATATAAAATGAAAACAGTTTTATAAGGTTCTTTGTGCCATTGATGGAAAATAAAATTTTAAAATGAAACACGTCTGAATATCTAGGAAATGTTTATTCGTATCATAAAACTTGGTGGCTAACTAGAGGTTGTGGTAGAGGTTTTTTATAAAACGGTCCCATTGAACTTAAATTTATTTCATTTGTATTGTTTTCTTTAATAAATTAGATTTTTTACTAAGATATTTTAAAAAGCATGGCTGGGAGACAACGTTGTCATTGGCCCCAAAAATCAAGCCTTCGTATTAAGAACCGCAGAATTAGACATAGATATAACGATTTTTCATCTCATGTATTGGCAATACTACCCCGCACGTGAAGAGACATTAACACTAGAACCATTTAGCGCGTTTGTAAGTATTGTTACCAGACGAATTCTTTAACTACGGCCACGAACGCCTCGAGTCACGAACAAATCGGCTTACGAACATAATTTCTGAACAAATGTTGACTCGACCTGCGTACAATGCCTCGGCTCACGAATTAGTTGTAACGGCGCATTACGCAATTACGCATTAGTTGTTCTCCGGTGCGCGCGTTGTGAACATTGTTTGTCGTTGCGTTCGTTGTTCTTGATACTATTTTTATTTTATTTTTATATATATAATGTACAGTATATATGAAATATATTTTGTATTAAATTAAGCCTCATTATAGCTCCCAAGAAAATGAATTTCGGTTTGCGAACATTTCAGCTCAGGAACGGAATCAAAGAACGAATTAAGTTCATAACCCGAGGTACCACTGTACATCGGTATTTTTTCGGGTACCATTTGAAATCGAACACGATACTCAGGGGTGGAAGTCAAACGCCAATTAGACAATGTCGTATTCGTTTGGGCCAATCGCTAGATTGTTAAGACAGAAAAGTTACATAATAAATCCGATGGGATAAATGAAGAGAAAGCCCATAAAAAATTCCATTGATGTTAGATTTTTAAGATTAAAAATATTAACTGATTTGCACTTATCCAAGTTTACTTTTTCAAATTACTTTCGAAAATTGAAGTGTAAAATGGTTTCACAAATGTAGCGCAAAAAAGCTTACTATTTTACGAATTTCATTTAATATCTTCGAAAGCAATTTACTGACTAAGAATCAATGATCGTCTTTAAATTTTATGCGTTATAAAAACGTATATAAACGTTATTTGACAGGAACCGACACTATTCTACTAACAATTCTGAATGCCATAAAGGAGGAAATTCTCCCTCAATAAACCAAAGCCACCCTTAATGTGTTAACCCAAAAAAACGTGATATTTTTACTATCACCAAAATGATTACATTCTGGATTATTTTGTAAATTTTTTTGGACTTGTTTTGGTTAGTCTTAACTTTTGATGAACAGGAAAATACAACATTGGAATATTCTACTATAATTTATTATAATACCCTCGACACGTGTTTCTTCTTCCTATCTCGAAGATTTTTTCAGGTGGAATAATATCGTATTGTCATCAGAGCAATGCTTAACTCAACTGGTAGCATGTTTCATCGGAAGTGTGTGTGGTCTATTGCTCCAAAGGAAGAAAAGCGATGTAACGTTTTAGATTTTTTGGTTATTTATTACATTGTTATTTTTACTTATGGCCTTATATTTTTCTAATGTTTCTTATTTCACTGTTTTGTATTATTTTTGTTATGTATAAAAAATTTTAACTTTACTTTTTTTTGAAGTTACAATGACTAAGTATTTTATTGTTAAATATTCAATTTTGGAGTTCTACAATGTTAAATTCCAAACCTTTGATAATTTTGGAGTTCTACAATGTTAAATTCCAAACCTTTGATAATTTTGGAGTTCTACAATGTTAAATTCCAAACCTTTTATAATTTCATAAGTACAAGCTTAGGGTAGCAAGCACGCATTTTTATTACATTTCGTTGTATACAGCATAACCTGACGGATTAATTGCAATGTGACAATATCTTCCAGCAAACCATATATTATGTAAAAGGGGTAGTGAGAAATACACAATAACCATTTTTAATAAAATTGGTTCCAACGCGAATCGAATCCGTAACCCTCAGTCGGTAGACAGGCATTTAACCAATTAAGCCATTAAATGGGCGTGTTCTACTATATTATTTTACATTTATGTTTCATACAATGCAACCTGATAGGATTATATATTTTGCATTTGGATTTTTTTTCAGCCAAGTCACTGAAAGTTCATAAAATATCTTTTGTGAGAAAAAGCCTGAAACCGGACACAAAGCAAATTTTATTCGAAAAGTTATGATGTACTCGTATGCTTGAAAATCCCAAAAGACGAATTCAAAATAATTTATACTACAGAGATTTATTTTTTTAAGGCAATCCTAAAAATGTGTTGAAGAAATCTCGTTGTCTACGTGTTTAATTAATATAAAAAGAAAAGATTCAACCACTGTTCAAGTGAAAAAAATAAGTAAATAGAAGCTTTTGGATGCAAAATTATATATTTTTTTATCTGTTTTGTAAGCCTTTCCTCATTCATTCATTCCACATGCCCAAACCATCTCAGCGTGCTCTTTTTTATCTTTATAAACACACGTCAGACTAACAAAACATATATAATATTGTAATTTGTTTTATTAAACACTGTTTATTCCACTTTGTGTGTCATCATTAGGGGAGCACAAACAATTATTATTTGTGCTCCCCTGATGATGAGGTGAAAACCTTGAAACCAGTAGGGCTATACCGTTACATAAAGTGGAATAAACAGTGTTTAATAAAAAAAATACAGTGTCTTTAAACCTCCACAATGTTAACGCCTTAACTATAAATATGACATATAATATATAGAGCAAATTTGAGTGAAATGTGTTTAAGAGGAATACTAAAGAAAGTATGGTTGGATCAAGTGAATGATAATTTGAAAGAAAGAAACGTTGAATGTCAGATAAATCGTAGAAGTCGTATGAGAAGATGTATGAATGTCGAAAATACTAAAAATGTGCTTCGAGGCTAAGAATGTGTGGCAGAAAAATGGGGTGATGGTATGTATGTACGAGTATGTATAAGTTATTTTGCTGATCTAGTCTAATAACTATGTGCAAATGTGTTTTTTTTTAATAATTTATATTTTAATATTTCTTACACAACGTTCCTAGTTTCGGGTTAACTTCTGTCTGTTTCATCCCTTTCCTTGTCAAAATGTTCGAATCCTGGTCATTCTTTGGCGCATTCCTCCAGCACAAACTCCCACGTCAAATGCCAAATAAAAGTAGTAAATTCTTTCCTGGATAAACGAATTAAATGGGAAATCTGTCACTTTATTACATTACAGATTTCCAACTGTAAAATTGTTATTATTTTGTCCTTCCTGAGATCAGAATTCACCGGACTTAGTTTTTTTATACTTAATCGCAAATTAAATCACCTAAGAATACTTTTAAGGGTTTAATATATTTCATTTTATGGTTTGATGTATTTCATTTAAAGGTTTAATGTATTTCATTCCACTTTATGTATAACCGAACGGGCTTATCACCATTTGGATATCTTGACTAACCAAGAAGGAAGACGTTTAAATCCCTGCCGAACATCACTTTCTGTTGGCGATTTGATTTTGATGAAATTTGGACACATATAAGCTTTTCTCAATTTTTTTCACAGATAATATGAAGTGGTTTTAGAGTGTAATTAATTTTTCTTGTCAAGTATTCATTTTCTGTTTTTTTTTTAAATTTACATGCACAAGGATATGAGCTGAAAACCATCTGATTTCCTCGCAGCCGGGTATGCCCCATATTGGTGGGATGTATTTCGAGATGAGCCCTGAACTTTTTATAGTTTCTCTCTCAAATGTGTTTTCGGTTTTTTTTTTAGGTATATTATTTATATATGTACGAGTACATACAATGATGCTATCGATAAACCTATTTTTATTTATATAGATTTGTGAATGGAAACGGTTCCTTATTTTTTAACGGGAACGGAACCTAAAAGCGCCGGAATAGTATACAAGTATTTTTATTTATTTAATTAATTAACGACACAACAGTGTCTTTATATACAAATGAACATTTGACAGGTTATACAAGTACTTAAAATTATTGACAAATAATACAACTTTATCTTAAACTAACATGAAGATACAAAAAGCAGTAGTAATAATAAATTACAGTCATTGTTTAATAATATTTAATAATTATATGCGTATTTAAGTTCAATATATGTTATGTATGTATAACACAAAATATTACCAAACTTCACCAAGCAGACTTACGTAATTGTCGAAGACTTATTTTATAGAGGTAAAGAACTCAGATTGGTTTTTAGTGCAATAACGCATACATAGAACAAATATTGAACTAATGGATTGGATTGAATTGGACAAATATTTTAACAACTAAGCTACCAGTTTTTTTGTATTTTGTCATTCTATTGACTTCATAATATTTACATAATTCTACTTTTCACAAGATAAACGGTCTTGATCACTAATTTCAATATGTTTTATGCCTGTTCTGTGAAATTCATAAATATACTCACGTAAACAACGCACTTGTGAGATTTTACAACTCTTAATACTAATAATATTAAATATAGGTTTATTGATAACAACATCGTACTATATGTTATCAAAAGGTCTGGGCTCATAAATTAATATATCATCAGTCGAGATACACCCCCACCAATAGAGGACGAGTTTGGCCGTAAGGACTCAGATGTATTGGCACAATTTAATTGAACCAACCAAAAAAATATCTTTTTACAATTTCGTTGAACAATCAGGAGCTTGACATATGCACAATAAACCGTATCTGTCGATATATTTTGAAAATGTAATTATTCCTGAGCCACGGTACAACAAAGATAAAATGAACACACGAAATATTTAATTTTTCATTTGTTGTACCGCGGCGCATGGACAATTGAGAAAAAATAGTGACGTCGTATACATTTACACATTTCACAATTATCAAAAAACAGAACACAAGAACTTTAAGACAATTATTATGATTTCAAACTCTCTTTTATTATAACTAACCATCGCTATTTTATTTTATAAAGGAATCAAAGTAACGAGCGAGAATAATTATGCTTATTGTGGAAAAATAAAATCAAAATTTCTCGCCGTACAGTGGTCATTTTAAAAACACTATCTACTAATAACTATGAATACATCTTAAAGATTGTAAAACTGTAACTACAGACTAACCTAAATTGATACTTTCTTACAGGATATCACTTTATTTAGTTTTTTTTAATAAGAGGCAATACACCCACACTAGTTAATAAATACAGAAGATATCGATTCGTTACCTACTCTTATTTAATCCTCACAGATTAGTTTAATATGTTTCTAATAAAATTTGGGGTAAAGCTACACGTACACATATGACTTTTGGCCTTTAGTATGTATTCGTAGTGGCCAAATAATGTAAAAATAAAATCTTGGAGCAATATTATGATCACGAGTACAATAAATTAGCGCTTTGTAATTCTTGGAGGTTTTGTTAGAAATATTATTTTTTAGAATATTTAGACCAGTGTTTCTTGACCGGGAGTCATGTGGCTTCCTTGGGGCCACAGAACATTTCAAGATTTCAAGGGAGCCATAGGTCAGAATAAAATATTAAAATTATATGAAAACGTGACTAGAGACGATCTTCGTTTGTCGCTGACAACTTTGCAGTTGTACATTAAAAAAAATTTCTAGTAACAAGGATTACACTAAATAAAGTATTATGTTTTGTTTTTAAAAATGAATATGCTTTAATTATTTTTATTAAAAATCCTTTTTGTAATATTTAAATAAACGGTGGAAATTTTAATGTCAAATTTTTCTATTTCTTTCACTTTTTATTGTACATATATACCGTCACACCATTTTCCTATCGGGGTAGACAGAGAAGACAGATCGCCAGACGTTCTTATTTAGACACACATTCTTAGTCTCTTCCACATCCATATATCTTCTCATACTACTTTAATGATTTCTTTGACTTTCTATGCTTTTTCTTCCAGAATAGCATTCACTTGATTCAACCATACTTTCCTTGGTTTTCTTCTCACACGGTTTTAACTAACGTCTGTGCTATATATATATATATATATATATATATATATATATATATATATATATATATATATATATATATATATATATATATATATATATATATATATTTTTTTTTTTTTTTTTTTTTGTCAGGTTTTCTTAATTTATTCGTTCCACATGTCTAAACCATCTCATGGTGTTCTTCATCATCTTACTCTTAACACATGAGCCTTATGTTCAAACTCATCCCTTATCAGTGCATTCTGTTTTCTATCATACGTTGTCACTCATGTATTGTATTATTCTCAAAGTATGCCTTTCTATAGCGTTTATTCGGTTCCTCTCTATCTTTTACCACGTTCACGTTTCACTCTCATACATCTAAGTTGGCACCAAAATACTATTGTAAACTTGGCATATTTTGATGTTATCCGGTTCGATAATATATGTTTTGGTGCTCCATTGACGTTCGCGTTGAAGATTTTTTATTTAGTCCATTCAATTACGCTCAAACAAATTCAGCGTATTACGTCCTAATTTTTTATTCAGATACTTTTACGCATAGGTCATTTATTCTGTCATCACTAAAATACAAAATAACAAAGTTTTAAGAGTCCGAGAGTCTTTTTCACAGACGAAACTGAAACACGAACAATAAAAGTCCGAGAACGTGTAACAATCGATTTCTTTGATGTGTGGTGTTGGCATCGGATGCTGTGGAATTCCGTGAACCGCTATAAAAACGAACGTCTCTATACTGCAAGTGCTAAATGTGACGGTACGACTGTTCTCAACATGTTTCCAGCATATCCTGCAGTTCTTCGGGAACATTTTCAGAAGTAAGTCATATGACACGAATAAATTGATGGTCATGGAAAACGTGCCAGGAAGAAGATGTAGAGACTAAGCGCCAGCAAGATAGAGTGATTAGGTGAAAGAAATAGGAGATGACTCTAAACCGTCATGCACATGTTAAAATAAAAGGATAAGAGACGAGAAGGCGCAACCCTACAGTTCCATACGTCACGATCCTGAGTATAATGAACGATAAACATTTATTTTATTTGATACAGGTTTTAACCCAATTACATCAAATAACAAGGAAAAAATTAATTAAGACAGGGACCAATACCATTAATACCTCTCTGTGAAGTAACTCAGTTTATAAAAAGTATTTTAAGGAGTTAAACCCTTAATTTATCCACCGATATGTAAAAAATATTGCTATCTTCATGCCACCAAACTATCCACAGATAACCACGTACTCAGAATATTGTATAATTGTTTGATCAGAAGTCATTTGGAATATTCCTCTAGAATATGGGCATCAGCAGGGACTACGTATTTACTCATGCTAGAAAGGGTTCAGAAAAGATTTCTCCATTCTCTCTACTCTATCCAATTGCCTTCTTTATCCCTGACTATCCAATTGCCTTCTTACTGGAGATACTTAGTTACAGATCATTCGAAAGTGGAAGATCTCTTCGATTGGGTGTCTGCTTTTTTGTTTGTTCTGGGGTGGTTAAGTTAACTCTTGAAAGTCTTGGTTTATATCTTCCAGATAATTATTAGAAACAACGCACAAATATATTGTTCTATCAACCCATAAGTCAAACCAACCTGTCTTAGAAAATGTCAGTAGGTAGAGCAATCATATTTCTTAACCGTGTGTGTTCTCAAATAGGCGTGTGTCATGTGTCGCTAAGTTCTTTTAAGAAAAATCGCTTAAATTTAGTGTAATACTCGTATTATAATTGAAATCATATAATTTTTTATATTATTTAATAATCTTTTAGTGTAACGTTAACATTTTTAATATTGTTTTGATCAAATTAGGCTTAACATTTTGAATAGTTTTATAAATGTTTCTTATTCAACTGATTATGTTTGGTCCTCGTACGAATTAGAGAAACCTGATGAAACTTACCTGATAAAAATACGTAATAAATGGAGTTAAAATCAGAAAATTCATTCTGCAAGGTCATCCCGTGTGCGAGATATGATCGAAAGACGTCATAAAAATAAGAGTAAAATGAAATCCTATTAAATGGCAACACGAGAAATAAAATTTGTTGACATGTATGTATATATTTTTTGTTCATCAGTAAGTTTAAAAAAAGTTAAAGTTGAGGCCAGGAAATGAAGTGAACAAAGGAAGAGGGTTTCTAGCAGTACTAAGCGAGTTAGCGAAATAGTTTGCCAATATTTTCACTTGTCTTGCTTTCCAATAAAATGTTATTGCCGAGGGTGGAGGATCCATCAATCGAGTGTCTGGCGAAAAAATGTTTTTCTAGGTGTTCAACCGAATTGTTTTTTTTTTTCTCTTAATGAGATTTTTTTTTGGAATGTTTCGTTCTAGATCATGATTGACAATATATCAGTATTAACGCAATTTAAAAGTGCTATTAATTTACGGTTTTAACCAGACGTAGAACCGATTTCAAACTGTAATCATGAAATAAATTCGGCTGTCAGTTTTTTTTTGCTGAAGAAATAAAATTTGCTCTTCTTCATTTGAGAGAAAACAAGTATGCGTGTTCAAATTGTATAGCTCTTATTGATAAAGTGTTTCGTCGATGTTCTTGTTAAATGTGTTTCAATATTATGTTATTAATATAATAGTTAAGGCATGAACATTGTGGGGGTTTAAAGACATTGTAATTTGTTTTATCAAACACTGTTTATTTCACTTTATGTAACGATGCATTTCAATATCAATTTATTCATACATCTCTTATCAATAAATTTCAATGTTGATTTTTTCATACATCTCTTATCAATACATTTCAATGTTGATTTCTTCATACATCTCTAATCAATACATTTCAATGTTGATTTTTTCATACATCTCTTATCAATACATTTCAATGTTGATTTCTTCAAACATCTCTAATCAATACATTTCAATGTTGATTTTTCAAACATCTCTAATCAATACATCTCAATGTTGATTTCTTCAAACATCTCTAATCAATACATTTCAATGTTGATTTTTTCAAACATCTCTAATCAATACAATTCAATGTTGATTTCTTCAAACATCTCTAATCAATACAATTCAATGTTGATTTTTTCAAACATCTCTAATCAATACATTTCAATGTTGATTTTTTCAAACATCTCTAATCAAAACATTTCAATGTTGATTTCTTCAAACATCTCTAATCAATACATTTCAATGTTGATTTCTTCTTAAATCTCTTATCAATACATTTTAATATTGATTTCTTCATACATCTCTTATTAATATATTTCAATATTTTTTATTGTATTATAATATATTACACTTTTATGTAAATATGTACACTTCAAGGATTTTTTGCCATGAAGTTTATTTTCCAATCAACCATACATACATATGTTAGATTGAAAATATTAAGCAAGACTTCCTTATCGTGACAAGACTTCCTTATTGTGACACACATATTTTGCTTTTTATATATGCATACACCTTTTCATACTACTTCTACGATTTCTCTGACTTTTCAAATTTCCTTCTTTCAAAATATTCCTTAATCCTTAGCCTTCCAATCACATTTGAAAGGTATATTTGTTTTGTTAGTCTTTTTTCATTAATTTGTTCTACATGCCCAAACCAACTCTAGTGTTCTTTCTTAATACAACAGCCTTAGGTTCATATTTATTCTTAATTTCTTTGTCTCGTATTCTGTACTCTTCTGAATGCACACATTTCTTCAGCATTATCTTAGATTCTTTCAGTCTCTTACAACGTTTACGTTTTACATCCATAAGTCACAGTTGGTATAAAATACTGTTATGGACTATCATACACACGTTTTGATACTGTCTTGTTCGAGTAAGTATTTTTAAGTGCTATATTAAGTTTGTTTCCTATCGCTACACCCTTTTCGATATATTTCGTAACTTTTCCACAATCTGAGAAAATTGTAATTTGTTTTATCAAACACTGTTTATTTCACTATTTGTAACGGTATAACTCTACCGGTTTCAAAGCTTTCACCTCATCACCAGGGGAGCACAAAGAAGTCTTGTTTGTGCTCCCCTGATAATGAGATGAAAGCCTTAATTCCGGTAAGGTTATACCGTTACAAAAAGTGGAATATATTTATTTAACACTTTTATTGCAAATACAATCTGGCGGGCTTTTTGCCAGGCGGCAATCTCTTATTTATTTATTTATTTAGCACTTTTATTGCCAATACAATCTGGCGGGCTTATTTCCAGGCGGCAATCTCTTCCACCCAACCAGACAAAAGTAAATGAAGCAAGTTACGTGGTCACATAAATCAATCAAATGACTATCCATCCCGACGAAATCCATAAACATAATATATGCGTGAGCTCAAACCCACGAGCCCCACAAAGACGGACAGTCACCCGAACATTCTTTTTCATATAAAGTGAGATATCATCAATCAAAAGGAAAGGAAGGAATGGTAGAAAGGAAAGGAAAAGAAAAATCAGGAATGAAACACGTTATTTTACTGACTAGAAATTAAGAGCTTTTTCAGTCGCTTCTTAAAGTACGAGTATATGCAGTGTTTGATAAAACAAATTACAATGACTTTAAACCTCCACAATGTTAATGCCTTAACTATAAATTATATATCTGAGAAAATACTATCTAAATTATTTTCATTTCAAAATAATTGTCGGTATATACCACCGTGTCTTGTAGTTAGTAAATAATTGACGGTATATACCACCGTGTCTTGTAGTTAGCAAATAATTGTCGGTATGTACTACCGTGTCTTGTAGTTAGTAAATAATTGATGGTATATACCACCGTGTCTTGTAGTTAGTACATAATTGTCGGTATATACCACAGTGTCTTGTAGTTAGTAAATAATTGACGGTATATACCACCGTGTCTTGTAGTTAGTAAATAATTGACGGTATATACCACCGTGTCTTGTAGTTAGCAAATAATTGTCGGTATGTACCACCGTGTCTTGTAGTTAGTAAATAATTGACGGTTTATACCACCGTGTCTTGTAGTTAGTAAATAATTGACGGTTTATAACACCGTGTCTTGTAGTTAGTAAATTAGTATTAAATTTAAAAATTAAACAAAATATAAATTTGAAGAATAATAGGACAAAGTATATTATTATTTTATAGTTAGGGATGAGGGATGATTCTTAAGTAAACAATGTATTTTTAGTTAGTTTTTAAAAAAATTATCAAGATGAATTAAACTAGATAAGTTTAGAAAGATCCTTCTAAAGTCGAGAAAAGTAAAAATATAGTACGTGATACATTGGAATACAAAGGATCTTGCCGTCACTAGAGTGGTGGGAAAGACTATGCTTAGAAAGTAAATTGAATTATTTAAGCAGATACAGTTTGGATTGCTCAATGCTCCAAAGAGGGTTGACAGAACGTGGAGATTTCTTCACGGTCTTTTTACACCTTTAGAGTCTGGCAAAAGGTAACTTTTAACTGAAGAATTGATGGATATTTGAAAACGAAAATTTTTCGCAACTAATAAAAAATAAGAAAAAAGACTTAATAAAACACAATGACAACAGAAACAATGTTAATCATATTTCCTGTGTTGTGACTTAGTTATACCTATAAAGTTTACTTCTACTCTAGAAATTAGATTTTTTTTGCATATTTTTAAAGTGTAGACTTAAAAATATTATCTCAAGAGAAAATTTTAAAATTCTAAATGTATAAAAAGTTATAGTTATAAATGAGGCAGCAATTACGCCGCACCGATATGATTCAGACAATAATCTCAAAACTTTAAACGCGTTTTTCTTGAAATTACTTTTTTCAACCTGGTCGACATAAAATCTCAAAGATTATTCAATTGATTGCCTTTAAATTGAATGTAAAACTTTGAAAAAAAAATTTTTATCGTTCCTACTTTGAAAAATTCAAAACTATTTTAAAAAAAATTAAATTTTTGAAAAAAAAAGAAAAAAAAATTGAAAATTTTTCAGACAGCCACCATTTACCAATTTTTTTTGGAACGAACTATAATGCCACTATTTTTTTTATCTAGAAACTGTGTATGATTTTTATTTCAAATTTAGGAAAGGGCTTCAATCATGTCGACCAGCTTATCCTCTTTTTTTTTACAAGATGTAACAGCTGATAACATTTGAATTTTAAATATTTTTTTTTCATAAATTTTTTTGTACATGCACAAATCATGAATAAACAAAGTGTAAAAAATGCACACTAAAAATGTTTTTAGTTTTTTTTTTGGTCTGAAAAAACGCCCGAAATTCACGCCTCTAGAGTACATAGAATAACTCCTTAAGTGTTTAATCCACCGATAAGTGAATCGGCTCAGTTATAAGTATTAATAGTGAAGTGGCTCAGACGAGAGAGTAAAGTTGCTCAGTTATACCTTCAAGTTTGCTAAAGAATTTAACACATCTTAATTCATTCAATAAGGCCATTCCGTGTGCAATTAGTGATGCTATTAATAGCTCAATTCGTAAATACGACACCAAAAACTGCCTAAATTCACGATGACTAACAATTGTCAGTCATTTAAACTAACAATTGTCAGTCACCAAAGTTTTGCTGTTTCCTATTAGCAATGTGTATACATATTAACATGCGCGTTAATATCTTTAGACGCTTAAGGAATACATTGCTATCTTATCTTCATACTAAATTTATGCGTGAAATATATTTATATTGATTTTGTAATATTTTTAATCTGTCAATAACAAGTAAACCCCCCTTGAGAGTTGGCTCTCTAAACAGCACTATATCAATTATCCTTTTATTATTATTACATTAAAAATATTTTTTAAGCTCCATGTGGACAACAGGACCACCCGTACCAAATACGTACAATATGTTGATTATACTTGTACAGCACCGGTACAAAGACAATAAAAAAGGTGTAAGGTTGTCGTTCAATCCTCGGAGATTCTGGTGTGATTTCAATGAATCTCGGTGAATAACTGAGTGAAGAGATGAGATTCCTTGTAGATCGGAAGAAATTTATAGAAATAAAAACACAGTATTACGTTAAAGACGAAAATAAATTTGTTCTTTTGCGTAATTTATGTTTATCCCATCGCACATCGCAAGCACCTCAATCGGACCGCTTATGTCGTCATTCTGCGCTAGTTCAACGCTTGTAACGCGCTTATCGCGCGCAGGTGCCGTCCGATCACGTGTGGTAATAATGCGAGAACTGCCCAAATATAGTATATGTTTTATTAATACACAACAATATTAAAGCAATGTTTTTTTTAATAGGTAATCCGAAGTAAATAAATATGACTTATCTATGTAACGCATATAGTACTTCCGATACAATACCTTAGATTTTTGAAAAGTTCCCATAAATTATCAAAAAATTTTTTAATACATTTTCGTTTCTTTCTATGTCCGACCCATAAATTGTTAATTATGCCACGAATTTCTAGTAAGAAGGTATAGAGTTAACCTCCATATTTTATTCGCATCAATCAGATGCTGCTCCGAGCACGTAGCCCCGATGTTTGGATAAGTTAACATGCGTTGTGAATCTTGTATGTTTTACATATTATTAACCCTTCTCAACATGGCTTCTTGGCAGGTAGGCTTACAGTGACCAATTTACTGATATACGATTATTTTAAAAGCATATAATTATTTTGAAAGCGTACGGTGTCCCATTAGTAGTCGCTAAAATATATTTGAGGTATCTGGATGCATGCTGGTAAGGTTAAAAAAATATTTGATGGGCAAAAAGCTTCTTATAAGAATACATCGTTTTATTATTTGAATTATTTTCATGACATTTCTTTATTCAATCGTTCCACGATTGTTTAAAAAGCATGTAATTATTTTGAAAGCGTACAATGTCCCATTAGTAATAGCTAACATATGTATTTGAGGGTCACTGGATGCATGCTGGTAAGGTTAAAAAAATATTTGGATGCACAAAGCTTCTTACCAGAATACGTCGTATTATTATTTTAATTATTTTCTTGACTTTTCTTCGTTCAATCGTTCCACGATTGTTTTAAAAGCATATAATTATTTTGAAAGAGTACGATGTCCAATTAGCAGTCGCTAAAATATATTTGTGGGTCACTGGATACATGCTGATAAGTTTAAAAAAATATTTGTGGGTCACTGGATATATGCTGGTGAGTTTAAAAATATATTTGTGGGTCACTGGATACATGCTGGTAAGTTTAAAAATATATATGTGGGTCACTGGATACATGCTGGTAAGTTTAAAAATATATTTGGAGGGCAGAAAGCTTTTTATCAGAATACGTCGTTTTATTATTTTTATTATTTTCTTGACTTTTCTTCATTCATTCGTTCCACATGCCTAAACCAACTTAATTGCTCTTCGTAATCTTTTTAAACAAATAAGCCTAATGTTAGTAATTATAATATAATAGTATCATGTTTGAATATTCTTTGTAATCTGCATCAGAATTTGTAATTTATTTAATTAATTCACGACACTACAGTGTCTTTTAAATAATATGAAAACAACAGCAGACCAGACAAATTAATTCAAATACTTAAATTATTGATAAAAAATTTAAAAGTTCATCTTAAACTTATGTTAAGAAACAATAAAGCAGTAATTACAATTACAAAGTTATTATTTAAATCGATAAATTTTTTTAAATCTTGTATACTTAAAGTTTATGTAGGTTAAAAGTTGTGTGATTTTAATGGTCCGTCAATACGTTAATTGAAGCTTATTAATTGTTCCGTCAATACGTTAATTGAAGCTTATTAATAGTTCCGTCAATACGTTAATTGAAGCTTGTTAATAGTTCCGTCAATACGTTAATTGAAGCTTATTAATAGTTCCGTCAATACGTTAATTGAAGCTTGTTAATAGTTCCGTCAATACGTTAATTGAAGCTTATTAATAGTTCCGTCAATACGTTAATTGAAGCTTGTTAATAGTTCCGTCAATACGTTAATTGAAGCTTATTAGTGGTTCCGTCAATACGTTAATTGAAATTTGTTAATATGTTAAGTAGACTGATATTATTTTAATGTGCATTACTATCGGTTTAAATCAGTTTTCGAAACAGAATAAGCTTACGATCCTTTAGTACGCAGAAAGCTCTAAGACAACTTACATACAATGCATTTAATTATAAGTTGTCTAACTAGTTACATTGAATATCTTGAATCTAGAAAACTATGTATTTAGAGATGTTCATTAATTTTTATGATTAAGATTACATAGTCTTCTTTTTTGCATTCAGCATTCTTTTATTAAAATAGTGTTTTCAAAAACTTCTTTTATCTTTGTCAAGTGACGATGAATCAAATTAAATGCTTAAAAATATTGTTAAATGGTCACTACCAAAGAAAAATAGAGCTCAGTGACCAGTTATTGGAGGAAGTGTAAATAAAATCAAAAGGTTATTGTTTCTTCTAAACTCTATTATTAACCAGTGACCACTAACAAATTCACTTGAAATATACTATTTAATTTCATATCACCTGAAGAGAAAGACAAGTACTTTGAAACCGGTAGTCAGCTCAATTTCTCAAAGTACTGAAATACACCAATAGATTCTCGACAATATACCTACGACATGTCCTTTGATACTTTGAACACATTGCTCGTGACCAAGGAGACAGTTTGGAGAGGCTTGGACACGTAGAACGATAACACATAAGAGAATAACTCTTAAAGTATTGGACAGGTCACAGCGTTGAACTGACAACAGGACCACCCGTAACAGCTGGTCTTCAAAATACGAAGATTAGAAATAGATGAAGAAGAGTCATCAAGGGCTATTATAGGAGTTATGAGCTACACAACATGATAGATGGATGGACGGAGTTGGCTCAAGTTATAAAACAGAGGCGAGTCCAAAGAAAAAGGTTGTTTAATTTAGCTTAACATAAAAAAAAACTAAATTTAACGTTTTCAGATAAAACAGTTTATTCCACGCACAACACACGACGATTTTAAGACTAAATTATTTCAAGTCTCTGAAAAACGTTTTAAAATGTCTGAATTTAGGGATGTAATAATTTCAATGTAATTTTTTCAACAAAGTTCGTAAAAGTTTTTGAAATAAGCCCAAAAAAAAAGTAACACAAACATTCAACATGAGTTACTGAAACCACTCGGGGATGTCAGTGCGAGTATACAACCTTCACCAACTTTAACTTTTGCTGTGAGAACACCTGTTGTACGAGTATTGTAGTAAATATTGTTTTGGTTCAAGGTGTTTCTTGTTGAGATCTTGAGTACACTACTATGTTCAATAAAAACACAAATAAAGTCCACAAGACATCATTTAAAAATCTTATACGATTTTCTAAATTTAAGAAAATTTTCTTCAAATAATCAACAAAATTATATTGGAGATAAAGTTTAACATGATGAATTTAAAACAGTTTTATTTATGTATTTAAGGACTCATTTTTTTTTATCATTGTTTTTATTATTAATTACACTGTACCATTTATAAATAAATATATAATGTGTATTATTCTTCTTCTTAAAGTTCTTCTCTATGGTCAGCAACACAAGGGTTCTTCAAAGAGCCAAAGTTGATAGAGGGTTGCTGACTAATATTAAAATCCGAAAGGTGTCCTATTTGGGTCATGTACTTAGAGGAGCAAAGTACAACTTACTGCACCTGATCATCCAAGGCAAAATAGAAGGTCGAATAGGTGTTGGCAGGAGACAAATCTCCTGGCTCTGCAATATACGTGATTGGACTGGTATAAGGAGCGTTGGAGATCTTTATTGGGCTGCCGGGGACAAATATGCCTACTCTCAGGTGATACTCAACGTTGAGGGGAACTGACGTGACACTAGGAAGAAGAAAGTTCTTCTCCATGCTGGAGGTTGGCAATCATCATGGCTTTTTAAAGTTTGCCTGAAGCTGCTTTGAACAAAGTTTCCATGCTAAAGTGGAACCACTCTTTTAGGTTCTTCTTCCTTGCACTTTCCTCGGCAACGTGACTTGACTGATTTCATATTTGTTTCAATAAATTACACTTTTGTTTAAATACAACCGGCAGATTTATTACTTTAAACCTTTTTTTTTTAAATTAACCAGGCTTTGTTTCATAATAATTATTGGTATCCATAACTATCAGTTTCATAATTGTGATTGGTATCTGTATTAAATATATCATTTAGGTTACTAAATCCGATGTCCGTAAATTAAAATGAAAATTATAATGACACGTTATGGTACCTATAAAAATTGGGAAGGTATACTCGTATTACATAGTATATAGGGCACTCGATTCTATATCTTGTATTTGTTTTCAGAATAGTTTTCCAGAGAGAAAAATTTTTTTTTTTAATTTTTAGGGTATCACGGTTATATGTCTCTTCATAGAATAACATTACTATCTTGGTTCGAGAGTTGACTTGTATAAGCTCTCCAGTTATCGCGTTCCTGGGCTACTTCTTGGCGATAGGTCTCCCCGATGCTCTGAGTATAATTTATATCAACCATCAAGTCATTGTGGTCTAGAACATCTCAGCGAACATTTCCTTTGGAAAATTCTTCTTCTTCTACGAACACGTATCCAGAATGGTGGAACCATGAGCCGTAAGAATGGCCAGGGACAGTATCCCCCAAGCAAGCAGACCTCCAGGACGACCTCCCAAAAGATGGAAAGACAGCTGGCAGTAGACGTCGCAAGAGGCAAACAATGATGCAGGACCATAACAGGCCAATATACCTAAAATAAGATGAATAAGAAGAACAAGAAGAAACTCTTTCCAGTCTTTTATATATTTTTTCTTGAATATTTGTACAGCTATACAATTATGCTGAAATCACTATTCGGGGCTCCTGGCAAGTCTAATAGTTAATTTTGAAGGTAGCTTTAAACTTATCCGAATTGGTAATTCAGATATATTGAAAAGCACGGCCGGGAGACAATATTGTCTTCAGCTCCTTTAATCGAGCCTTCGGTAAAATAACCACTATACTAGGTATGTAATTAGTTGTTTAAAATCATATGTGTTTAGTAATGCTAGCGTTGCTGAACAAGAAGAGTTACAAACACACGCACACTTCTAGCGCGTATATGTTGCAATCAGTCAAAAAAAATTCTGTCTGAAATCCATTTTTTATTAATTTTCTTGGGTTCGATGAGCATTCGAACCCAGAAGTCCAGGATCGACGTCAAGTGCATTACCAACTAAGTATCGGAGGTCGTCTAAATACGAGTGAATAATTTGTTTTAAATATACTACATTCTCTCTGTATATAACATATTGTCATTTTTAGATTGTTAAAAAAATTACCCTACAGTTTTTTATAGTAGAAAATTCCTTGCAATCAAGTATGATTGTTAGCTACGTGGATTGATGACGTCTATGTTTGTTTTGGTGCAAACTTGTTTAAATGTGTGCAAGCTGCTGTATTTCAGCAAGTACACAATGAAGGATATCAAACCCCAAGTCAAAGTGCCAACCAAATCGGTAGGAGATTTAAATAGAACGGTTTTTGTTTATGTTAATAACGCAATTGGAACCCATGAGAAGTAGCTTATGAGTTATAGGCATGTAAGTAAATAATTTATTTAGAGACCGAACCTTAAATGTACGCTTGCTTACCGTGAATTCTCACCGTTAGACTATTTATTTTAAGCCGTTGCTTTAATACTGTAGTGACTATACGTGCGGTCACTGAACTTACGAGGCGACCTTTGCCCGCCCAGTCATCAAACTCGCATGCTTCACAATGCGAGACAAACAATGGCCAAAGTTCACACGGTCGGTCATTCAACTCACTACTAGCGGAGACCGCATTCCATGAGGAAAGGAGAGAGCAACATATCTTCCGCGCTGTCAGTCAAAACAACGAATACCTACGTGACGACAATTAACATATTGTAAGGCAAAGACGAAACAGCGATATATCTCTTGCGCATTCCCGCACACATTCCAAATATTATAAATACCGACGTTTATCAATAAAATATCTCTGTGCATATTCCGATTTCGACAAGTTTTTATTTATCAACAATCATCCTCATCATCTCTTTTTATTATTATTTTGAAGGACAATATTCATTTTAAACAGCTGATAGTGGAGGAAAATAGAGAGCGATCGATCAGTTTAAAAATGGGTTATTGCTCATAATGAGTTACACGGTCATTTGAGGTAGATAAGTTTCTTAAAATGTTTAATTTTCTGATAAAAAACATGTTTATAAATCTGACCTTTACAGTAGACGTTAGAGCAGACCTGTGGCAGCATATTAAAGGTCAAACGAACGTGATCAGCATTCGGCAGGATAATATACCATTCCAAGGGAAATTACGGAAAAGTTCGTCTGTTTGAGGAAAAAATCCCACGACTTATTGTTTGTAAAGGATCAGGGGTTTTTTACAAATGGGGGGAATTGTCTTTTTGGATGGATCTGTTTTTCACGGAAGATTCTGGTTATATATCCTTTGTCAGATAAAAGAACGTCTGGATGGTAATTTTTTACACGTATTCCTTCACATGAGAGTCGAGTGGATATAAAAATAGATTGAAGGATTTTTTTTAGAGAGACAAGATGCTTTCGTGGAAACATCTGATCAAAATATAATTTCAACGAAATTTTTGAACTCGAAATGAAATAAAAAACTTGAAAATAACAAATACTTTTCACCTAAGAAATATTTTTCTTTTATGAATTTCAATTACAAATGTAGTCTTGGTCGTTGCTTGAAGTCGTAGTTGAGGATGCCTTCGCTACTTCAACGTCAATCTTTAGCTACTCCTTCACGTCGATCGTGTGATCTTCTAATGAAAATACAGCCCAATCCCAGATGCGCACTCATCCCGTAGATGTCATAGACATGTAAATCTATCCGAATAGTTTGGTAATGCTGACACATATTTGCAGCACGTGGACCGTTTTTCACACGTCTATCAGTTGAGACTTCATCAGATGGCTCTCCACTTTCTACTATCCTGAGCTTTCTGCTCCAAGTATTTAGGTGCCGGGCACAGACTGTCCTTAATGCGCTTCCTCTGTCCACCAATCCTTTGTTTGCAAATTATCTCCCCATATATGTTAAGTACACAACGCAGCATGGAAAGGTGCATGCTAGGTTATACCAGAAGAGACCGAAAACGTAATGAGTGGATACGAGCCCAAACAAAGGTTGAAGATGTTATAGAGGTTGCAAAAAGACTCAAGTGGAAGTGGGCTGGACATATCGCCCGAGCAACAGATCATCGTTGGACGTATGAAGTAATCCAGTGGCACCCAATAGGTATAAAAAGGCCTGTAAGAAGACCTATGTCGCGCTGGGTGGACGAAATACGTAAGCATGCAGGTATTATGTGGCAGCAATGTGCAAAGGACAGGATTTTGTGGAGACAACTTGGAGAGGCCTACATCCTGCAGTGGATAGATACAGGCTGATGATGATGATGATGATATGTTAAGATGCCTTTTGGGAGCCTATGATTCACGACCTTCCGGGCCTAGTTGGTAAGACGCCTGTATCCCAACTCGGAAGTTGCGGACTTGAATCCCGTTGAAGCCTAGATTAAAAAAAATGTATCCAGTCAAGGCTTTTTTAACATCTTTCTGGTTGGTTGGAAGAGATCCCCATATAGTTATTAGCCCGCCAGGTTGTACTGTATACAACGAAAGTATAATACGATACGATCGCCCATTCGTATCAACATATCCGTTCCACTACAATTTCTCCCTAACAAATATATCCTCTACAGGTTTACAGTTGGAGCGGTGCAAGTCTAAGAAATTTGTGAATCAAGGTAATTTATGGTTAAATATTCTAACACGGAGTACCACAAAGTTAAAGCCGAAACCTTTGATAAGAATTTTTTATATAATACATGAACTCAACGTATATAATACATGAACAACGAAATGTTCGATTCTTTCAGCTTATTCGATTCCTTTTGAATTTCCTGAAAATGTTGAACCTTTGTTTTATAAATAAATTTGACCTTTTTGCAAACCAAAAGTTGGGATTCTCTTGGGATAACTATGGACCTCCTTACTATGCATTACACTTTGCCGGGTATACTCTGGCAACAAATTATTATTTAACTTAAAAGTATAGACTAAGACATTAAAATGTACTCGTATATATGAATAATAATTCACAAAGCATACAAATTATTCTAATTTATTTACTTTATTTGAAAATAATTATCTTTCCTTCGTTTTGCACAATTTCAAGAATCAAGAATGCTTGAAAAATAACTCTTTAACCAATTTTTATTTCTTTATTCTTAGGGTACATGTTATAAAACATCGCCATATAATTTTAAGATTATTTTTTCTATTGGTTTTGACAATTTTTCTCCTTTGTCTGCACAAATACAAGTTATTCCTCTCATCTCACGTATAAATACTTTATACCAGAAGGCACTGAACTAACTGAATGTTAGAAATAGACGCCAAATTTACATACTGTCTCTTTTGTATAAAATAACTGCCCTACCTTCTTATCTCGCCGAAAATTTTCAGCGTCTTTTCGATCATGGATTAGCACTACGCTTAAAAAAAGATTGTTTATTGGTCTTTCAGGTTCCCCGCTCTTTCTTTTTTACGTCATCCTTTTTCTGTCCATGGAGTGAGACACGGGAATCAGTTACAAACCAATTATAGACTAGCTCCGTCATTGGCATGCTTTAAGAAGCGACTGAAAAAAACTTTTAATTTCTAGTCAGTAATATAAAGTATTTCATTTCTGATTTTTTTATAATATGACGGTTCTTATAAAAAAATAAACTCGTAAAACATGTAAAAAATACAATGCCATACAATACGAAAAAAAGTCCCAAAGCTCTTGCCTTTTTATTAATACTTTCTGGCATTTCCCAATATTTTTTAATCTTTTTTTGTATCGTGATACACTACTATACGAGTACATGTGTGTCCCCATCGAAAAGTTTTCCACTGTATCTTTTCTCCCTTTCCCGACAAGAAAATGAAGTAATTGTATGTATGTACGAGTATGTATAAGTTTTCCAAGAATAATTTACTACAGTATTTAATATGAAAACGCGTTCGCTTTATGCGAAATAAAGCCGATTTCCTGAAAACTTATTTTAATTACGAATTTTATATACAAAACTCTAATATTTTGCTTTCAAACAAAGATAAAATATAATTATCAACGCAAGTGAAATGTTTCAAAGTCAACGAGTACTGACACTTAAAGTTTTAATTCTTATGGATTATTCTAAAAAATAATAAACACAAAAGGACAATTTATACAATACCGTTTAGAGAAGGTCTTTCGTTTTAGTAAAAACACTAAAATATGCCGAGTAGTGAGTGTTATTTGATCGAAAATAATAAAAGAAAAATTTATTTAGAGTTGTTAAGAGATCAAACTCCTCAAAGATTCTTTGAATCGGAATTTAAACATCCTATTATATACAGATTAAAAGCCTTACAAAACAAAAATATAAGTTAAGTATAAGAATATAAAAGTGGTGGCTGTGACTATTTAACCCTTCCTTCTCTGTGATGTGTAACTAGTAGACATTGCTTCTAAAAACTTTAATATCTCTATAAATATAATAAATACTGGGTTCAGATTTTAGGTATTCCTCTGTAATATATTTACGCATTGAATGAAAAATTAATATTAATAATAATTAGCACTTATCGGCCACATCAGAGATATTTTGTGAAAATGGGGAATAAATCCACCAATACAAACAAACGTGTGCCAGTGTGTGACGTAAGTATATTGATTCTAAAAAACCGCTATGGGTGAGGAAGCGGGGCTATTCACGTCTCACTCTCACTTTACTTCGGTATATGGGAACGCAAGAAAAAGAATCTCAGTTCACTCGCTTCAGTAGCTTTTAGGCAGCCATTTGAGGTGGTCGCATCGACGGTTTTGTGAACGTCGGCCGATGTTTTTTTCATGTTTTCAGCAATTAAATTTCAATTATTATCACTTTTGACTTCAAATTTAATTTATTTAAGCGATTGACTTTGAACATTCTTATTTTTCTGATTTTAAATCGCTCATTTTTACATGTGTATTTAATACACAGCACCGGAACGCGCGGATTTTTTTAGCACAGGAAGGGAAAGGTTAATCAAGTACGTCCCCGCACTTGCACATGTTTACAAAAACATATTTAGAATTAAAACACCAGAAAATAATAATACTAAAATGTAGGAACAAAATTATACTGTCTTATTATAAATATAACAAAATAAATACGTATAGTTTTAAGTTAGGACGCTGGTGGCTACGGTCATTAAAAAAACACAAATTGTGAAGTAAGATGTTCTAAAAAGTCTTAAATTAAATTCGCCTGGAATCGAACCTGCGGCATCTTGTTTAGTGTGAATGCTAACCGTAAGACCATGGTTAACGAGAATATTACATCACCGACGATATTTTTTCATTTGACATTTATATTTTATAACGATCAAATTTTTTTCTTCATGGCCATCGTCGTAGTCATTGCTGGGTCTCGTAGTCGTTGCTGGGTCTCGTAGTCGTTGCTGGGTCACGAAGTCGAGGATATCCTTGTCATTCCAACGTCCATTCAATTCAAAAGCGAGACTGTCCTATAGTTATAATTTTTTAAAATGTGCGACCAACGGTCATCGAAACTGAGACCCTTGGTTAGTGAGTCAAACGCCTTAACTTGTGAACCACGAGGGTCGAAAAATTCTTCATATTTTTTTTATGGAAAATAAATACAATTCACAGTATATAACTGTCAAAATGCATAAATAAATAAACATTTGTATTATTTTGGATACCTATTACACGTAAAAAGTAAAAAGTGTACTGACGAGTATGTTCAATTTTCTATTTTATTTCTATCCATACATAATTGTGTAACTTTTACATCAGATCATATTTATCATAAATATCATAATATTGTTATATAAATCTTATTTGTGATTTGCTTAATTAAACACTGTTTATTCCACTTTATGTATTGGTATAACCCTATCGGTTTCAAGGCTTTCCCCTCATCACCAGGGGAGCACAGACAAGATTGAATTTTGTTCGAACTGGTACTGAAATACACGCTTCTAACGGTTAAAACCCGAATTTTAACCGGTAGAAACGTGTATGTCGGTACCAGTTCGAACAGAATTCAATGTTGTTTGTGCTCCCTTGATGATCAGGTGAAAACCTTGTAACCGGTAGGGCTTTATCGTTATATAAAGTGAAATAAACAGTGTTTGATTAAATAAATTACAATGTATTTTAAACTCCACAATGTTAATACCTTAACTATAAATAATATATAAATCTTGTATTGCATTGTATTAAACTTTTTTTATTATGTGGCCAATATCTTCCAACTAACCACAAATATGTTAAAGAGGCCTTAAGTGAAACTATACTAAAATCCCTGGATTCCAACGGGAATCAAACCCGCAACCTCCGGACTGGAAGACAAGCGTCTTGCCAATTAGGATACAGAGTTCGTCGCTACTATTAAACAACTATGTTTTTTGTTATTTTTTATGAAAAAAAAAACACCCTGCTGGGCCGCGGGTTTGCAATGTCTGATTTAAAGCAATCCAACAAAGCATCAATTTCGAAAAAACATTTTTAAACTAGTTTAAATAAATCGTGAAAATTTGCGACCATATTTGATCGAATACAGATATTGAAACTTATCTTATTAATGTAAAATTAATTCAATCAACCGATTCACATTAAAAAGGTCATAATGATCTCATAATTTATGAAGATTCTCCTAACCCTGTTGTAAAATTCATACTTTAACTTCTGGAACTAATTACAACTTGATATTCGATATCTTCCACCATTGTGTAGTAAAATTCTGGAAATTCCGAGTCAACTCGGAGAGAAAGTTTGCAATCAAATATTCACGACTGGATCGGCTCATAAATTTTCGGCGGGCGTTTTTTCATTTTTCTGAATGAAAATATGTTTTAAAGTAACGAAAAAAATGACTGATATTCAGGTCTAACCTTTCTCTTGGGATTTTGAAAAATATCGTACATGTTAGATTTAATATTACTTATAATTCAAATCTCAATCTCTCTCTAGTCATCATCCTTATGCCTTAGAGTTGTGATCTTCATGATGAGGTCGGCACAAAATTTCTCCAACCATTTCTGGCTTTGATTAGATGTCAAGCCTTACAAGTGGAGTTGGTAACGTTCTTGATCTATTCGATCCAATGCAAAGGGCTTAAAATTTTCGAGACTTGTGTCATCGTGTCTCGATATGTGTCTGAAGAACCGCAATATCCTTTATTGACAGCTTGTGGAGAAGTGAGTGTTCATATGAAATTCCAGTAATACTCTATTTAAAATCTAGCCATCTTATCGTGTAGTTCATAACTGAGCATCGTGATTCCCATGATAGCCTCTGACGATTCCTCTTTATTCATCCCTGCACTCCGAAGCTCGAAGGGCAGTTGTTAAGGGTAGTTCAGTTGAGTCTCTCACTTGGCCAGTTCAACGCATTGGGATTCTTCCTCTTATGTGCGTGTTGTCCTTCTATGATTTCAGTAACCATCAACCTCTACAAACTGTCTCCTTGACCACGAGCAATGTGCCCAAAGAATCGAAGGACTCTTCGGATAAATATTTTCGACAATCTGTCGGTATTTTTCAGTTTTTTGGAGGCGTTAGTTGGCCTTAACATAAAATAAAATAATAATAATAATTAATTAAAATTGTGATCTTCATAGTTTGCAAAACTCTTTGGATAGATTGATTACACTTGAATTCCACCAGCATTCTTTATAATTATGATAAAACGACAATTTATACAATGCCGACTATCTTCAAGGGCGCAAGAAAGCGGACTCTCCTCAAGCAATAATAAAACAACAATTTGTACAACGTTGTTGAGAGAGCAGACTCTCCTCAGAGCCGCTCTGATGATTGTCTGGGTTTGAATCCCATTCAAACCCGGTATTATTGACTGATTGAAAATATTTTAAAATAATTATATATACTCGTAAGTAGAGTGTAAGGGTAGGAAGGTGGTGGCTGCAGACATTAGGCAAAGTACTTAAACTCTCTTAAAGAAGTATTAACTTTCGATATTTTCTTTGTAACGTTATCGATGATATTGATTTATTGACAAAATATACGACACTTAAGTTAATCACAAAAACAATTATAAAATAAAGATAGCGTATCGGCATCGTCTGAAAAAAATCAAGATTCATATGTCATTCAAAATATGACGCGTGAAAATATCAATATGCAGTATAACATAGAAAGTTAATAAAATAATTAAACGCAAGCAATTAAATTTAATCAACATATGACGTGATAAGGAAAAAAATAAAATTATTTCAAGAGCTACGAGAATAAGAAATTATGGGGTAAATTATAAAAAAAAACTTAAGATATAATTAAATTAATCAGTTTTTCTGACAAGATCCAAAGTTGAGGAAAAGTCAGCGAAGGACCTCCTTGAATTCGAAAACATTCACTTAAAAAATCCTACCTTAACAGATTGGAATACTCGGCGATTTTGTTCGTATTTATCCATTTGTACAAACCATATCTTTATTTTCCTGTAGGGATATACAGAGGGTACGAAATCATCAGACTTTTCTCTCAACTTTTTTCTCGAATGTAAAATTCACTTGATCCAACAATAGTTGGCCTTTCCATACCACGTCTTTCACTCACATTAGTACTCACTTAAGTTTCTTCATTTATTCCACATGCCCAAACTATCTCACAGTGCTCTTTTTCATCTTTGTCAACACATTAGCCTTAAGCTTACATTTATCCGAAATCACTTCATTCCGTATTCTTCCATTTATTCGTCTTGGCGAACTCGTTTCTAAACGATCCTTCAAATAGAGCAGTTTTTTTAATCTAACTATTTTAATTCTTGAATAAACCACATAATTGGCTTTGATTTTAAAAAAAATTATTGGTCATTGAAGTATGACATAAACAAAAAAAAACAATATCCGCCAAATGTCCACCTCTTGAAGCTCCACAGATATCCACTTTTTTGTCAAAATTTTCGATGACATTTTGGGATAATTGCGGTTCTAACTCACCAATAACGTGAGTAATTTCGTCCTTTAGCTCAGGAATTGATTGGGAGTCATTCTGATAGACCTGTTTTTCACGTAAACCCAGAGAAAATAGTCCAACGGTGTCAGATCACATGACCTTGGTGGCCAATAAACGTCACCGTTTCCGGAGATTACAATACATAAAATAATTCTCAATTTGAACACGTTGTCGTATTGTATACGACTCCATTTTTATAAATGTCATACATTACACTTCTCAAATGTCACAAGACTCAGGCAAGTTCACGACGCCATCTGTGTTTTATCCAATAATTAAAAAATCCTCAATTTGAAAGACCTTTTATACGAGTATTATTCATTCGATTCCATAATATATTTTTTCTCATATACGTTTCACTCCCATACATCAAAGTTGTTACTTAAATACTGTTGTGGACTATCATCTTAGCAGATTTTGATACTGGCCGGTTCGAGTATATAGGTTTTAGTGTCTTATTTAATTTGTCTTTTTCCTTTCTATTGTGCTACTTAAAATTATGTCTTCCGAAATGCTGCACGAGATTAAATTTGCCGATCGCCTTGAAACTGAGATATGTCAAGATTTAGTGCTTGTTGAAGCACAACAGCTTGCACACTCTAAACAAAAACCCACAAAGGTGTCTACCATACTCAAGAAGGCTGAAAGTCATATTCAATTACGAGGGATAGTCTATTGACGTTAGTTTACTTTCGACGTTAGTTTATTTTCCATGTTAGTTTACTTTCGACTTTAGTTCACTTTCGACTTTAGTTTACTTTCGACCTTAGTTTACTTTCGACGTTAGTTTACTTTCGACGACGAATAAAATACTTCTCTGGCAATCAAGAAAGGAAAAATTAATAACTTTTAGAAGGACTTTCTTATCATTCATTTCGAAGGCTTCTTTGTGTTTTATTAAATACGTCATTTTATTATTTTTTATTTGACATTTTCTGAATTCAATTGAAATTTAATAAGTGATTTTTTTATTAAAATCTTTTATTTCATATCGTTACAAAGTTATTGATGCCATATTGTTACAAAAATATATCGATACGTTTTTGGAACCTTTTAATAAGTGACGCGATTTATCCGCAAAACCCAAATGGGATTAAAATAATGGAGTTATCATCCTCAAATGTTTCCAGTTATTTGGGGTTTGCGTGACGAGTTACCTCTCTCCATCATCCTCTGTCCAAGGCCATCTCCGGAGTTAGGTTCAGATCCCTCATGTCTCAGTTGATGCTATCCTTAAATAGTTTCTGTGGAACATCAGTTTATCTATCTCCAAAGAGTTCCATTCCCAGTGTTTGATTTCTCACTTATTCAGCGGGTTTCTTTTGTACATATTCATAGCATACTGAAGACTAACCCCTCTTTTTATTTCAAGCGAGATCGGAGCTACTTTCAGGGTGCTTTTCAAAAACTATTTTTTTGTCTCCTTGTTTTAGTGATGATTATACTAATAATACTTAAGGGAAATTTGTATAGCGCTTTTAAAAAGTTTATCTCCAAAAGGGCGCTCTAAACCAGGAATCGAGTCCACATGAAACATTAAAAATATTACAAAAAATAAAATAAGTTGACTATAAGGGTAAGGAGACGGTATTGTATTACACTTTCGTTGTATGCAGTTCAACCTAGCGGACTTATTGCCATGTGATAATATCTTCTAAACAACCAGAAAGTTGGTAAAGGGGCCTTAAGTGAAAATCAGACTGGAATGATTTTTTGAAATCTGAGTTCCAACGGGAATCGAACCTGTAACTTCCGGGCTGGGAGACAAACGCCCTACTGACTAAGCCATGTAGGTCACCTAGTTACAGTCATAAGATAAACTGTATCTGTATATGTTAAGAAAACCGTAAAAAACTGTACCAAAGACTTTTTAGATCTTCTGATATATGGTAGTAACACATTCGGCTTTTGGGGAATGTAGTATAGTAGTATAACACATTCGGATTTTGGGAAGTGTGCAGTGTTAATATATATTACACATACATATCATCACGCTGTGTATCTTGCGGGGTAGGTAGAGAAAACATTTCTATCAATGCAGACTATTTTCGCCTCATCCACGATCATTATATTTCGTTATCCACAGTATTATACAATACTAATCATACTTCTCACTCGACCTTCTTTCGTCAGTCTACTTCTACCACGCTTGCCTTGCACTTCTCTTTGTATATTAACCTTGTTTTTCTTTCGTCAATTATTCTTGTATCGGACGTGTGCGTCACCTAAACTATGATCTATATTTTCTTGTTTGATGTTTAAATATGTTTATTTATATGTAAAAATAAATCGATTGTAATGAAATGTTCCTTATGCGTGGCCTTCGCAAGAGTTACTATCAAAAGTCGGCCAGGCCATGCATGAGAAAACGTGCGAGGTACGTAGTATCTCGCAAGCCATGACGGCATGCACGGGCGAAAATAGGCGCTTACGATAAGCGATTGGCCGCACATAAGGAGCGCAAAACGTCAAAAAATACATTCTCAGTTTCACTACAGTCTACTGTCTTTTACTTATGACCAACTTCTACCTGCCAAAGAGGAATCTCTTCTCCTTGCTACTTTTAACCGGAAAAGCATAAAGTGAGCCGAAATCTCCGAGAATCGAGCGGCAGCCATCCACCTATTCTACAGTCTTTGTACGGTGCTGTACAATTCTCTCCACATATCCAAACAATTTGAACGATGATTTCTTTATCTCAGTTAAAACATCAGTTTTATTCGTGCAATCGTTTCTCCATTCCATATTTCATTCCATGCAGTCGACTTAAAATGGATGAGATAAAGCGAATGAAAAGCAGAAGGTCGGTAATTGAACTCTAAACCCGCTGATGGAAGTCCGCCGTCTTACTCACTAGACTACTGAAGTCGTCAATAGATTTAACAAATTCATAAAGTAATATCGCTTCAGTTACCATAAAGAGGTTTTCTAAGTCTATGTAAAATTATAGTTTGTAACATTATAGTAATCGTTCTTCTATAAAGTTATTTTACTCCGAGAGTACGTCTCGCATTTCATATTTTGACGTTTTCCAATTTCCGGCCAGCCAGATGTATCTCGTGTTTCCACAAGTCCATTTGAAATTCTCATTTTACGTTGAGTTTCCACATTGTTTGTGACGAATTTTATAACTATGGAAATTTATTTTTAAGAGTTTGTTTTTTTTATATAAAATTTACAAAGAAAATCAAATATTGATTGAAAATTTCCTGTTTTTATCGTGTAACGTTTTTTAATCTTGACTAGTTTTGACGCGTCAATCGGGTACCATCTTATGGACCTTGATTACCTCATAAAATATATTTCGCAACTGTCAGTAGCTCTAGGTGTTACCAAGTTCTTAAGAATTTTTAAGTTTTCGTTGTAATGATCATAGTACGTAATTGTGATATCTGTCTCTTGTAAGATTTGACTGGTCATGGAAGTGATAAGTTTTTTGAGTATGGTATGTAAGATTAGTGATATTTTATAACTGTCATCAATTTTATTGAATGTTTTATGCCCCGAAAATTACGATGGATTGACGTACTATTTGCCCTATGTGTCGGTTTTCTGTGAATATTCTATTTTTATATTGTCTTATCGTTTAGCAAGATTGATGAACTCAAAATAGTATCTTTGGTAACGGTGACCAGTGCTCGGTGTTGCCATTTCTTTTTAAGGTATTGCATTTTCGTTTTAATGATCACTGTATGATATGTACTTGCTGTATTTGTCTTTTATAAGATTGGATTAGATTGATGAACTCAAAAAATATCTTTGGCAACTGTTAATTGTGCTTGGTATTGCCATGTCCTTTTGAGGTATTGTGTTCTCGTTGTATAGTAATTATTACAGTATGTACTTGTTGTATCTGCCTCAGGTAAGATTTGACAGGTCATAGGGGAGATATATTTATTTAATGTTTTATGTACGGAAATTTTGGATGGAAGTACGCGCTAGTCGCACTATGTACATATTTTCTACGAAGATACTTCATTTATATTTTCTTTTAATTTATCTTTATTTCTTATATTATTCTTATTCCATCCATTTAATTTGAAACTGTTAGTTCTGGCTTTTTTAATGTTTTTTTCCTCTTTGCATGTTACTTGAAAACGTTGTAACCTCTCACCTAGTAATTGGCACAATATGTTTAACTCCTGTCTGATAGGTTAGAACAAATTGTTGAAGAGTACAAACCTTTGTGTAATGAAGTGCCAAATACATAAAAAAAATATTAACAGCCTCCATAGTCTAATTGGTAAGTTATTTGACTTCCACACAGAGTTTTCGAGTTTTACTCTCGATGCTGAGTAAAACATATGAAACGAGAGGCAGTTTATAAGAGCCTGTTTTATACTGAAAACACAAAATCTAATTTACAATACCATGTTTCACATCAATATGTTCTTCTTATGCTGGCATAACTATATATTGTAAAATTAAAAAAGGACCCCATTCACGATACGAGTTCGTCAATGAGATTATTATTACATACTCTCTATTATCATCATGTACGATAGCGAAATTGTCTTTAATCCCAAATACAATTTTCCAAAGCTTCTAAAAAAAATCAAAGGGAAGAGACTTTATAACAAGTGTTTGTTCCGCTCTACAGAGGTTTGGATGTATAATATAATATATAAAAGCTTGCTGTAACCTGTGAAAAATCTCGGGATGAAAATTAACTTAGCTAAGCTGAAACTTTGAAAAATAAAAACTGCTGAACAGTTTTAAGAACGAATGTTTATTTTAAAGTTTTGGTAGTCCAGAAAATCTGAATTGTTTAACGATTGCATCAAACGTTGAAGAAACTAACGCCGTGATTTGTTTTCATCTTCAAAAATAACAGTTCCTGTATTGCAGAAATATTTGAACTCGAGATCTTTCAACTGCAAAATTTAACTCGTCCAGTGCTGAGAACACGCCTGGCGTGTCCATGTGAACATCTGCTTCATGCTCAGAACACGCGCGGCGTGTCCATGCCTAAATATTGTTGGTAAATACTGGCATTCAGTATTTCACAGGCGTGAATTTCAAGTCTGTTGTCAATGTTATAATGGCAAACTTCAAGTCCTTTTACAGAACGTTAACGAGTCAATGAGTGCTCCTTTCAGCACGACACTCGTTGGTTTCCTCTTCAGTTCCTTGCTGTTGTTGCACTTGTCGAAATTTTTGAATTTGCTAAGCACGTGTAGCGCAATACTCGTTGGTTTCTTCAACTGTTTGCCGTTTTACCTCCGATAGTTCATATATTCAGCGCCCTTTGCTCTACTTTCATTTGGATCCATTCCTGTTTATTTTATTAAACTGTATAACAATCAATTAATTATTTTTGAAGCACACACTAATAACAATACTTAACTGTACCTCTGACATTAATATCAAAATTAAAATAATAAATACCGATTTTTATGGACATAAGTACAAACCATTTTATGTTTTTGCTTATTTGTGGTACAAATTTGAATATGAGGTGAAAAACATATATTTTTTGAAATTTGTTTTATTTCGTTAACATGTAAAATTTCTTAGTATTTTTTACTACTAAAATGGAAAATTTTGACGCTAACTTCTCGTGAATTTTCAGAATTATTTTATTGGAAAACATCTTTTTCTTGTCTGATAACAATGATTTGTGGAGAAAGTTTCAATATGAAATTAATAACTTTGGTATACTTGAATGTAAACAAATATGGAATATCATATAAATTTATCGCATATCGTATCCAATAGTCGAGGGTGTCAATGATTTGGAAATTCACTCTACTTATAATAATTTGACGAGAACCGAAGATGTGAGAGATCTAAGAAATGGAGGACCCAAGGAATCAAGAGACCCTACAGCCCACAAGACATTATACAAAAAAAACATGCTATCATTCAATGAACATGAAGTCTGGCATTTGATTGCTTAGAATCCCTTCAAAATGCATGTCGCATTAAATTTTCAATCAATGTTCAATTTCATTCGTTGAATTGGTATTAAATGTGCATTTGTAACTTAATGATTTTTAACTGGATTGGAAAATCTACGCGATAAACTTAGAATAAGTAACAGATTTTTTTCTTTAATTTATTTTCTTTTATCTTATTTTATTTATATATACATGACAAGAAATTCCAGAAATACAAACTTTGCAAAAAAATCATAAGTTTATTTAATTTAGACACACAATTTTAATGGATCCGGGTTTGTTGCCTTTCATTTGTCGTATCCCCAGTAAACTAGGTATTGGCCTGTATCTCATTGAGGACATAATGAAAAAAAAAAACATTTATGCGTTTCTTTGCAGTTTAAAAATCCTATAATACAGCGAAAATGTTTAGTGTGTAATTTTTTTTAAAGTGTGTAATTTGGTTGAAAATAATTTATTTAGCTGTTTCAAAAACAAGAACGAAGTTATCCCCATAGTTAATATGTACAGTGCAGGTCACTGCGGTTATATCTGCGTTAATATTGATCAACTTATTATACGAACTTGACATATATTTATGCTTTATTTTACAATGAGTACATACACTGCCATCTCTGTAGGAGATTATGAATATTTTTGTCATTTAAGATGATTTCTGATCGAACTACGAGTATTGTCATTTTTCTAAAGATATCCGTTTAACAGCCGTCAGGTGAAGCTAAGTTAGGCACTAAAGGTGTTTTTGTTTATATGGAAAAGCAGATCTATTACCACCACAACAATAATGTGCCTAGTTGAGTTTCTTGTATTTGCAGTATTTACCATATTTATCGTGTATGGCGCGGAGACTTGGACTCTGATAGCAAGTGAGAGATGTAGAATAGATGCATTTGAAATACAGTGCAGGAAAAGGATGTCATAAATTACATGAACAGCAAAGCCTCCGTTCTCGAAAAACTAATAATCACCGACTGATTGTCGACAACAAGACCTCTGATTCTTTGGGCTTGTTGTTCATGGCCAAGGGTACAGTTTGGAGAGGTTTATTGTTACTGGAGGCGTGGAAGGATGATTCACAAGAGGAAGACTCCCAATGCGTTGGACTAGCTTAAGAGTGCAGTGATGGATGGAGAGGAGTCGTCGAGCTATTTACCATGGGAGTCACGATGCTCAGTCATAAGCTACATGACAGGATGGATGGTTAATAAAACATGAAAAATGTATTCCTTTTACATTGTTCTTTGGTAATATTTCAGTAATATATGAAAGAAATGAGTGTTGTATATAGTAAATGACATGACACGTATCCATTTTAAGTAATTTAGTTTAAAATTGCTAGTGTAGTGACAACCCTGCATTAAAGTTTGAGGTAGTATATACATATTGAATTTTATCAAAAATAGGCCTAAAACATTACACAATGTCTACAAACCGTGAGTAAAACTAAAATTTATAAGTTAAAAAAAGTCTTGCCTGCAGGCACACACCACCTGCTCAATGCTTGCCAGGGAAAATGTTATTATATTGTACAATTAATAAATTTGTAATTTATTTAATCAAACATTCTTTACTCCACTTTATTGATATACGGTATAACGGTCTGGTTTGTGCTCCACTGATGATGAAGTGAAAACCTTGAAACCGGTAGGGCTTTATCGTTATATAAAATGGAATAAACAGTGCTTGATTAACCAAAATACAATGTTTTTAAACCTCCACAGTGTTAATGCCTTAACTACAAATAATATAATAAATCAATAGATTTATTTAAGATACGTCAAGATTGTTCGTGTGTGAAATTAGATTAAGTAATTTGACGTTTGGTTTCCCCAGTTTCCAAAAATTTATATCGGTGTTTTTTATGCATACATACATGCCATCACGTCATTTCCCTGTTGGGGTAGGAAGAGAAGACATAACACCAGATTTTCCTATTTCGACACAGATAATTAGACTCTTCTACATCCTAACATATCTTCTCATACTACTTGTACAATTTTTCCGACTATATACGTTTCCTTCTTTCAGAATGTCATTTACTTGATCTCACCATACTTTTCTTAGTCTTCCTCTCACACACCTTTCCCTCACATTTGCACTATATATTTATTTTGTTAGTCTTTTTTTAACCATTCCTTCCATACGCATATAAACCATCTCACCGTGCCCTTCCTTATCATATTCAACACACCAGTCTCAAGTTTACATGATCCCTAATAATTTCATTCCGTATTCTATCACGCATTGTCACTCCATGTATTCGTCTCAAAGTACACATTTTTTGGCTTCTCTCAGTTGTTTTCCATACAACAACGTTGGCATCAATGCGAACTATCATTTTAGCGGATTTTGATATTGTCTGGTTCAAATATTTATGCTTTAGTGCTCCATTCATTAGTTACACTTACCCAAACCATCTCAAAGTGCTCTTCATCTTACTCAATGTATCAGTTTCCATTTATCCCCAATTTATTCTGTATTCAGTCATATACTGTCACCTCATGTATTATTCTCAGTGACCGCTTTTGTCTATAGTATTTGTTCGGCTCTTTTTAATGTTTTTCCACGTCCATGTTTTTTTACTCCCATATATTAAAGTTGATACTATACACTTTAAGTATACCAAACGATTGTCAGACCCGCACTCCTCTATGGTTCCGAATGCTGGACGATGTATAACTCTTACTCTAGGTAACTAGAAACTGCTGAAATGCGCATGCTAAGATGGTCAGCAGGTGTGTCCCTAAGAGACAAAATAAGAAGCTCACGCATTCGTGGAAGCCTGGGTGTTACAGACATCAACAGCAAGATGGAGGAGAGGCGATTGAGATCGTATGGGCACGTTGGATGCAGAGCACCCGATCACATTGTGAACCAGGCAATCTCCATGGATCTTCCTCGAATAACAACCAGAGGAAGACCAAAGAATTCATGGGTGGTGCAGAAGGATAACCTGATGCAGAGGCACGGCTTGGGGGACGTAGTCCAGGACAGAAGAGCATACAACGTGAGGACGAGGAGAGCTGACCCCAACAGTCTTCGCAGACAATGAGTTGGGATGGAGTCAGGGAGAGAGAGACCATTATACACTTTAAGGCGTTTTAAATACAATAAAGAGATCCCCTGAAATAGTTTGGTCATCTACAACGAATAAACTAAGAAAGACCAACAAAAAAATATACAAAGCAATGTGATTTGTAGGCGTGGTAGAGGAACACCAAAAAAAGTATGGTTAGATCAAATGAATGACATTTTGAAAGAAGGAAAAGTAAGAAAAGTCGTAGTTGTATGACAACGCGTATGGATGTAGAACAAGCGTAGGAAGTGTGTAAAGATAGGATAGAATGGCGCTATGTATTATCAGTTTATTAGTACACATATGTGTATATATCATTTCTAGTGGTACTACCAACAAATACCATGATCTTCGGATATTAGTGGTACTACCAACAAATACCATGATCTTCGGATTTCGTATAGTATCTGACTTATTTGCATTCATTAAATCGTATCACGTTTTTCTGGTATGCAATACAAACTGCCATGTAGTAATCCCTTTCAGCCAATTAGAAAAAAATAGAGACACTTCACGTGCAAATGAGTTTAAACTTTATATTTGATCGGATATTTAATATCTTGGTTTGAAGGCATTCAACTAGGCCAGTGATGGGTAACCTATGACACGCGTGTCAGAGGTGACACGCTAAGACATTTTGGGTGACACGAATCGAGGTCCAAACTCATGAATTTAGAAAGAAATCGTTTGGAGAATGAAGAAGAGTGCCACTACGAATAAGATATTTTGAATGCTTGGATCCGATTACCGAACACTTTTGGCACTCTGAAACATCTAGCGATGGCTTTACTCACAATATTTCCCTCAACGTACTTTTGTGAGACCTTATTCTCGTTGCGTTGAATAATATTAAAACAAATTAAAGAAACCGACTGACTAATGAAGTTTGTAACGTTTGTTTGTGTTTAAAATGTACGAAATACCAACCTTTAATTGAAGATTTAGCAAATGCAATTCAGTAACAAAAAAATCACTAATTCAAATAATTATTTGTTTTTTGCTTTTTAATAATAATAAATAAATAGTTCAAAAACAAAACTCTTCCATTTACTAGGGCTGCAAAAATTATTAATATTCCTAGATGTGACACGGCACCCGGGTCAAGCCAGTTTTTTTTCAGAATTTTGACACGCCGAGCTAAAAAGGTTACCCATCACTGAACTAGGCCAAGAGATACTTTTTAAGTTTATTTTGTGAATATAATTACTCCTTTTTTTACACAATATCATTGAATTTAAACAAATTACAATAAACTAAAAATTGTATCATGTTTACCTGATTTTCTTTCTTCCAATATTGTTCGCAATCCATATTAAATTTGAAGAAATTTTGCATCATACATAAGGGGCTTTAGAGTGAAGGACCCAAGTTGAGAGATTGACTGACTTTGATGGATGGTTCGATGGGAGATCCTGTGATCCTGTGGCCCATAAAGGATTACTCCTGCCAGCTACGAATATTTCCATCTACGTAAAAGGGTTTCTGGATTCCAATATGTTTTGAAGATTTTTTTCATGACTTCGTCATTTCATTTCCACTTGAAATTTGATAGACTGAACAAATTTCACAGAAAGTGAGAAAATTCTACAAAAGAAATCGCTCTCTTCAGTATTGTCATTTTCACTTTATACGCAAAAATAAACCAACCATTTTTTTTGGGATAATTTAAACATCAAATATGTATGTTTAACACGTGGGCTATGAGAACAAACGAGAGACGTTGAAAATATGCATTTGAAATATGGTATTGGAGAAGATGTAACGAATTCCATTGACGGCAACGCAAACTGAAGCCTTAATTATTGAATAACTAAGAATCTTCGTCAAATTGTCGACAATATACCTATGACGAGTCCTCCGATTATTTGAACATACTGCAAGGAGACAGTTTGTAGAGGTTTGTGGTCATTGGAAGCGTCATAGGATGACGCATAAAACGAAGATTCCTAAGGCGTTAGACTGATCAAGTGAGAGAGGCAACACGACTACCAGTAACAAACTGCTCTTCAAACAGCGGAGTGCAGGGACAAATAGAAAGGAGCTATCAAGGCTATCATAGAAGTCACGATACTTAGTCATGCGCTACATACATTATTGGATGAGGAATTGCATACTTTTTATTATTAATATGGCTGATTCATTGATGAAGTCTCTTTTACTTTTTATTATTAATATTGCTGGTTAATTGATGAAGTCTCTTTTACTTTTTATTATTAATATTGCTGATTCATTGATGAAGTCTCTTTTACTTTTTATTATTAATATTGCTGATTCATTGATGAAGTCTCTTTTACTTTTTATTATTAATATTGCTGATTCATTGATGAAGTCTCTTTTACTTTTTATTATTAATATTGCTGGTTAATTGATGAAGTCTCTTTTACTTTTTATTATTAATATTGCTGATTCATTGATGAAGTCTCTTTTACTTTTTATTATTAATATTGCTGATTCATTGATGAAGTCTCTTTCACTTTTTATTATTAATATTGCTGATTCATTGATGAAGTCTCTTTTACTTTTTATTATTAATATTGCTGGTAAATTGATGAAGTCTCTTTTACTTTTTATTATTAATATTGCTGATTCATTGATGAAGTCTCTTTTACTTTTTATTATTAATATGGCTGATTCATTGATGAAGTCTCTTTTACTTTTTATTATTAATATTGCTGGTTAATTGATGAAGTCTCTTTTACTTTTTATTATTAATATTGCTGATTCATTGATGAAGTCTCTTTTACTTTTTATTATTAATATTGCTGATTCATTGATGAAGTCTCTTTTACTTTTTATTATTAATATGGCTGATTCATTGATGAAGTCTCTTTTACTTTTTATTATTAATATTGCTGGTTAATTGATGAAGTCTCTTTTACTTTTTATTATTAATATTGCTGATTCATTGATGAAGTCTCTTTTACTTTTTATTATTAATATTGCTGATTCATTGATGAAGTCTCTTTTACTTTTTATTATTAATATTGCTGATTCATTGATGAAGTCTCTTTTACTTTTTATTATTAATATTGCTGGTTAATTGATGAAGTCTCTTTTACTTTTTATTATTAATATTGCTGATTCATTGATGAAGTCTCTTTTACTTTTTATTATTAATATTGCTGATTCATTGATGAAGTCTCTTTTACTTTTTATTATTAATATTGCTGATTCATTGATGAAGTCTCTTTTACTTTTTATTATTAATATTGCTGGTAAATTGATGAAGTCTCTTTTACTTTTTATTATTAATATTGCTGATTCATTGATGAAGTCTCTTTTACTTTTTATTATTAATATGGCTGATGATGAAGTCAATTGATGAAGTCTCTTTTACTTTTTATTATTAATATTGCTGGTTAATTGATGAAGTCTCTTTTATTTTTTATTATTAATATTGCTGATTCATTGATGAAGTCTCTTTTACTTTTTATTATTAATATTGCTGATTCATTGATGAAGTCTCTTTTACTTTTTATTATTAATATTGCTGGTTAATTGATGAAGTCTCTTTTACTTTTTATTATTAATATTGCTGATTCATTGATGAAGTCTCTTTTACTTTTTATTATTAATATTGCTGATTCATTGATGAAGTCTCTTTTACTTTTTATTATTAATATTGCTGATTCATTGATGAAGTCTCTTTTACTTTTTATTATTAATATTGCTGGTTAATTGATGAAGTCTCTTTTACTTTTTATTATTAATATTGCTGATTCATTGATGAAGTCTCTTTTACTTTTTATTATTAATATTGCTGATTCATTGATGAAGTCTCTTTTACTTTTTATTATTAATATTGCTGATTCATTGATGAAGTCTCTTTTACTTTTTATTATTAATATTGCTGGTAAATTGATGAAGTCTCTTTTACTTTTTATTATTAATATTGCTGATTTATTGATGAAGTCTCTTTTACTTTTTATTATTAATATGGCTGATTCATTGATGAAGTCTCTTTTACTTTTTATTATTAATATTGCTGGTTAATTGATGAAGTCTCTTTTATTTTTTATAATTAATATTGCTGATTCATTGATGAAGTCTCTTTTACTTTTTATTATTAATATTGCTGATTCATTGATGAAGTCTCTTTTACTTTTTATTATTAATATTGCTGGTTAATTGATGAAGTCTCTTTTACTATTTATTATTAATATTGCTGATTCATTGATGAAGTCTCTTTTACTTTTTATTATTAATATGGCTGATTCATTGATGAAGTCTCTTTTACTTTTTATTATTAATATTGCTGGTTAATTGATGAAGTCTCTTTTATTTTTTATTATTAATATTGCTGATTCATTGATGAAGTCTCTTTTACTTTTTATTATTAATATTGCTGGTTAATTGATGAAGTCTCTTTTACTTTTTATTATTAATATTGCTGATTCATTGATGAAGTCTCTTTTACTTTTTATTATTAATATTGCTGATTCATTGATGAAGTCTCTTTTACTTTTTTTTTTACGTATGTTTCGTATTTGAGTAGCTCATTAGTTTATTTAAAAATATTTAAACAAAAATTCAAGACTTTCATAACTCATTTTCGTAGATAAATATCATTGCATGAGTATTACGAGTATGTGAAAAAATCTGTGAAATGATTTTGAGGATGCTTTAAACTGAAATTATGACATCATTCTCCTAGTCAAGTTAAGGTTCTCTCTAGACGATCTCAGTAGCCAAGTTGGTGAGACGCTTGTCTTCCAACTACCGTTGCTATGTTTGGACAGATATCTTATTACCACAGTATAGTATGGGGTGGATAGTGCCTTAAAACATTGAGGAAATTGTCGAAACCCACTGATTTTGATCAGAGGCTAAACAGTTGCTTTTCAATTTATTTCAATTAACTGTCAGTGGAAACACTGTACACGTTTTACGTCTTTCATTAGCCTAAACTGCATGCTTAACCATAAAGTTTTTCATAGTTCATATATTCTGTACATGTGATATTGAAGTTTGAACGAGGGTTGAAATTCAATGATCGTTAAGTAAAATGATTTATGTCACAAAATATGTTCATTTTCAAGAAAAAAACAGTGCGTTTTAATTCGATTATTAATAATATAAATTTAAAAACAAAAAAAATCACAAAACATTGTTTAAAATAGCAAATTAGCATTCTAATTTACATTAATTTATTTTTGGTACCAATTAGTGATAAAAGTCACTATAAATATGCCTTCGTTTCAATGTAACATTTCTAAAATAGTGTGAATAAATAAAATATTTTATTCTGAGTATCTCTTATGTTCAGTTGGTTAAAAAAATAGGGCAATATCCTTGCGTGGTAGATATAGTAGTTATAAGGCGTGGTAGAAAAAGACAAATGAAAGTGTAGCTGGATCAAGTGAATTATATTTTGAAGGAAAAATAAAATAAATATAACCTAACATATAACTAGAGGATTTAATATGATTTTATCCAGTGAACTTTTTCTTGCGTAAAAATTGTTGTTGATAGCAAAAAAGTTATTTAAATTTTTTTTAGAAATAAAAATATGACAAGTTAAAAATGAATTAACTAGTTATTTAAGAAGTTTTAATATTATTTTAAATTATTCATATTCGTAACATTAGAAGTTGATGCGTGACACTGTTTTTCACAAAGTTTTTCTAGTTTAGACAAAAAGTTAGTTGAACTAAGATAGATATTGTTAAATGGTTATCAGTCATGCAGATATTGTTAAATGGTTATCAGTCATGTTGATATTGTTAAATGGTTATCAGTCATGCAGATATTGTTAAATGGTTATCAGTCATGCAGATAATGTTAAATGGTTATCAGTCAGGCTGATATTGTTAAATGGTTATCAGTCATGCAGATATTGTTAAATGGTTATCAGTCATGCAGGCATTGTTAAATGGTTATCAGTCATGCAGATATTGTTAAATGGTTATCAGTCATGCAGATATTGTTAAATGGTTATCAGTCAGGCAGATATTGTTAAATGGTTATCAGTCATGCAGATATTGTTAAATGGTTATCAGTCAGGCAGATATTGTTAAATGGTTATCAGTCATGCAGATATTGTTAAATGGTTATCAGTCATGCGGATATTGTTAAATGGTTATCAGTCAGGCAGATATTGTTAAATGGTTATCAGTCATGCAGATATTGTTAAATGGTTATCAGTCATGCAGATATTGTTAAATGGTTATCAGTCATGCAGATATTGTTAAATGGTTATCAGTCATGCAGATATTGTTAAATGGTTATCAGTCATGCAGATATTGTTAAATAGTTATCAGTCATACAGATATTGTTAAATGGTTATCAGTCTTGCAGATATTGTTAAATAGTTATCAGTCATGCGGATATTGTTAAATGGTTATCAGTCATACAGATATTGTTAAATGGTTATCAGTCATGCAGATATTGTTAAATGGTTATCAGTCATGCAGATATTGTTAAATGATTATCAGTCATGCAGATATTGTTAAATGGTTATCAGTCATGCAGATACTATTAAATAGTTATCTAGACTTTGATCAGTTTCATTTACAGCTACTTCACAAAGTATGTGAATCCGAATAATTTAGACAGGCAATCCATAAACATAATTTAAGCAGGAATGTTCTCCTGATAAAAGTGTCTTATCAGATGCACATGTGTTATGTACACTTTAAGACGATAGAGTTAAAATTCTGTTTCTAAATTATACAGAAAGCTGTTAATAAAAATTACAAGTGATTTTTATTCCACCTCTTTAGTGTCGTATTCTCCAAAAGGGTAAGTAATTAACCAAAAAATGTTAAACGTTTTCAGCATCGGTAAAATATTAAATATAAAATATTTTTGAGCAAGAGTTTCTATTTCACAACAGTACTTCTGAATATTGTGATGGGCAGAACACGGAATCTGTTGTGAATTTGGTTTTTTTAAACTCGTTTTTAAGTTAAGTTTTGAAAAGCTTTTGTTTCATTTTGAAGCCATTTAAATACCAAATTAAATTGATAATATTCTTTCCTTTACCTTTCGAGTTCAAAATTGAAATTATTGATGTAACCTGTCATATCGGTTATAAATGCTTACTTTTATAATAAAGCAGAAAATTGCATTTTTTTTGACAATTTGGTGTAATATTGTTTTCTATAATTACGATCACCTCAAGAGCGCTTTCTAACTAGGTCAACTAGTTAACTTACGCAAACCGTGCTAGGACAAGAGACTTTTCAAATCAACCGAAAACTTCACCAATATGGAGATTTGCCTCAGGGAGAATAGAAGAAATCTCGTCACCTGAAATGTTCTATCAAAATATTTGAATTTGTTAACTTCACTAAGAGTTAAGCTAGTCAACTCTATTAAGAAATTAATCACATTTTCCCCATTGTATAAAAAGATATGTTTATTTCTGGTTATAAATTATCAAACTTCTCAATAAATTTTCCTCGACTGAGTCACCTAACTTCCGTGAAAAGAAGTAGGTTTTCATGTTCAGATTCATTCTATATTAACTAATTAAAAAAAATGCCGCCTACGTAAGCTACGTGCTAGGGTAGAATTAATTAAGAAGTTGTTCCGAAAATATTGACCGATTTTAACCTTCAAAATATTCTTTAAACATAACTTTATAGAAAATGAACTTTAGTAATACAAGTAAAATATATTTGACTCGACGCATTTTTGATAATAAATTACAAGCTTATTTATATCCATAGAATAAAACTTAGACGGTTTAGAACCCAAGAATTCTTTAAAGACATTTTCTACTGCTTCTCTGTTATTGAATTTTCGAAGTGCTTAAAAAGGTGGAAATCGATTAGCAATAGACCTGGTGAGTAAGGCGGATGAGTAAATGATTTGTAGCGCAACTCGTTTTTGAATTGTCTACTGTGCGATATGAAGTCGTTCAGTGCCGTAAAACAAGATGGGCCCTCACCAGTTTATCAGTGCTGAAAGTTTGTCGCGTAGTTTTCAATCCATAATTTTCAGTTATTATCTATACAACTGGGCAGTAATTGATTGGCCCTAGCCGAGACAATTGTAATGAATAACACCGACCGTAGACCATTATAGAGTAACCTGTTGAATATTTTGATGCAGTTTCAATTTTGTAAAATGCTTTGGTGTTACACTGTGATCATTGCGCAGATCGTTTTCGATTATTTAAATAATCAATTTAATATCGCATATTACAAGACGATTAAGAAACGAATCAATACGGTTACACAGCAGCAACAAATAACACACTTTGAAGAGTCAGTTCCATTGGTTATCATTAAATTCATATGAAACCCACTTATTAAGCTTTTCTTTCTGTGTAATTTCCTTTGCATAAACAACAATGTTTGTATAAATGATTAAATTGTTGTATTAAAGTAATGCAAATTTAATGTCTGACTCAACAAATAAATACAACAGATTTCTAACTGTCAAATAAAAACAAGTGGTCATATACTCGTATATCTTAGAACTGAAAGTTCGAAATGATGTTATATTAAAATCGGTCATTATTTTTGGAACCACCTAATATTTTTTCAACCAACCTAATATTCAGTATCTTCTCTTTCCGATTCTGGACTATGCAGATGTATGTTACTTGGATGTTACAGAGGAACAGCTGGACTAATTACAGCGTCTTCAAAATGTGTGTCTAAGATTTATTTTCAACCTACGAAAGTACGATCATATAACTTCATACCAGAAGGCATTGAACTGGTTGAATGTAAGAAATAGACGCCAAATTCACATACAGTTTTTATTGTATAATATCCTTAACTGTCCCGCCGCCTCATCTAATCTCGACGAAAATTTTCAGCGTCTTTCCAATCATGGATTAGTGCTACGCTTAAACAGAGATTGTTTATTGGCCTTTCCAGTTCCCCGCTCCTCTTTGTTTACGTCGTCCTTTACTGTCCATGCAGTGAGACTCTGGAATCAGTTACAAACCAATATAAGACTCGTTCCGTCCTTGGCATGCTTTGAGGAGCGACTGAAAAAAACTCTTAATTTCTAGTCAGTAGTAAAATAACGTGTTTCATTCCTTATTATTATTTTCCTTTCCTCTCCACCATCCCTTCCTTTCCTTTTGATTGATGATATCTCACTTTATATGAAAAATAATGTTTGGATGATTGTCCGTGTTTGTGAGGATCGTGGGCATGTGCTCACATATATGTTTATGAATTTTGTGGGGATGGATAGTCATTTGAATGATTTATGCGACCACGTAACTTGCTTCATTTACTTTGTCTGGTTGGTTGGAAGAGATTGCTGCCTGGCAATAAGCCCGCCAGATTGTATTTGCAATAAAAGTGTTTAATAAATAAATATTTTCGTAACAATACACATAATATTTATAAAATCTGATATTTTCGCACATTGGGCGTTATTATGTATTTATGAAAGGGACAAAATCCGGAAATTTGTCACAATTTCTATAAAGAGCTATAAATTCATTCTTCCGACCCACCATTGAAGTAGTGCCGTCAATGGAGACAGACACTAATCTCGATAGTGGTAAAAATATTTTCTTACAAAACTCAGTAAATATTGAAAAAAATATCTTCATTCTGATTCGTCACTTTTATTGGAGTCATGGGGAAGAATTCTTCCATTTTTATATCTGGAAATATCATTCATATAAATATAATGAGTTGAATAATGTCAAAAACTCATATATCTGTCAATTTCTCAAATTATTAAGGAAAACAGTACAAGTTTTTCATATAATTTTCCAACTGTTGAATGCCTTCATTCATCATTTCAATACGTCGAGTTACAGTTCGACGGGAAAGTATTATTTCTTTTATTGAGTTTATGATATTATTTTGCTTCTTTTTTCAATAATGTCTCTACCTTCAAAAGGTTTTTTTTCCATGACTTAATAAACATAAGTGATTCAAGACAAGGCTTTAATGGCTGCTTTTGATTGTGTTGCTGGGACTTAGAAAATAAGAACTGCTGTGTTCCAAATTAAATTATTGATTCCTTAACTCAATGTTTTTTTTAAGTCGCTATTTGTAAGATAGCTACTCAGGTTAGACTTATGTAACCTTATAAAATATGTTTTTGAATTTAATTTTTTTGAAATGGCAACTTTAACGCGACATATTTTAAAATAGTAACATTGTCAAATAATCAAGTTCTTCTCATTTACTACGCGGATGTAATGTTATTTTGGTTTATTAAGTGCACTATTTTTTTTATTGAAAACGCCCGAAAGTCTGCGATTTGTAAACGCAGACATTCGGGCGTTTTCAATAAAATTTTCATAAGTGAGATTTTACTGTTTGTATATATAATATTTTATGTTAGACGTTACTGATGCGCGTCTCCTGGTATACGTTGTCAAACTCATTCAAGGAGTTGTGAGCTGTCCAGCATTACTAAAAAGATTAGTGTTAAATTTAATGTTCCTAACCATTCAATGGCATTTTGGTAAAGAGGTACATGTCATCAATTACTTATTTGTCAGTTTGAAGTTTTGCAATATACATATATATGATATAACACATCGATCAATAAGTCCCGGAACTACCCTTCAGATGGTGCCACTAATAACAAATCCATACCATTTTCAGTTAGTACCAACTTTTAGAAGTTGCGTGTCAAATTTTCATGACATTCTGACATTGTATCATTGAGTTACAGTGGTTTTAGTGACGCTACTTTTGCTATTTAAAAAAAAATTAAAAAACCGAATTTCGTGTGTTGATAAAACTTTGCTTTTTAATGGGAAAAAATACCATTCAAACTCAACAGTGGCTTGAAAAGTGTTATATGGGCACTGTTCCGTCGAAAACCACCATTTGTCGGTGGTATAATTTCAAACGACGTCGTACAGACCTAAATGATGCTGAACGCTCTGGTCGTCCAAATGAGGCTATTACACCAGAAAACATAAAAAAACCCTCAAAATTGTGATGGAAAATCGCTAAGTAGAGTTGTGTGATATAGCTGACATACTAAAGATATCATTTGGTAGTGTTTACACTATTTTGCATAAACATTTGGTCATGAAAAAGCTTTTTTCGAAATGGGTGCCGCGTTTGCTCACAATGGAACAGAAACAACAACGCATCGGTGATTCAGAGTGCTGTTTGGCAATGTTTACGTAAAATAAACAGGAGTTTATGCGTCGGTATGTGACAATGGATGAAACTTGGATCCACCACTATTATCCGGAATCAAATCGGCAGTCAGCTGAGGAGTAGTGAGCAGCCGGTGCAAGTCGTCCGAAGCGACCAAAAACTCAACAGTCGACCGGGAAGGTTATGGCCTCCGTATTTTGGGATCCGCGTGGTATATTATTCATCGATCACCTTGAAAAAGGAAAAACCACCAATAGCGAATATTACATAGCATTATTGGAGCGTTCGAAGGCAGAAATTGTAAAAAAAACCGCCCACATGAAGAAGAAAAAAGTTCTCTTTCATCAGGACAATGCACCGTGTCAATGGTAACGATGGCCAAATTGCATGAGTTGAACTTCGAATTGCTTCCGCACCCACCGGATTCTCCAGATTTGGCCCCCAGCGACTATTGGCTGTTCGCAGACCTCAAAAAATGCTCCAGGGAAAGAGATTTGGCTCCAATGAAGAAGTGATTGCCGAAACTAACGCCTATTTTGAAACCAAAGATAAATCGTTTTATACGGCTGGCATAGAAAAGTTAGGAAAGCGTTGGAATGAATGTATCGCTGTTGAAGGAGACTATGTTGATGAATAAAGAAGAATTTTGGCAAACAAATGTTTTAGTAGTTAGTCTTGAGACTTATTGATCGATGTGTTATTATTTTTCAATGTTAACACATCTTGTATTTTTCAATGTAATTGGACTAAGCCTGTTTTGAGAAAATAAATAAAAAATAAATGAATAATACTGTACCTAGCATTATCTTGTAACAATGACATGATAATGCTACTGTAGTCTACTATTTCACAGAACCAGTATTCTTTCGCATTTATATAAGAAGTAAGTCCTAAAGTTTAGTGGTATATACATATATAATGAATTTCAAGTAATCACTCTATTTACAAGCAGAGCGTTTGCCGATCTCTTTTCTAAAGTATCTCAAGGTAGACTACGATTTTGACTGCTTTAACGTATTTACCAAATAAACAACTTTTAAGACGACATTCAAGGACTTTGTAAAATATAAAGGCCCCAAACATTCGCTTTTGATGAAGTTTTGATCTTTAGTAATAAAACATCAACTTAGAACCAGGGTCTCCTCGAGAAGTAATGCCACCTTTTTTTTTATGACTTTTGACGGCCTTAGTGGCTTAGTTGGTAACACGTTGGTTAACCTTCTACTAGGGGTTTCGGGTTTGATTCTTGATGTCACACAAAAGAAAAGAAAATAAACACAATTGATCCTAGTCTGGTAACATAATTGTGTGTGAGTATTGTGATTGACTTCTTCATGGTCTGTACTATTTCTAATACGGACAATTGTGAACTATGAGTTACTTGCTTGCGTTTGATTTTCGATTCGATTATTATAATCTTGTCTTCCGGCCACGGACTTCATCACATCATCAATTCGAATACGTCGAAGAGTACCATACAAACGAATAAACCTTTCTCTTCTTCCCTCTATCTCATTTTTTCCATCTTCGAGTGTCGAAGGGTTTAAGGGGTAACTGACAAAAAATCAGACTGAGGCTTTTAAAAAAAATCTGGATCCCAACAGAAGTCGATCCCGCGACCCTCTCGTTGAAATGCAAGCGTCTTATTAACTACGGAGATCTTGATGTTTTATTTTTTTACAAGTGACTGCTCTAATTTGATAGTAGTATGTAGCATTGATGCCCAAATGATATTTTTGATTGGTCAATTTATAATATATGAGATATCTTTTGAGGAGGGTTCGCTCTCGAAACGACAGAATGTAAATATTATTTTATTATTATTATGAGATAAATCTATTTATTTATATATGAGATGAGATGAATCACTTGTCTTTTTATAGATAATAGAGAAAAACAAAAATAATCTAACAGAGGAATTTAAATAAATCCGATGTATGTGTGATACATTATATTGTTCAGGTATTTTTTTTTTGAGCAACAAATATCTGTTCAGGAAACGTCAAATTATGCAGAATAAAGGGATGAGGGATATTTTTAAATTAAGTAAATACACTTTCATTAGGAATCTGTTTTATAAACTATTTATGTGTACGGTAGGACAAAGTATATAGTTTTAATTTCATTGTTCATATTTTCAACTCACGTTATAGTTTGTAGACCAAGTATACTAAAAAATGCACGATAAGGAGATCTAAAATAACCTTACGATAAGCCTCTTTTTCAAAATTCTAAAAATCTAAATGAAAAATGTTTGAAAAAAATGTCAAATTAAAAACATTTCAAAACGTTTCCTTAATTTTGCATTTTATTGTACTCGTATATGTTATTTATTTATTTACAATATTTAACACTTTTATTGCAAATACAATCTGGTGGGCTTATTGCCAGGCGGCAATCTCTTCCAACAAACCAGACAAAAGTAAATGAAGCAAGTTACGTGGTCGCATAAATCATTCAAATTACTATGCATCCCCACGAAATCCATAAACATATACGTGAGCACATGCCCACGAACCCCACAAAGACGGAAAATCACCCGAACATTCTTTTTCATATAAAGTGAGATATCATCAATCAAAAGGAAATGAAGGGATGGTGGAGAGGAAAGGAAAAGAAAAATCAGGAATGAAGCACGTTATTTTACTGACTAGAAATTAAGAGTTTTTTCAGGTGCTTCTTAAAGCATGCCAAGGATGGAGCGAGTCTTATATTGGTTTGTTACTGATTCCAGAGATTCTGCATGGACAGTAAAGGACGACGTAAAAAAAAAGAGCAGTGAACTGGAAAGGCCAATAAACAATCTGTGTTTGAGCGTAGCGCTAATCCATGATTGGAAAGACGCTGAAAATTTTCGGTGAGATAAGAGGGGGTGGTGGGACAGTTAAGGATATTATACAATTGAGACATTATGGGAATTTGGCGTCTATTTCTAACATTCAACCAGTTCAATGCCTTCTAGTATGAAGTTATATGATCGTACTTACGTAGGTTGAAAATTAATCTTATGTTACGGATGGATTTAAATATTACTAAAGTTAAAATATGTAAAAGTAATTTCTCGAATGTAAAATACAACATATAGATAAATCATGCTAGAATGGTTTTTTTTAAATTATTTAATTTAATAAAGTAACCAATGGCACAAAAATTGGCCAAATGCGATACCTTTTTACTAATTTATGTCTTTTAAGAACTAATTTATGCATTATTTTATAACTATTAACTAGCTTAATTTTAATTTCAAACATGTCAATTTACTTTTTATAATTTCAATATTTATTTATTTGACTTTACATTTTTATTGCAAATACTATTTGGCGGGCTTATTGCCAGGTGGCAATCTTTTCCGACCAACCAGAATATTTAATTTCTTAGATAAAATTAAAACCTTCATTCTAACTCATAACTAGATAACAATTTTTACAACTAATTATTTTAATATTTACTATTTAGCTCACTTATAACTACTTTAATTTCATTAATTGGCTACTTTAATTTCATTACATTCGCTCAGACATTGGTATTCTTTTGTTTATGAAACTAAATCAATGAATAATAAAGCAAAAATATATTTACAAGAATTTTTGTAACGAAGTTACTAAGCGCTTCGACATCAAAAGTCAATTTACATATTTCCAAATAAACGTAGTCCTTGAACCTGGAGATCGAATATGTTTACCACTGGACTACAGTGATAGAAATGCTATTGACATGAAAAATTTCAAGGAACTTGCCGAAACATCTGATGATATGTATTCTATAAATTGGCAAAAAATAAAAACATTGCAAAACTTGCAAGGTACGTACTAAATACAAGAAGAGAAGTGAGATCCGGTACATGTATTTATAAAGAGTGTGATGTAACTCTCCACAAAGGGGAATGTTGACAGAATTACCATGTTTAACTAAATTATTAGTAATTTTAAAACATATACGAAGTTATTCGTAAGATTAACTTAAGATTTTGCAATTTTAGATAACTTTTCACAAAAATATGTTATTCTCAAAAACAAACGGAGCACAGGGAAAGGTTTTTGAGATTTTGATTCGATTTAAAGTGCTAACATAAATAAAATAAATATAAAATTACAATAATAATAAATGAAAATAAAGTATTTATCAAGTATTTATCAAGTGGAAAAGAAACATTGATTGTAATAATCATCTATTGTAAATACCGAACCCAGTTAGAAGCTTTTCTTGTGTTCAAACTATGGAGATGAGGTCATTATTTTTAATTTATCTGCATAATATTTTATTGTTCAGCGTACAATGGGACAGATTTATTACTAAAGGACCATCTCTTTCAACCAACGAAACAATTGTTTTTACAAAGTGGTTTTAAATAAAAGATTAAGAAGGGTTCACAATAATTGCTGTTGGAAAAAGCCTTTACAATAACAATAACAAACGTTGTTAAAACTTAATACAAAACTAACAAATATGAATACTACACTATACATAAAGCCGAATGTGCTACTACTATATGTAGGAAGATCTACAAAAGCTCCTTTGCAGTTTATTCCTTGGTACATTTTCTGCAGGTTTACAACCAAATATATTTTCTAAACATTTGCAGATACGGGGAAGTACCTTATTTAATAGCCGCAGCCACAATCTTCTATCCTAACAGTCTTTTTGTATATATATTTCGGAATACATATTTTAGGACTTTTTGTATATATTTCTTATTTATAATATGATATATAAATTCTTATTTGTTTTTTTCAAGGTGGGCATACGCTTAGTTAGGCAGGAGAACGCTTTGTGTATCTAATTGTAAAAATTGAAAAGTATATATACAAAAATATGATTTGTATCATTTTAAATTTGTCAGTGAAAGTGCGTTCAAATTTTAAGTTTTAGCGTCCATGGGGAGAGTCTATTATCTAAATGGAGTTATATACATTGTCTTCTTTATTTATACTACAGTGAAACAGCACTGGGAGTCCTAGGATTCTTTTATATAAAAAGAGCGAAATTCAGAAATAATAAAATGATAAGTAATCGTAAAAATATTCCTGTAGCCTGCCAGTCTGCTTCTCGGCAATGAAAGCATCTAGAAATCTTCTCTTAGATCTGCTGGCAGTCAAGACTATATAGATTAATGTGTGAAGGAACTATCAATTAGTGGTATGCAAATGTCGAATTGGAACGTATGCGGATCGCTGTATGCCTGGCTAGTGTCGGATGACTTGGTTGTGTCGGCGGAGAAGATTAATTGCAGAGTAAGTTAAGTAAATTGTGTGAGAGATGCGAAGAGAAAGGTCGGATAATTAATGTCGCAAAATGCAAAGTAATGGTGATAGAAAAGTGTGAAAGGAAAAGTAAATGCGAGATATGAGTAAAAAATAAAAAAAAAATGCAGCAAGCTAAGGAATTCTGATATTGGGGTCTTATTTTCACAGAGGAAGAGTTATGAGGGATGGGGCGTAGCGATAGGAAACAAAGTCAATGGGACACTAAAACACTTATATTTGAAGTGGACAGTGTCAAAATCTGCTAATACGATAGTCCACAATAGTGTTTTGGTGTCAACTTTGATGTATGGTTGTAAAATGTGGACGTGGAAAATACAGAGAAGAGCCGAATGTTGTAGAAATGCGTGAATTTAAAATAATACATGAAGTGACAATGTATGAAAGAATACGGAATGCAAAAAACGAAGTGATAAAGGATGAATGCGAACTTAAGGCTGATGTGTTAAGTAAGATGAAGAAGAGTACGTTGAGATGGTTTGGGCATGTTGTACAAATGAATGAAGAAAGACTAAGAAAAAAGGCATACAGTGCACATATGAGTAGGAAGCATGCCAGAAAAAGACCAAGGAAAGGGTTGGAATCAAATTAATGATATTCTGAAACAAGGAACGTAGAGTCAGAGAAATCGTAGAAGGTGTATAGATGTAGAAGAGGCTAAATATGTGTGTCGTGATCGGAAAAAAATACTATTCTGTTCTATCTGCTTACCCCGACGGAAATGGCGTGATAATATGTTTGTATGTGTATAAAATTTCTTAGTGAAAGTGATTCGTTCTAGCACTAGACTACATATGCCGTCAGTTGTCAGCTTGCGTGCAACACATGATTTGTAATTGACTACATATGCCGTCAGTTGTCAGCTTGCGTGCAACACATGATTTGTAATTGACTACGTATGCCGTCAGTTGTCAGCTTGCGTGCAACACATGATTTGTAATAGACTACATATGCCGTCAGTTGTCAGTTTGCGTGCAACACACGATTTGTAATAGACTACATATGCCGTCAGTTGTCAGCTTGCGTGCAACACACGATTTGTAATAAAGGGCGCGAGGCCCTGATGTTTACATTTGACTTATTTTGATTATATTTCGTATGGCGTTTAAAAAGTTAACATGAAACAATAATCTCAAATGTTAATTTATGTCAGAAAACTCGACTTGAACAATGCGTACAGATTTCCTTTAGAATAAAGTTTGTTGTAATGTGCTCAATTCTACAACAGTTTTGCTTTTACGAGTTTCTTAATTTATGTAATATTTCATTTTCCTTTCCTCTTACAAAACACTTCCGTATTTTTGTAAATATATGGTTCTTGGTAAATTATTAATAAGCCAAAAAAATAGTTTTGTTATTTATTTTATTTGTTACGTAAAACAAAGTCATGGTGATAGAAAAGTGTGAAAATAAAAGCAAATGTGATATATTATTTCAAATTGAGCGTTTTTTTTTAATTCTTAGATAAAATACAGATGGCGTCGCGAACTTGCCTAGGTCTTCTGACATTTGAGAAGTGTAATAGATGACATTTATAAAAATGGAGTCGTACATAATACAACAACGTGTACAAATTGTTGAATTATTTTATGTATTGTAATCTCCGGAAACGGTGATGTTAATTGACCAACAAGATCATGTGATCTGACACCGTTGGACTATTTTCCCTGGAGTTACGTGAAAAGCCAGGTCTATAAAAATGACCCCCAATCAATTCTCTAGCTGAAGGATGAAATCATTCGCGTTATTGTTGAGTTATAACCGTAATTATGCCAAAATGTCATCGAAAATTTTGACAAAATGGTGGACATCTGTGGAGCTGCAAAAGGTGGACATTTGGCGGTTATTGTTTTTTGTATTTAAATGTCATACAATATACTTCAATGACTATTTTCCCTGGAGTTACGTGAAAAGCCAGGCCTATAAAAATGACCCCCAATCAATTCTCTAGCTGAAGGATGAAATCATTCGCGTTATTGTTGAGTTATAACCGTAATTATGCCAAAATTTCATCGAAAATTTTGGCAAATGGGTGGACATCTGTGGAGCTGCCAGAGGTGGACATTTGGCGGATGTTGTTCTTTGTATTTAAATGTCATACATTATATTTCAATGAACAATAAAAAGTTTTTTGAAATTAAAGCAAATTGTGTGTTTTATTCAAGAAATTAAAAAAATTGTTTTAAAAAACCACTCAATTTGAAAGACCCTCTAACATATGATTGAAAAATGAAAGATTGGAATAAATTCTCCTGTTTTGGGAGTATTTTCTCAGATGGTGAAAGAGTTGCGAGAAAACAAAGTCGGTGTCGCAACAAAACATATATACTCAAACCATACAATATCAAAATCTGCTAAGATGAAAGTCCACTAAAGTGCCAACTTTAAGGTATGGGAGTAGAAAAGGATTTGAAAATAGCGAATGAATGCTGTAAAAAAGAGTGCAGTTAACGTAATTCATGAGGGTTGGGGGAGGGGGGGGGGAGAGAAGATTTATGATAGAATATCGAATTGAGTGATTTAGGATGAATGTGAACAAGAACCATATATTTATAACTCTAAGAAGGTTTGGACACGTGAAATGAATGAATTAAGGAAAGCTTACAAAACAAATATACAGTGCAAATGTGAGTGGAAAGCATGGTAGAGGAAGACCAAGAAAAGTATTGTTGGGTCAACTCTACTATATTTAGAAAGAAGGATATATTATTTGTAAAATAAATCGTAGTAGATTTATGAAAAGGTGTATGGACGACCTCCGTGGCCTGGTGGTAAGACACTTGTCTGCCGATCCGGAGGTTGCGGGTTCGATCCCCGCTGGAACCCAGATTTTTTTAAATAGGATTCCAGTCTGGTTAACGCTTAGGGCCTATAAAAGTATATTTCTGGTGGGTTGGAAGAGATTGCCACATGGCAATAAACTCGTCAGGTTAAAAAAAAAACTGTAACTGTAATATGGATGTATAAGTTGCGAAATATGTGTGTCGAGATAGAAAAGCCTGGCCGTGTTATTTCTGCCTACCCCGACATGGAAATGGCGTGATGGTGTTTATGTATGTATATAGTATAATACTCTCGTATTACGAAGATTTTCAATATTTTTATAAATCTATGGTTTTGGTTAATTATTGACCAGTTAAAAATATCATTTAATACGTTGATTGATTTGATTTAATTATTGACCAGTTAAAAATCTCATTTAATACTTTGATTTAATTATAGACCAGTTAAAAATATCATTTAATGCTTTAATTTATTTGATTTAATTATTGACCAGTTAAAAAAATCATTTAATACTTTGATTTATTTGAATCTTGTCGATAGAGTACATATTTTTTTTATTCGACAGTAGACAATCATACAAACAGGGCAATTGCCTGTTCCTTGTTGACTTCATACAAAGTTGGTCAAGAGGCACCAACCTCAAAAAAAAAACATTTTGATGAGTCAAGTCAACACAAAAGAAAACAAGATGGGGAAAACAAATTATGCAAAGACCACACCATGAGATGCTGTTATGAGTTTGTAGAAGCAGTTGTTGCTTCCACAAGAACGGTTTTCTTTCTCTCGTGGGGGACGGCCCTATTGTAAAACTCTCGCAATCACCTTGATATAGTTGTATTTTTCTCAAACCAAATAGACAGATGGTACTGTCCTGTCATCTTAGATAATAAGGGTCGCGGCCAAATGATCCATTATACGACTATCCCAGGTTTCGTACATCGTGGAATTATCAATTGATTTCTAGCGCGCCTGGTTAACGTACTTCTACTTTCTATGGGAAAGCTGCAGTTTGTCTACGCCCTAAATTGTTAAACGTCTCGGGCGGGAACACTTGGTTTGTGTTTGAAAATTTTCTATTTTCCCGGTTTTAAATCAAAATATGTATTTAAATCAACGATTCATTGTTTAAAGGTATGGTGGCTTTCACCCAAACTTGTAAACAATTTACATTGAAAAAAATATCGTTCCGAGCAAAAATTATGACTGAATAATGGTAGTCGACTACTGAGACGTGATTTTACTCCCAATCCAAAGGTAAGGTGAATAGACGAATCTAACATGAGGACAGGATATTCTGTCTCTCTCTCACTTAACATTTGGCCCTCGTTGAGGACAAATATCTCTTTCCACTTGGTTTTGATGGAGGACATATGTTTTGCCTGTCAGAATTCGTCGGGAACAGGCGTCTCTTGTCTGCTACACGACATCATGGACGCCTTCTCATGCCACCATGACTCGACTGACTCCTGAAAGTAGGCGCTTTCTGCACCATCAGTCCTAGTGATTGTCAGTCACGTTGAAAATTATCAAGATGTGGAGCTTTTAACTTTACTAGCATACTGGATTGCCAGCGTCATCATTATGGAACTCACTACCTCAACGCAAATACGACAAGAGCTTGCGCCTGGAAATTGAGGTAAACCCAACCTAGATTTTGTGCTCTCTCATTTATCGTAAGTCAAAGGTTTCTTTGTAACTCGTCTTCCTCTGAAAGTTTTCTGTGGTTTTCTTACCAAATATATTTTTCTTGACATACGCGGGGAAGTATCTAATTTAATGGACGCAACCACCTCCTTCCTGTTCTTACACTCAACTTTCAATAACAGTGATTTCGAATACCGAGATAGGGCGCTCGTGATAAAAGTACGCTCTTTAAATTGCGCTACATAAACTGTATTTTACTATTAACACAATATTATTCTCCTTTCCCTTTAAGGGCAAATGTAAAATATTCCACGATTTGCTTGCCGTGTAAGGGAGGGTTTCTTCGGAAAGAGATCGATTATTACTCGAGGCGTATGAGAAGGGATTTGATAATGGATAGAAAAGGGATCGGTGTAGTTCAACGTGTGAAATAATTACTTCTCAAAGTCTCGTTAGTAACAATTTGAAAATCAATCGTCATATAAATTTCATAAATTAACCTAAGCTTTCCAGACTCGATTGATTTTGAGATGATGCCAAATTTATCGATACTTGTAACAAATCAGTCTGTATAAAAACGGTAAGTTCTACTTGAAACTTAATTAAATAAACGTTTTATTTGAAGAACTCCACTGTACAGGAAAAAAAAATAAAAAAAAAAACATTTATTTAACTTAAGAACATCAATGGTGATATATACTCGTATATACGAGTATTTTAAATTTCTCTCTTCTGTATGTTCAGAACTCAAGTGCCTTAATGAGATGTCTTCATTGTATATTTTGATTATGTGTCTGAGAGATGTTCTTTTGGAACGGAGAAAGAGTTCGATTTAATTATTGTTTCAAATCAATTCAATAGAACTGGGTATAATGAAATAGCTTTTGCCTTTGCTGATTCTTTGGCGTGGAATGGTCTTCCTCTTAGAGTTATGGGTAGCGTGTGCAGCTTTAGGAAACAATCGTTTTTGGGAGGTCTTATGCACACTTATGATTATAGATGAATACTGCACACATACACTTCCCAAACCTAAATTCGAATGTGTTACTGTCACATATCGGAAGATCTACAAAAGTTCCATCGTTGTTCATCTTCCTTTGGTAAGTTTTTTTAACGATTATAGATGCAGATAAGTTCCTAATCCAAACGCCGCAGCCGTTTACGTTTGTTTTTGTGTAATATGTCAATAATGATGGGTTCGCATCCCGAGTAAGACTAGTCTTGAGGAGAATTTTCTCTTCAAACGGTGCATAATTTATTGTCATTATAATAATAATTATTTTTAACAGTTCCTCAATTGTATATGCTTATGAGAACTAAAGTATTTCATTTATTCCAATGACACCCCTCAACGTACCCGAATCGATGATGCGGACATGTTGAAAACCGTGACCGGGAGACCATATTGCTTTCTGCCCTAGTAATCAAACTTTTAGGTCAAGAACAACTGGAGTAGGCAAGTTATAAAACAGTTCCATATCATGTTTGTTGGAAATTCTACCTCACGTGGACGCACACGACAATATTCATCGATATCCTCAAACTTTTAATCGAATCTTTTAATCAATAGTGTCCTTTTTTATGGGATCATTTCTAACGAGGTGATTAATGGACACAAGGATGCACTGCAACGAAATATTTTGTAGATCTTCCGATAGGAGACGGCATATTGAAAAGGAAAGAAGAAGTAAATCCTTAAAATTGCATTAAAGAGGGAAGGGGGCCGTATTCATACGTCCCACTGCATTCATGGTAAAAGCGGTTAAGCCGGTATGCTTTCATCGGGTGTAGGACCATACACGTATATATAAGACGTCTAATGCACCGAAATATTGCACATTCTCGCCTGATCCTTCGTATCGTGTTTTATTTCACCGAAGTTCTACCAGTCTGAAATAAATCTCTTCCTCCAACTGTCACAAATACTTGTTAAAGTTACTTCAGTATCTTCGAGGATTGAGCGGAAACCATCTCCCTATTTTATAGTCGTTGTACTGTACAAAATGAAATAAAAAGTTTTTAAGATCTTTACAAATATGTATCAAAATAATATTTAAAATGTGATTTACGCTCTTATTATTTCAACCCTTCTAAATCAACTGCTCCACTTGTGATAGCTGTTTTAGTGTTCACTATGTATATATTGTGTTTAATTTAAGGCTGTGGCTATATTGAAGCCTGGCGTTACAGAAGGTGGCTCCCTTCTGATTCCTCAATTATTCACGTGACCCTGCTCAGTTAGCGATTGGTAAACACCTGCCAAGTATAATTGTTAGCGTTTCATGTTGGGTAAGTTTCTGAACATTATTCATTACATTCAAACAAAGAATTAAAAACAATATATTCATGTGTTAGTTTAAGAATATGAAAATAGCAATACATTAAAACGATTAGGTAGTAGGAAATAAGATATATGAGGGAGTAATGAAAGATAAGTGGAACTTAAGAAATTCTGCTTTACAGTCAGTATTTTCTCAAATGATGGAAGATTTACGAAAAATATACAAACACACATTTTTCGTTTCTTCCACATTCATATATTTTGAATATACGACTCAGAAGTGCACGACGTGCATGGAAGACGTGGATCGAAGGACCAGATTTTAAAAGAATTCTTAGCGGGAATATGAATTCTATGATGCTACAGCATGTAAAAAACTATTGCATAATTTTTTTTTTTATAAATCTTGCCTAAGTTGAATAGAAGCTTTTTGGATAAATTGGACAAATCTTTTGGATATATTGGATAAACCCTTTTGTATAAAACTTGCCTTAGTTACTATAAAAGGCTTGAATATTATATTTAAATTAATATATATGTAATTTTATTGTGTAACAAAAATAATTGATTGGAAAAAATGTACAATAAATTTTATTAAAATTTATTTTACACATGACAAGAAATATAATATACATAATTTGTGAAAAAACAACAGGCAATTTAATTCGGACACACAATTTTAATGGATCTGGGTTTGCTGCCTTTCATTTGTCGTGTCCCCAGTAAACTAGGCTTTTGCCTGTATCTCACCGAGGACATGTGGCATAAAAAAATAAATCTATAATTCTTTCCGATTTCGGATTATATAAAACCCCGTTGCACGTTCTCATCAATCTGATAAACAGTGCCACTTAATTACATATGTATACTATATGTATACATTCCGCGAAATCAAACTCCTCATAATTCATCACTCCAGACATACCAAAACATTCATCTCACAATATACCGCACACAAACATAAAAAAACAAAAAAAAACACATATGTTATTCACAAAAATATAAACATAAAACAACAAAAAACACCACACTCAAGAGCTCACACAAACCTCTTCTACAGGTCATTCCTCTAGCAAGCCCAAGTACTCAAACTCCTGTAGCAATAACAACCACGCTGCGATCGACTGCCTTAACTATGTTCCTCCCTTTTCCTTTATTGAATTTAGCACCCCACTGTATGTCATGGGAGCTAAATAAAATGTTTTATTTTAAAGCTTGAATGTTCTAACCATTGAGTGAATGTTCTAACCATTAGATCTCCCCACCATCCGAGAATACGCGATCTTTCTGGCCGAGAGGTTCTACAACTCTCCCCCCAGGCCGAAACAAATGCTTCGAACCACCCCCCGACCCCCTATTGGGAACGGTAGGCACCGAATTATGTCCAGTGCACATATATAATAAGGTATCTATTTTACCCCCATATTTATCTTTGTACAACTATCTATTATAAAGTCACAGCGTTCTCCCCCACCCCCATCTTCGTAATATATTTATAATTATTCAAATATCTATGTCTATGTATACATCACTATCCTTTCTCTCTCTGTATTCATATTTATCAACGCTCGTGACATATACTCGTAAAATATAAGTATATTAATATGTAACCTATATGTATCTATAACTTTAATATATGTACTAAATTCTATCCCTCCTCTCTAAAAACTTTTCTAGCACCTCCACCAAATCCATAACAATAAATATCCCAAGTCCGTTCTACACGCCCGATGAAGGAGTAAGGTGTCCGATAATCGGACTGACACTTCGAACAAAATATCGACTTTGATGACCATTGAGTGAGAATACATTTAATAATTTAAATTGAAATAAAAAAGTGTGAATAAAAAAATGCGACGCATGACTATCAAAACACTGACAATGATATATTTATAATTAGCATTTAAATATACTGAAGAAACATAGTATGTCCTTTTTGCGCCCTTGAGTAGTCTGCTTGCTAAACGGCGCTATATCGATTGTCCTTATATTATTCCTATTATTATTATTATTATTGTTGTTATTATTATTATTATTATTATTATTATAATTATTGTTATTGTTATAATAATAATAATAATTATTATTATTAGCGTTATTATTACTATCATTATTATTATTCTTATTATTATTATTATTATTTTACCCACCATAACGCAATCACACATCTTTCGTCTCTTCTACATCCATATATCTTATCATACATTTCCTACGACTTTCCTGAACCTTCATTATGAATTATTTTATGAACAATGGAAAATTGACTACGGAGGAAACGAAAGTTGTCTGTTTGAATAAAACTTATTCCCTCTGTCTACCAATAAGGCGTGATATTATGTATGTCGTTGTATAGAAAACAATCTGGCTGGCAATAACCTTCAACAAAATATTGATATCTCCACACATGCCGTGAAGTTTGAAGATCTGTTAAGTGTTACGGGTCCATTGTTCCCGAATTCTGAGAATTCCTATCGATAATCCGGCGTTGGATTCCTAACAATGGCGAGGAGCGCGGTTCTCCGTTCTCCGGATTACTTACTCCTATTGATTTAGGAAGTTGTCCCATAGAGTATCTCTTCCACTTGTAAAACACAATGGATTATTGATATTATTTGCAAGCTTCGTCACTTTTCAACTATTAGAAAAGCAATAATCTTCATTTTGTCGGTTCAGCTATATTGTCGTTTACTTAGATGACAGATTTTTCAATTAACTCAAAAATACTTTTTTTCTTTGTGTAAGAACTATGAAGGTCAAACGTTAAATGTTTTTTTTTTACTTTTTATTTAATAAAGTAATCTTCAATACAAACATTTGTCAACGGCTATTTCTATATATAATACAAAATTATATTTAAGAACTAATCTATTTTAAATATTATAACTATACATTTACTTAACTTTAATTTCGTATACTTATGTAATTATTATTTAAAAAAACCTTAGTATTTAATTTCTCACAAATAGTTAACACCTACATATTAACTAATTAGTTTAGTACGTTTTATTTAGCACGAATATATTCACTCGTTCAGGCTACTTGCGTTTCATCACATTCAATCAGACCATGGTCCTCCCTACTGGACTAGTCATGCAACAGATGACACTCTGAAAGCCTGTACTTATAACGGAAAGGTGGGTCGGACTTACTCTAGTAAGCCCTCAAGGCAGCGATTAGAGGATTGCTGTAGTCCTGTTGGCTTTTAAAGAACTTCACGGTCCGATCGAGGATGTAGAGAGTTTCTTCATGCTTTCCGACGTGAAGTCGGGAGAGGTGAATGTTTAATGTATACGACTTCTTATAAACTGATGACATAAAATTGTTAACGTGGAATGGAAAATAATTACAGAGTTTCATAAGTGATTTGTTCGATAGATGCGAAAAGAAAAATTTAAGAATGTGTGTTGCGAAATAAAAAAAACGTGGTTAACCCTTCCCTTACGGTGATAAAAATAATACGCGTGTTACGGTGTTGGGTAGTGAGTACGCAATAAAAAATTAGCGATTTTAAATCGGAAAAATAAGAACATTCATAGATAATCCCCTTAATTAATTATAATTGCAGTTAAAAATTATAATAATTGAGATTTATTTGCTGAAAACATTAAACAACGCTCACGGAACGGGCGTACGTCTAACCTATTTGCAAGCCTAGAGGCAACTAGTGGCGCGAACGTCAGTCGCATACCCCGGCGCATACGCCTTTGCTTGCGACGTTGAGAAAATTCAGCTCCTCGCAATTCAGTCTAGTATGCAAGAGTGAGATGCGAATATAGTGTCACGCTTCCCGCATACTATTCACCTATCGTCAAGACGAGGCACTCGCCGCGTTTAAATGCGAATTTGTTTTCGATCTTTACAAAACACCTCGATGTAGTCGATAAATTCTGATTATTATTAATATTATTTTTTAAATCAATGCATAAATAAATTATGGAGGAATACCTAAAATCTTAACCTTGTATTTATTATATTTATAGAGATATTGATGGTTATTAGAAGCAACGTGTAGAAGATACCCAACACAGGGAAGGAAAGGTTAAAGTAAAACGTTAAAGGAAACGTGGAATCGATATATGGGTAAACAATGGACGGATTTTTTTAAGATGTCTGTATCTTAGACAGGGGTTTCTAAATGTTCAAGAGATGGATTACCATTTTCGATGTTTAATCGTTTGAGACTCGTAGACGTACCTTTAACCGACAAGAGGAAGGCCAAAGAAATTATAGTTGAATCAAGTGAATGATGTCTTGAAAGAAAGTAACATAATCAGAGAAATTGTAGCAGTTGAACGAAAATTGTATGGATAAAAAATTCTGCCACTTTACTCTCTCTCTGCCTACTCCGAGAGGAAAATAGAGTGATGGTATGTATGTATATATAAGCCTTTTGAAATAGTGATAATAGATCACAAGCATCGAATATTGCGTTGAGATAGATGTTGTGGAATGTTTTGGCTGCGAGTCAACTAGGAACGTACAATATTTTGATTTATGTCTCTCTGTACAACATAAGGTTTCGGGGCGGGGCAGAGGTGCTAGCTAAAACCAATATGTCATCTATATAAATAAACAGGCTGTCATGGGAGGCTTAGTCCGGACCCGTGACGGAAACTGTGGAAGATAGGTTTGCTACAAATACTTTTAGAAACTTTTCAAATAATACTTACGTATGTAAGTATTATACATAAATGCAAATACTGGCTCTATGATATAACATACAATAATTTTTCTCTTTCACGCTGTAGAATTGGATGTTTTTTTTTCTATTTATGTGTTAGTTCCATAGTGTAATTAATTTCTTTCGACTTATATATGAGTGGGTCAGAACTAGACATGACTATCCTACATTTATCTTGTTTTGAGATAATTGACTTCAAAGTTACAGATCTATTCAAAAAAGATTTGTTTTCTGTTGTTTCCAAAATGTAACTGTAGATGTCTGCACTTATGGTGAACTATAAACTCATACTCGTAATCATGTTTGGTTCTGACCCACTCATATATATGATAAAAGGTTTTGGCTTTCGATGATCCCGGTTTGCCATGAGAGCCGTGTTTAGACTGGTGAGTCGTGTTTCTTTTCTATGGACCAACCAAAAGTCTGTCTAAAGCAGTGGAATATTTATGGAAACATTTTTTTTTTAAATCAATTCAAATATTTTGTACGAATAATTCTTAGAACTCGATTTTATTAATGCTGAGGTAAAATCTTTTAAGGATTTTTCCTCTTTTAATATTATCAAATTCTAAGAATTATTTTTAAAAGAAATAATACATTTATTGAAAATAAAAGCTTTCCGTAAATACACTGCACAGATTTACAAGTATGTTGTCGGTGATCCATTGTAAAGTAATGCGCCTTTCCAGTCTGATATAAAAATGCTATAATCATAATAAACTGGAATCATTCCAACTGAAGGGAGCCCCGGGATAGGATGTAGAAATACGTGTAGCGGGGATTAACGTAATAAGTGGAATAACAGAGTAATTTATCGTCAAAAATTTTTGAACTTATTTTAAACGGTATGAGTCTTTCGCGTTATTCTAGTTATTTTAAACGGTATGAGTTTTTCGCGTAATTCTTGCTATTTTAAACGGTATGAGTCTTTCACATAATTCTTACTATTTTAAACGGTATGAGTCTTTCACGTAATTCTTACTACTTTAAACGGCATGAGTCTTTCACGTAATTCTTACTATTTTAAACGGTATGAGTCTTTCGCGTAATTCTGGCTATTTTTTATTATACTTTAAATATAACTGGTGTAAATAATGGCTCTAAATATTAATCGATACCTCTATTCCTTTGAAACCATGGTTTAATATTATAAGAATGACCACGATGTATGTTATGTGTCGTTTGCACACAGGCCACTGCATGGTTGCTAGTCATTTTTACAGAATGGGTATTATGGAGAATCCCGGCTGCGAGTGTGGTCTGGATGATAAAACTATGGACCATGTATTTTTCGGTTGCCCTTTGTGAGTCAAATTTGATTCACTGAATACGTATGTTTACCACATCCGATGAATGTTGCGTTTCTTCTTTCTTCGTGTAACTTTTTTCCTAATAGATCGATTGTTAAATTTTTGAAGCTTAATCAGGTGAAACTTTAAATTGTCTAGAATTGGTATTTTTCAAATTTTGTTTTATTGTTTTGACTCGTGTAATTGCATAATGACTTTCATTTGGTGGCACAAATCATCTTTGTTTGGGTAAATTGCCTGTTCAAAAAAACATGATATGAACATTGACGCAATGATTTTCATACTCTGTATTGAAAACTTTTTTGCTTCTTTTATTTTTAATATTTCCAGATTTAAAATGTCAATGTACTCGTATTATATAAAGGGTCTTTCAAATTGAGCGGTTTTTAATTATTTTTTTTAATTCTTGAATAAAACACACAATTTTCTTTGATTTCAAAAAACTTTTTATTGTTCATTGAAGCATGATATTTAAACACAAAAAACAATATCCGACAAATGTCCACCTCTTGCGTCTCCACAGATGTCCACTCTTTTGTCAAAATTTTCCACAACATTTCTAACTCACCAATAACGCGAATAATTTCGTCTTTCAGCTCAGGAATTGATTGAGGGTCATTCTTATTGACCTGGCTTTTTACGTAACCCCAGAGAAAATAACATAGTCCAACGGTATCAAATCACATGGCCAATTAACATCACCATTTCCGGAGATTGCAATACATAAAATAATTCAACAATTTGAACACGTTATTGTATACGACTCCATTTTTATAAATGTCATACATTACACTTTCCTTCCTCAAATGTCAGGCAAGTTCGCGACGTCATCTATGTTTTATCCAAGAATTCACATAAATCGCTCAATTTGATAGAGCCTTTATAACAATTCATCAATATGGAGTAATATCCTTTTATTTTGTTCATCAATATGAAGTAATATCATTTTATTTTATTCTTAGTTAAGTTTTGAATTCATATACAGTTTTCATTGGAATTCGTTAGTTTTTGTTTTTATTGCACATTTTTTTAAATATTTTATTTTTATTTTTGTAATGGTTGTGGTCGTCAAAAAGGAATAAATATGTCAATTTCATACACTCTCCAGGATTTCTCTGACACTTCATTTTCTTTATTCAGAATATCTCTTACTATACCAAACACACTTTCTTTGTCTTTCAATTAACAAACAAAACCATAGTTTTGCCGTTTGTCGGGAAATAATAAAGATTTGCATTATTTATATATGTAATAAAAATATAGTTTACTTAAAGAAACATTTAAATATAAATAAAACAAAAGTTAAATATCAAACAGAAAAATACAAAAAACATATAAGGAATACAAATAATTGATTAAAAGACGGAAAAGAAATTGAGCACTTGATTCTGTGTTTCAAGTACTGTGATTATTAATTATTTGAAAGGAGATTTAAAAGTCTAAAAACATTGACAGTGAAAAAGGACGCGAAAAATGAAAAAAAAAAGTAAGTTGAAAAAGCCAAAAGGTAATCTCTGTTGAAGCGTAACGTGAATAAGTGCGCAGGAAATTGTTGAATGTTTTTCACTGAATATTAAGGTGCGACGGAACAGTTAAGGATATTTTTTTTTAGAAATGACAATTTGTTGGCATTTTCATGGTTCTTCAAATAAAACCAGTTGAGGTATGTGTGATACGGTGGTATTTTCTTTCGTTGAATATGCAACGATGATTAAGAATACATCGCTAATTAAATATTTACTTCCAAAACTTACAAGTCACGCTGTTTCCTTCGATATGAGAATGGCACAGTGCCAGACTTCCTATCTCAAAATAATGGTCAGCTTTTCTCTTTGCCTATCCAATAGTGGCATTGCAGGATGGTTATGGTAATAATGATGCTGAATTAAGAACTTGATTGGGCACGAAATTTACGATTCCCAATTAAATATGTTGGCAATACTACTCCGCACGTGAAGATGTTACAACACTTATTTGTTTATTTTATTTATATGGCAAGTCATATGTAAACATGATGTATAAAAATAAAACATGCAAAAAAAATGTAAAAAAGATTTAATTATACAGGGTCACATTAATTAGATTGTGAATTAACCGGGATAGTTTATATTCCGTTTTTTATACAATAACATTTCAAAATTTAATTGAAACCATATTTCTTCACTTGAAATTTTATCAAAAAGTAAACTGACGATTGGTGATTAGTACCAGATAATAAAACTGGCGAAATTACAAAATATTTTATCGACCAGAAATCACGACAGAAGATTCAGTGTTTACTTTTGATGCAAGTGGGTGGGCGCACGCATCATATCAAATTGTAAATTGAAATTGCGTTACAAGTACATTGCGGGTGATTTATTATGTTATTTAAAAGTTGGTTTAAAAGGTGATTTAAAATGTTAATGCCTTAACTATAAATAATTGATTATTTGTATTGTCAACTTATGTATTTTTTATTGAAAGTGGAGAAGAAAGAAAAATCAGGAATGAAACACATTATATTACTGACTAGAAATTAATAGTTTTTTCCGTCCCTTTTTAAATCATGCAAAGGACGGAGTGAGTCTAAAATTGGTTTGTAACTGGTTGCAGTCTCACTCCATAAATAGTAAAATACGACGTAAAAAAAGAAGGGTGATGAACTGGAAAGGCCAATAAACCATTTTTGTTTAAGCGTAGCGTAAGCCCATGAGTGGTAAGACGCTGAAAATTTTTGACGCTGATTAGAGACGTTCCTTTTCTGGTTGGCTGGAAAAATTTGCCATTTCGAAATACACTCGCCAGGTTATACGATGTGCAATTAAAGTATAATACAATAATACGATTATGTACAATTTAGATGATTGTATATTGTAAGTCATATCTTGTGAAATGCACATTGTTTGTTTGTTTAAATATAAGATAATCTTGTATACCCATGCCATTTTCGAAATTTCAATTAATCCTTCACCAAGTGCATCCAAGCAGATTCTGCAATAATATTCCCTGCAATAGAGATTTAAGTTGCATATTGATTTTGTGTATAGTGCACTATTGGATGCATTTTACCAGTGTCGGAACAAGAATCGTATTTTATTCTTTATTTATTTACCAATCACACATAGTGCCACATAACTATACCATATGTATACTATAAGGAAAAAATCTGAAAAAAGTAAGGTATAGATTGAAAAAAAAGTGTGGGATCCTTTTCTGGGTGCCTTTTTAAGTGTAAAACGATGTACGGATCAGTTTCTCTTTGCCAATGTTTATGGAAAAATTTATGGCATAAAATATCAAAAGTATTCTGTGCGTTTGTTGACGGAAAAATTATATGACCGCGTGATAAGCGACAAGTTGTGGAAAATATTAAATAAATATGATGATGTTTGTAAATTAATACGCGGTATTGCGTCATCATGTGACTAAAGTAGAGTATGTATTCGAGTGAACGGTGCAATGAATAAAAGGTTTATGTCATCATGGTTGTTCAATGTTTGTATACATAGATAAATGTGTCAAGGAACTAAAACAGGCAATAAGTGGCATACAAAAGTTGAATGATAACGTATGCGGATAATTGAATGCTGATGAAAGTGACTATGAATTACAGAGTTTGATTAGCAAGTTGTACGAGAGATGAGAAAAGAAAGATCAGAAAATGAATATTACGAAATCCTATGTAATGGTGATAGAAAAGTGTGAAAGGATAAGTTAATGCAATTTATGATGAATAAAAGATTGGAGTAAGTTGAGTAATGCTGTTGTTTGTGTAGTATAGTGTTTTCTCAGATGATGGAAGAGTTAAGAGGGATATCGAATGGTGTGAAGCGTTAGGTAACAAAATCAACGAGGCACTTAGAAATATATACTGGATACGGTAAATATCAAAATCTGCTGAAATAATATATTTTTTGTGTCAAATTTGATGCATGGAACTGAAACGTGAATATGTTAAATGACTGATAGGAGCTGAATGAATGCTGTAGGAATGCGTGTATTAAAAACAATACACGAGATGACAATATGTGATAGAAAAAAAAATCAGGAATGAAGCGCGTTATATTATTGACTAGAAATTAAGAGTTTTTTCATTCGCTTCTTAAAGCTTGCCAAGGAAGGAGCAAATTTAACATTCGTTTGTAACTGTAACCATGGACAGAAAAAGGACGATTTAAAAAAAGAAGAACGGTGAACCGGAAAGGCCAATAAATAATTTCAGTTTGAGCGTAGCGCTAGTCCATAATCGGAAAGTCGCAGAATGTTTTCGGCGAGATTAAAAGGGGATGGGGACAGTTAAAGATACAATAGAGACAGTATGTAAATTTGGTGTATATTTCTAACGTTCAACGAGTTCAATGCCTTCTGGTATGAAGTTATATGATCGCACTTTCTTAGGTAAAAAATATATCTTAGATTACATAGATCTCTAAAACTTAAAAAAAAATATCAACGAAACGAAAGAGGAAAAAACAGAGAGAGAATAAAAATAAACAAAATTCAGCAGAAATTTCATTTAAAAATAAAAAAAAATATATATTGTTAAAAAATCTATTTATCCGCCGCGATCAAATAAAAAGGTTAAAATTCACAACTGTCATTTCCCACAGCGATATTCAAGGAAAGAAAAATCAAGATTTCATTTAAATTTCTTCTTTAAGTTTCGATATTTTATTGCGTCGCTGAAGCAAGAATTTTCTTCAATTTTTCATTCATTGAATACCTCCCTAGAGTCGCTTTAGAAGCTTGTTGGAAGGAAATAAATTTGAGTGAAAAATACCTTTTAAAGTCAGAAGGTGAAATAATTAAATTTCTTTCTACCCCAAGAAGAGCAGAGCATTAAAAGGGAAATTTTCTGTAAATAACACGAAAGTCAGCATACGAGTACATACTAATAATAATAATAAAGAACAATTTATACAGCGTCATTTAGATAAAATACTCTTCTTAAGGGTGTTTTAATTCGGGATTCCCACCCACTATTATTGAAAAACTAAAAAAAATTATAATAAAATAAAAATAATGAATGTACGAAAAGAGGAGAAACGTTTGAATGTATTTTATTGTTTTAAATTACGCTTTCGTTATATACAGTACAAATTGGTTGGCTTACTACCAAATGGCGATCACCGTTAACCAACAAGAAATGAGGAGTTAACATTAAAAAAAGATCATGTCCATTGGATACAAAAAATGAGTTGATAAAGCAGATCGATGGTACGGAACTGTTAAACATTTTGTATTTCAATGAAAAAAGCACATAAACAATTTTAAAATCATAATAAAAAACCAGTATTTTAAAAAAGAATCTTGTTCAGGCTTGAAACCAATCAAAAAAGATCATGTCCGAATCGATCAATCATAGCTTTCCGATTGTGTTTAACTTCATACCAGTTCTCCAGCAACTGTCAGTTTTAAACCGTACGTGCAGTGTAATGTCATTATACAGCTTTATCTACTTACATATATTTATAGTTTTATAGTAATATTTCTTGTTATTTTGTAACACTTCACTCATTTTATTTGATAAAAATAAAAATAAATTACTCTACGCAATTATTTTTTCCAATTGAACAAAACACATCATGTCCCAGGCCTGTTCAATCAACAAATATTAAAGTAGAATTGTTCAATCAAAAAGGGTCATGTCCATATTTGAAACTAGAATAACTATTTTAATTATTATTTTAAACAACATATCAAGTCACCTTAAGCGATTTTAAGGATTTAAGATATTTTTACAATGAATTATTATGTTTAATTCAAACAGTTTTTTGCAATTTCCCAACATTCTGATTTGGTGGGCATGTTCTTTTTTTTTTTTTTTAATATTATCTCTTCAGATATGTTAAAGAGGCCTTCTGTGAAAACTAGAAGGGAACCCTATTAAAAACAACGGTACTAACTAGAACCTGCAATCCTCGTATCAGAAGGCATGTGTCTTACCACGGTGATAGTCAGCTATCACTCATCGGACAAAAACTCTCACAAACAATTCAACTTATGTTCTAAATTAACCATACTTCGAAGAACAAAATTCCGTCTAGTGAATTATATTCTAGAATTCTTAATAGTACTCTATAGAATAAGCGGTTAGAATTAAGAAAATATGATAGATGCCTTCGATGTGCTATTGGAGGAGTATTTTCTGTATTCTATAAACCACAAGGCGTAACAACATGGCATAAACATACATAGAACATGTTATCAGCAAGAATAGCGAGTCTTGAAGAACAGGTAATCACGAAGACAGTTGAAAGAAAAATAACAATAAAAACGTCTCCTACAAAATGGATCGACCAAATAATAGAGTTAACAAGATCTTTTTTAAACGCTGTATTCAACATGGTCCAGAACCGAGAAAAATGGTGACAAACGGTTCACTATGTTCCTGACAAGTTCCAGAAGACCATTATTCCTGTTGTCATTATGCTCTTAGACTTTATACTATTTATTTTTATTTATTTATTTATTTTATTTATTTACATATGACAAGAAATATACACATTTTGCGAAAAAACAACAGGTTATTTAATTTGGTTATACAATATAAATGGATTTGGGTTTGTTGCTTTTCATTTGTCGTGTCACAGTAAACCAGGCTTTTGCCTGTATCTCACTGAGGATATTTAGCATGAAAAAATAAATCAATACATCTTCCCGATTTTCAATTACACAAAAACAAAACCCCGTTGCACATTCTCATCAACCTGACAAACAGTGACACTCAATTACAACTCGAAACATTATGCGAAATCAAACTCCTCACACATCATCACTCCAGAAAGACCAACAATATTCGTCCAACAATCACTCCAGAAAGACTAAAAATATTCATCCCATAATATACCGCACACAATCTTAAAAATAAAAACAAAAATACACAGAAACACAAATATAAAACAACAAAATTAAAACAACAAAAAGAAACCCACACTCAAGAGCTCACACAAACCTTTTCCACACGTCATTCATCCTGAAAGCCCAAGTACTCAAACTCCTGTCGTAATAACAACCACGCTCCGATCGACTGCCTTAATGGTTTTCCTCCCTTTATCTTTATTGTCATTACTTTATGATTATTGTTTTTTTCATGTAATTATGTAAAATCTGCGTCAATGTAAAATAAATAAATAATACATGTAAAATCAGCAGTAATGTCTTGACTGGACTTTGTCATAATTATCCACCCAGGATAGGTTTTGGTTGCATGCGAGATTCTCTGCTACCGATTGCTTTTTGTGACATTATTTCTCCAATCGGTTACATCCAGTAGACAGAAGTTCTCTGTCACACCATTCAAATATCTCAGCTTTGATCTCGCCTCTTTCCAACGCTAGTTTTTCTAGGCTGGAATAATTTGAAAAATGTATATTTTACTCAAAAGAAAACTTCAGGATTATAATTAAATAATATGGTCACCCAATTATGAAGTTCACGTTGAAAACATTGAATGCAGAAGATATTTTCTAGTTCATAAACGGTAAATCCCAAGAATCGAGCAGGACTGTGGTCTATTATTGGAAGCGACGGGTCTTAAAAGCTTATTAGATAGAAGATAAATGTTTGACCTCAGAACATGTTTATTTATTTACCATATTTTCTCAAAACAGGCTTAGCTTAATTACTTTGAAAAATATAAGGAAGATACAAGAAATGTTAACATTAAATTTTTTTTTTAAATTATAAAAAAAATTATATAAAATAAAAAAATATGTATATGCATACATATGTACACACATATATTCAAAGTCACTTAAATACGTTGATGAGTGCTTTCTGACGCGTTCAATCTTAGAAGAAAATTTACTTTTGCTTTAGGTAGTGTGATATGAAATATGTCAATATGCGAAGCAGTCCCATTCAGAAGAGTTAAGGCCCTTCCAACAGGCATAGCGGCTGGAATACCCGTTCTTGTGTATGTTATTGAGGACAGTTCTTGCCGGCGCAGTCTAGTGTAATTGTTAGGAACATTTAACGCTAATCTTTGTAGTAATGCTGGACAGCTCACAACTCCTCAAACGAGTTTGCCAACGTATACCAGGAGACGCAGATCTCTTCTTACGCTCAAGGAGTTATACCCGAGCATGCCCAGCAGGAGCTGAGTAGGATAAAGCCATAGACAGACACCAAACTCACTCATATAGAGATATCGTAGATATTTTTTTTGAGTTATTAAAGCATTATTTAGCATTATTTAAGAGTACCTATCGATTAATATTTCGAATGATGTACTTACTACGCTTATAAGGTTACACGTTCTTTGTAGACTCACCCATAAGATATTTGTTTCCATAACAACGTCATTATAACTTAGGTTACTATTGGTATAAATCCTGCGTAATAAGATTATATAGATTGGGCAGTCATTATGGGCATTGTATGGACTTTCATATTGCTTTGACTACTTACAAGAGTAAAGTAAAGAAGATTTCTTGAATATAAGGAAATAAATTTGTTTCACTTTATAGTGTCATGTTTATAAAATTAAAAAACAGTAAATAAAACACTCTTTAATTTTTTTGTTCACCGCTGTTTTATTTGAATTCACTACCGGTTTCAGAGACCTCCGTCTTCCTCGTCAGGTGAAGTTGAACTAAATTATATCTAAAAAATCTAATTGTAACGGATACAGGAAAGGGGGAGGGGAGTAGTAACTAATAATGGGAGGAGAGTAGGTAGGCGTCAAAAGGTTGGATTTTGAACGCTAAACATGTTTAGCAGAGGCCTATTATTGAAATCAATTTCGTAACCATTAACAATTACAAGAATAGCCCTGTGCCACATATGTTTCACGTTTAACAACTATCCTTTTAACGCTTTGCTACTCCCCTTCCCTTATTAGCCCCTACCCTTTCCCCATTTCCTGAACCTATTTCAATAAATTTTTTTTAGATACAAAAAAAAAGTTGAACTTCACCTGATGAGGAAGACGGAGGTCTCTGAAACTGGCAGTGAATTCAAATAAAACAATGATGAATTAAAAATTAAAAAAAGGGTGTTTTATTTACTGTTTTTTTAATTTATAAAATACCATAAAACACCATAAAGTGTAACAAACGTCTTTTTTGATACTTTACTTTACTCTTATAAGCGGTCAAAGCAATATGAGAGTCCATACAATGCTCATAATGACTACCCAATCTATATAGTCTTATGATTCAGGAGTTACACCAATAGTAAGTTATAATAACGTTTTTCAGATTTTTTTTCGGTATAATTTAGTTCAAATTCACTTGACGAGGAAGACGGAAGTCTCTGAAACCGGTAGTAAATTCAAATGAAACAGCGGTGAATACAAAATAAGTGTTTTATTTAATTTATAAAAAAGTTATAAGTAAATAAGAATTTGTTACAGGGATGAATTGAATAAGTTATATAGTTCTCATGGTTGTTGCGTTGGTTTTTGCTATTGCATTGTATAACAGTGCTTACATGTCATTGTTTAATTTTTAATGGTTATTTTTGTAATTTTTTGTGTCAAAAATGTCATTTACAGTTTAAATTAACAAATAAGTATTCTCTGCAGGGCAGAACTAGTTTTATTGAGTTATCAAATATTATTGGCGGAATTCAATATCTATGGATGGAAACTATTAACAATTTTGTCAAAGGTTTTAGAACAGTTCAAAGAGGAACTAATACGAAAGGCATTTAATCCAGGATACTATGAAAGATTGACTCGTAGCGTAGAACTCACAATGGGTATTTGATTTTCCGAACCGTTTGGCATAGTCTCGGCGTGGAACATTTGAGCCATTGTTACGGCACTGCGCGCTTCTGAGAGCTCTCAGCATGGATTTAATTATTGCCGCTACTGCTGAACAATTCGCATTCACTTTGCCAATAAATTAATTTAAATGCTGTTGTGGGTATTTTGGATAACATCAATATGGACAAATAGATTAATAACAGATAATAATTGTTTGGAATTTTAGTCTATAGAAAAATAATTTATTTACTAACAAAATAAACAACACCTTACTGCTACTTTAATATCACAGGTACAATGAATAAAAAATCGAAAGTTTTGTAAAGTGAATATTTTTTGTGTTGATGTAGTTGAGTTTAGGAGGATGTTTATTAGCATTTTCTCAATCTTACGTCTTCTCTAGTTGTTAAATTTTAACTTAAGCATTTTTAAAATTTTGCATTATTAAAATAAGTCCTACGTTTATATTATACTTTAATTCACAATATCTCATTGTTAAAAAAACTGGCGGGCTTATTGTTAGACGGTAATTTCTTCCAACCAACCAGACAAAAGTAAATAAGGGAAGTTACATGGTCGCAAAAAATATTCAACGGTTAATTCATCTTTATGAAATTTATGAATACATTCATAATAAAAGTAAAAGTGATATATAATCAATCAACGAGAGAGGAAGAGATGGTGGAAAGGAAAGGAAAATGGGAAATGAAACACGTTATGCTACTGACTAGAAATTAAGAGTTTTTTTCGACGGAGCGAGTCTAGCATTGGTTTGTAACTGGTTCCAGAGTCTCATTGACGACGTAACAAAAGAATAATAGTAAACTGGAAAGGTCTATAAACAATCTGTTTGAGCGTAACGCAAGTACAAATAGTGTTCCTGTTAGAGAAAAAATATATTTTATGAGTCTTTTATAGTAAATTGATTTGATTTAATTGTACTGAACCTTCTTTTTCTTTCTGTATTTTATTACTTATTGGTGCGTTATTGCATCATATTTGTAGGAATATATTGTATGTGCCATAAATGGAGTTTTTTTTAAGATGTGCATATGTTGTGTTTAGTTTCTTTCATTCATTTTTTTTAATTGGCAACCCACCCAAACCAGGATGGTTGGTGCCATCAAATTAAAGTATTATGCAGGTATTTGAGCTAATATACAAAAACGTAATAAAAAAATAAGACAAATCTAGATAATTTAAAGTTTGAGATTATTAAGCTTAAAAATTTAACAATCAATCTACGTATAAGTGGAACAGTTCCTCGAAGAAAGAAAAAACGCAATATTCAATGGACGCGGTTGAGATATGAGTTTCAGTAAATCAAACCTGTCTCGAAAAGGACAACTGAAAAATACATAGTCAATAGTTTCATCATCCAAACCACACCACAGCCGTAATTCACCACAATACCCATTCTGTAAAGGTGACTAGCCACCTAGTGTTTTTTTAATATTAACTATGATAGCTGAAGGATACTCGAGCTTCACTTGTTTTGTCAATAAATAAATAAATACATATTTTTTGTGCTATTTTATGTTCTCTCATTTAATTTAAGGCGTCTCTCTATCCGTTGTATGTGACATTCAGTCGATGCAACCACTATCCTTTTCATAATGCGGTGTGTCACCAGTAGAGGTGAGGTTCTCCTTGGGAACGGCTCATTCATAAAATATGGTTAAATTTAATTTTATTACGAGTGTGGGATCGCACTGTAAAAGACATCCCATGTCCTTGTCAAAAAAGTTAATTAAACTTTATTTTTTTTAATACAAGTACCATTAATTGGCATGTTTACCATTTTAACCTTACCTGCACGACAGTGTGAAAATTGATATGGAAAAAACTCCGAAACTAATAATCGTGAACCGTGTAAAAATATTCCATATAAAAGGCTTACCTTTACGGCTGGTTACCCTCTATTGCCTCTATATAAACGCAATTATGCAAAAAAGATTCAACCCACGTTTTTTGTCTTATTTTAGGAGATATTTTAAGAAATGTAATGTAATTTAGTAAATATCATGTCATTGTATTACGCTTTTGTTGTATGCAATACAACCAGGCGGGTTTATCCCCATGTGCGAATATATTCCAGTCAACATGAGGTTTGTATGAAATGAACCTTTGAAAGTTTAAATTAATCAAATATATTCACTCACTCCATTGGCATTGTATATAATTTACACTTCATCTATTTTTTGTTATTCAAACACAGTTTATTCCACATTATATAACGGTATAACTATAACGGTTTCAAGGGTTTCACCTAATCATCAGGGATTACAAACAAGACCGAATTATGGTGGAACTGATACTATATTTGACTTAACAAATTACAATATCTTCAAACTTTCACAGCTGTAATGCCTTAACTATAAATATGGTATCCAATTAATTTACGGAAACAAAAAAAACTGTACTTTAATGGTTAGCTTAATTTGTAATATCAATGGGAATAAACATATACTTACATATTACAAGTAAAATTCAGCTTTACAAAACAAAACTTTTAATAATACATTATTAAAAATACTTTTTTGAATTTTCAATAAAATTAAAACCTAGTTAACATACATTAGAGGTGACAAGTGTTACAAAAGTTTATTTCAAAACAGTTAACAATATAAAGATATAAGAAATTGATGTAATTAATACGCAAAGTATAAATATGCATATATGCTTAAAATTGAAACGATAATATCTTCTTCTCCCTGGCTCCATCCCAACTCATTGTCTGCGAAGATTCTTGGGGTCAGCTCTCCTCGTCCTCAGGTTGTATGCTCTTCTGTCCCGGACTACGTCCCCCAGGCCGTGCCTCTACATCAGGTTATCTTTTTGCACCACCCATGAATTCTTTGGCCTTCCTCTGGTTGTTATTCGAGGAAGATCCATGGAGATTGCCTGGTTCACAATGTGATCGGGTGCTCTGCGTCCAACGTGCCCATACCATCTCAATCACCTCTCTTCCATCTTGCTGTTGATGTCTGTAACACCCAGGCTTCCACGAATGCGTGAGCTTTTTTTTTTGTCTCTTTGGGACACACCTGCTGACCATCTTAGCATGCGCATTTCAGATATGAAACGATAATATCTAGTTACTAAAGTAAAGATCACTTTTATCATGTATCAGTTCATACTATTTCTCTAAAATCATTGAGATGTTCCTTCAAAAATAAGTTGAACTTAGAAGTCAATTTCATCTTCGTCGAATAAACTGATTGTTCCGAGTCAATCCAGTAAGGCTTGATTTTATGATTTGACTTTTTCAGTTGCAGGTAGGTTCTATGGCGTAGAATGTTTTCTCTCAAGTGTTAAGAGATATCGGTGCATGTGCAGCTTTAGGAAACAATTGAAACAACCCTTTTTTGGTGGTCGCATGAAAAATAATGAATAAAAATTAACATTACTGTCAACTTTGAATATTTTATCACGTATTGGAAAGATCTACAAAGGTTTCATTGTGGTTCGTGTTCCCTTGGTAATTTTCTGCGGTTTTCTTGCCAAATATGTTTTTCTAAAAATGAGGTTTAAAATCCATTGGCCGCAGTGACCACCTTCCTATCCTTATATAAAAGTGGTTTTTAATTCTAAGTTAAAGCACATTTGAGAAGAGTTGGCGCTATATGAATTGTCCTTTTACGAGTATTATTTGGAGAAAATCAGCGAATTTAATCCACAACTCAAGGTGTCTTATTAACTACGCCATGAAGTTCGTCCAAAATGATGCAAGGAAACAATTATGTATATTTTTTCTCTACCTACCCGAAAAGGTAAATTACCTAATGAATCATTTTGCATTAACTTTTCTCATTCTATATGACACAAATACGATCTCAAAATGTGTGTTTTTTGGATTGGATTTTTTCCGCATAAATATGTCGATTTTGTCTTCCGCTTTATTCTTTCCATCTTTTCATGGATTGAGCGAATTGGCATTTACCAAACATAAAAGAAAAGAAAAAATGGAATAAACCAAGGTGATCTTTTGATATGCTGTTGAGGAAATGATACGGCTTTAACACGGATTTCTTGAAAAAGGCTGTTAGCGAGAGAATAAAGGTTGAAACGCTTATTTTAAAAGCATTTTTTATTTTTAAAAATATGTTTTTTTTGTGTTGTTTATAGTTAAGGCATTAACGTTATGGAGGTTTAAAGACATTGTAATTTATTTTTATTAAACACTGTTTATTCCACTTTTTTGTAACGGTATAACCCTACCGGTTCATGGCTTTCACCTCATCTTCAGGGGAGCACAAACAAGACTAAACTCTGTTCGAACTGGTACCGATATACACGCTTCAACGGTTGGGGGCTGAGGGGTAAGGGAGGCATGGTACGATTTCGGCCAAGAGCGGAGAGATTTTTGGGATATAACTGTTTACCAGATGTTCGGATCGATGTACTGACTTAGAAATTTCTAAGGCATTTAATCTGTCCAATTTATTTCCGTTACTGCTGATATGTAAGAATTTGGCATCATCGATAGAAAAAGTATGGTTTTCACGGTGACAATGATTAGCCATTTCTCATTATGTGCTGACTGTGATAATTTCTAAATAGGAAAGACAGGAAGATCTTTTGAAAAGATATTTCGTGAACACAAATCCACCTTAAAAAATCCTCTAATTTATTATGAAATGGCTAATCATTGTCACCGTGAAAATCATACTTTTTCTATCGATGATGCCAAATTCTTACATATCAGTAGTAACGGAAATAAATTGGACAGATTAGAGGCCCTAGAAATTTCTAAGTCAGTACATCAATCCAAACATCTATATCCCAAAAATCTCTCCGCTCTTGGCTGAAATCTTCCCATGCCTCCCTTACCCCTCAGCCCCCAACTGTTGAAGCGTGTATATCGGTACCAGTTAGAACAGAATTTAGTCTTGTTTGTGCTCCCCTGAAGATGAGGTGAAATCCTTGAAACCGGTAGGATTATACCGTTACAAAAAAGTGGAATAAACAGTGTTTAATAAAAATAAATTACAATATGTTTTTTTGTCATTATTTAAATTGGACAACATTAAATCAACATTACTAATATATTTTAGATATATTTACAAAGTCATATGATTGAGTGACTGATGCGAATGTAGTGTAGTGAATAAGGAGTTTTTGGATATGATTTTTAAATGGTTGTCGAGATTATAATGTGGTTGGAAATGTGTATGGCACATTTTGGGATTACAGTATTTTTAATTATGAAAAATCATTCAGCTTACAATAATCCGAATGCATTCCAATTCGATATTTGCATGCTAACCATTTACATATAGTATGTGGTTCCTTAATACCATACATGAATCTGAATGTAAATATTAAACAACTAGGACGCCATGACACATCCTTGCCTTTCTCCTGTTGAAACATTTAACCACTTAGTTAAGGCACCATTCCCACTAATACACGTTCTACTTTCGACAAATACTTTAACATGAATATTATTTAAAACCTATTCTCTGTAAATAAATTTTCAATATTAGGGATCCATACAAGCTCATGTATAAGGTGTCCCAAATAAATGTATACTCACTTTCCCATCGTGATGTTTACTAGAACTTGTGGCAAGAATTTGTCATGCCACGCATTCGTGAGACGCTTAGGGATGAGCAAGACTTTTAATTACAGCATGATTGTACACCTTTCTACTAACATCGTGATATGAGGGCCTATCTTGAAAAAATAAATTGTTCAACAGATTAATTGTACGTAGATATATGTTATCATTGAATAGCCTCTGTGTTCCCCAAACCTCACGCTAAAAGACTTTTTATGAATCATCAAATATATTTTTGGCTCAAAACCGACAACGATGTATCGATTAAGAGCCGTCATTGAAAGAGAATGCGCCTAAATACCAAAACAAATGAATTGTTATTTAAGCAATTCTACGTTATTAACATTACATGGATAAGTACGGTCTTGCATTTGGAGGCCGGTGGGGGCGCAGAACTCGCTCATGGTGGAGAAAGTACAAAAAAAATATCTACGATATCTCTATATGAGAGAGTTCGATGTCTATCCATGGCTTTATCCTACTAAGTTTCTGCTGGGCATGCTCGGGTATACCTCCTTGAGCGTAAGAAGAGATCTGCGTCTCCTGGTATACGTTGTCAAACTCGTTCGAGGAGTTGTGAGCTGTCCAGCATTACTACAAAGATTAGCGTTAAATGTTCCTAACAATTACACTAGACTGCGCCGGCAAGAACTGTTCTCAATAACATACGCAAGAACGGGTCTTCCAGCTCCTATGCCTGTTGGAACGGCCTTAACTCTTCTGAACGGGACTGCTTCGGATATTGACATATTTAATATCACATTGCCAAAAGCAAAAGTAAATTTTCTTCTTAGATTGAGCGCGTTAGAAAGCACTCATCAACATACTTAAGGGACTGAATATATGTGTATCATATGTTTGTGTGTATATATAGTACTCGTATGTATGCATATGCATTATTTTTTATTTTATATAATTTTTTAATTTTTTCCTATGTAATTTTTCTTTTTTTTAATAAGTTATTGGGCTAAGCCTATTTTGAAAAAATAAATAAATAAATATATAAATAAATTATTTAATTTAAACTTATGTATTAACTAAATAAACTGCGTCTGTCTTCTTTAATTTGAAGTTTTTATCTAAGATATACCTTAAAAAATATTGAATTTATATTTGTGCACACATTTCTAAGATTTATAATTGTGCATACAGTTTTTAAACAAGAAATAAAGTAATCCATTCCGACCACTGATAAAGGGTTTCTGAAGATACGCGTATTACTTGAACATAACCGCAGAACGGAAGGCCATTTCGGTCCATGGAAATTTGAGTCACGCAGAAAAAATACACTTGAATAAGTCCAAATGGCGCGAGATTTATCCTTGACATCTTTGAGCTATAGTTACTGCTTCTGACTCATAAAATTTTCTACATATGTTCTTGGCGCGTGAAATATACGAGGGCGCGTCTCCCTGCCTTTGAGGAAGTTTTCTGTCAGATAATTTATTTTCGTTTCGCTTTAATCATTCCAAAGAAGAAACATCATTTCATGAAAATTTTAACGACCGCAAATACCGCAAAAATATTTCTTTATCGCTTTTGGTGACTTGGATTTTACATAATAAACCAATAATTGTACAGGCGTTGTACATCACTGGTACAAAGACTGTAGAATAGGTGGATTGCTTCCGCTCAATCCTCGGAGATTCCAGTTTGCTTCTTGTGTTTTCGGTGAAGTACAGGATGAAGACATTTCTTTTCGGCAGGCAGAAGTTTGTAGAATTAAGAAACAAACAGTAGACGTTTCAGAAGATGAGAATAACTTTTCATTTCTTATATTTAGCTCATCGCTTATTGTAAGCCTTTGATTTCACTGTATATCCCGTCACGGCTTGCCAGCGCAACGCATACCACGCGCTTTCCACGCGTAAGGGGAGTCCGATAATCAATAGTGATAATTGCGAAAGCCACGCTAAAGGAACTTTGTAGTACAATATTTACAAATATATAGGTCAAATAAGGCAATTCCAAATCTAGTCTCTTTTTATTCAGATCCCATACTGAGATGTCTCCATTGTGTCTCGAAATGGAAGTCTGAAAGATGTTTTTTTATTATTTATTTAACACTATTATTGCAAATACAATCTGGCGGGTTTATTGCCAGGCTGCAATCTCTTCCAACCAACCAAACAAGATATGAGTATAACTTTGAAGTAGATTTAATCTTTATTGAATAAATTGATTATTTCGAATCTATCCAATTGTAATAATCTATCAACTTCTAATAATATCCAATGATGACATTTATGTAGAATGGTCTGCCTGGTTAGATATATGGGTGGTGTTTGTAGTTTTAAGAAGCACTGGAAGACAACCCTTTTTCGCAGGTCTTATCAACATTTATGATTATACGAGTATATGAATACTTGTCTTTTTTTTGGGTAAGTTTTCTTCGGTTCTCTTACCAAACATGTTTCCTAAACATGCGCAGATGCGGAGAAGTACCTTTTCTAATAGCCACAGCCACTACCTTCCTATCTTTATATTATATTGTATATTTATTTTGTTATATTCTCTATCATTAACAGTGTGTTTACATTCCAAGTTCGAGGAGAGTCTACTATCTAAACGATGTACGTCAATTATTATTTTATTATTATTCATATATTTGTTTTAAAAACTAAAACACTGTATTTCATTGTTAGTACCAGCAACCTTACCTGGAACTTACAGACATAAGTTAAGCATGTAACTAACTAATCCATGAAGGTCCTGATTAATAAACTGGTTTCGATTCTCTTTTAAAGAAGCTTTAGCATGTTTCGTCGTTACTCAATACCTTCTATCAGACGCTATCAAACGCTTCCATCTAGGTCGGTCTACATCATGTTACTCCACGTCCTCTCACGTCAGACCTAGATTGCTGTAGAACAAGGAATAATATGTTAACATACTCGTACATTAGTTGTGCAAACCACCATCCATGATATCATATAACTGTAAAATAGTTTTATACAGGCTTCGTTACAATTTAAGGAGTGTGAAGTACTCAACTTTACTCTTATTCTTCCTCTTGGTTTAGGTCGTATGACCTGTTTGTGACGGTGGGCTGTCCTGGTATGATGACGTTTAGCTATCCTTTCACCTTTTCGGCGGCCTTCCTGGTGATCTCCTGCTGTTAGGGTTTTCAGTCTTAGCGATTCATGCCAGTCTTATATCCTCCATGCGGTCCACATGATCCCTCCAGAAGCACCTTCTGCTTCTTTCCCATCTCACTATGTCTTCAACACCACAGACATACCTTATCGTCTCATTTGTGATTCGATCTCTAAGAGTTCTGCCTGCGATGGAACGTAGGGTTCTTATTTCTGCCACTCTGAGAAGGTTTTTTGTCCTGTTGGTATCGGCTCTCGCTTCTATCGCATAGGGCGGATGGATGGGGCAGACGATAGGGTGGACGCATGTCTTATATATCCTGACCTTACTTTCGGTTAGCATGTGTTTTTTTCTCCATATACTGTACCGCAGGCAGCCAGCCAAAGATGTCGCTTTATTAGTTTGCGCTTGTACTTCACTATATAGGTCACTGTTGCTGGAAATCTCTACACCTAGGTAAATGAATCGCATGACTTGCTCAATGGGTACGTTAAATCCCTTATGATATGTAATCATATTCCTATAAATATTTTAGAGCGTAGTTAAAATACAAGAGACGACTCATTGAATCTGTATTCGATCATATTTGTTCATGTCATTTGGGAAGAGGAACATGAAATTCTTAACGCCAAAATTTAACAGCACATTCCTGAGGGAAAGGGGAGACTTCTATAATATTGCATATAAATTTTAAATAAAATGTAACAAGGTGATTTTTTAACAGGGAGAGAGCAAAGAGTCAAGAGCTTTTGGAGGTCTTTATATGGGCTGTGAGTAAATGAATGATGCTTATGTAGAGCCTGTGATGAGGGACTGTTGGACGGATACTTATGTAGAGCCTGCAATGAGGGGCTGTTGGACTGATGCTTATGTAGAGCCTGTGATGAAGGGCTGTTGGACTGATGCTTATGTAGAGCCTGTGATGAGGGGCTGTTGGACATGATTATGATGCATTTGGAATTATTTACATAAAAACTTGGAATTTAAGTGTATGAAGTATTAAGTACAAATATATGAGATAGGTGTCTCAGGAATGTTTTGGGAATCAGGTGGTATGACCACATAACAAACGACTGTCTGTCATCTCTGTAATTCAGGAGAGGCGATGGTCATGGCTGGGACATGTTCTGAGAATGCCCGATGATAGTTGGCCGAGGAAAGCGCTGTTTTTCTGTACATTGGGGTCCCAACGGCCTGGAAGACCCTCTCTCACGGTGTACCGTTCCTATGACAAGGAAGTCAGAGAGTTAGGAATGTCGTGGAGGGAGATTACTGGTGGCCTCCCTATGCTCCCTTGTGGAGCTTTACAGGGTGAATTGAATTGACAAATATATAAAACTTGTGACAAGAAATATACCACTTAGTGACTTATCTTGTCTAGCAAATGGGTTATTTGTATTCAAAGATTGAAAGGTTATTTTATTGTTTTGTATTCATATTCTAAGATTTACCTTTGTATGAAAACGATGTATGACCTTTTTAATGTCTTCTCTCTTGAATGTATTTTTTGTCATCTATTTATTTTTCTGTGTTTTTTTTTTATCTTCTTGTTCTACGTGTTCAAGGGTGTGGGCTGAAAAACATCTGGTGTCCCCGTGGCTGGGTTCGCTCTATATTAGTGGGGTGTATCTTGGCCGAGGGAATGTTATTAGATGAGCCCAGACCTTTTGATAGTTTCTGTATTTAATGTATTATCTGCAATTTATGTGTTTTAGAAGTGTTATTTAAATATATTTTGTACATACTATGTCGCTGTCAATAATCCTATATTTATTTTTTTATGTAAATCGTGAATGTTGTTGAGTGTATTGAGGATTTTGAAAAAAAAAAAAAAATTTAAGAAAAATTCACTGTAAATTGATTTCAAAACATCAGTGTGTTCCGCAAACATACTAAAAGAAAAGTGAAAACAAAATAACGACATTTATATACGAGTATTTTCTGAAATTGATTTATCACAAATTTCTTTCTCTTTGATATTGGGTGCCTTTATAAAATATCTCGTTCAACAGGTTTTCGAAACATTATGCTGAGTTTACATTAAATAATAGACAGGGTCTTTGTTCTGAGCGAAATACTCAATTACGACCAACCTTCAAGTAAAGGCAAAGTCACACCACGTGATTTATTTATTTAATATTTATTTTAATGAAAACAAAATTTTTCAAAAGATAAACGATTTTTATAAGCCGTCTCACTAGGCTCATTACCCCTCTTTTACCTGAGTCTTTATTTGACAGCTTTCTACAAAAAAGTTGACTTATACAATTTTCTCAAAAAATCCATAAGTTGAGAAAATTAATATGGGATCTGTCAAAAGTTATATCTAATTTGTTAAAAAAATATTAAATTTATCAAATATAAAATACATATCTGTGAACTATTTGCGCAGCGGTCCAATAAATATTAAATTAACAACCTCATCTATCATACAGGCGCATAACGATAGAAAACAAAGTCAATGGGGCTCTAAAATATACACGCTCAAATTGGACAGTATTATAAGATGAAAGCCCACAGTAGTGTTCAAGTATCATCTCTGATGTATGGAAGTGAAACGTGGACGAGAAGCAAGGCTGTAAAGTTCCAAAAATACTGTATAAATGCTTACACTTTGAATAACACTTGACAATAATGTTTGCTTCCACTTTGAATAATACTTGACAATAATGTTAATTTCCAGAATGAGTAATATTTGCTTCCACTTTGAATAATATTCGCAATAATGTTTACTTCCGCTTTGAATACTTGACAATAATGTTTGCTTCTACTTTGGATAACACTTGACAATAATGTTTGCTTGCACTTTGAATAATACTTGCAACAATGTTTTGTTTCTACTTTGAATAGTCTTTGCAATAATGTTTGCTTTGACTTTGAATAATATATGCTTCTACTCTGGATAATACTTGACAATTATGTTTGCTTCCACTTTGAGAAATATTTAACAATAATAATGCTTAGTGATAATGTTTGACAGAATATGGAACGAAATAATGAGGGATAAATGTTACCTTCAGAAGATCACTCAGATAAGGTTTGGGCACGTTGAACGAATGAATGAAGAATTCCAACAAACAAATATATAGTCCAAATGTGAGTTCCAGAGTCTCACTGTTTGAATAGTGAAGAACGACGTAAATTTGCTTGTTAATCCATAATTATTTCGCGTCCTCCAGACCCATAAATCTTCTCATACTGTTCTTTCTGTTCATCTTACTCCTTATCTTCCCTTCTTTCAAAATTTAGTTCCCTAGGTCCAATTATAATTTTCTTGTTGTCTACCAAAATTTCGATTCATGCATGCATTGTTAATTTGATAAGACAGTTTTTTGTCTCCCATCCATTAAACATATCCAAACCACCTCAACATGTCTTAAGACTACCATGGTTTAATAAATAAGGCACCTGTCTTTAAACCGGAAGGTTGCTGGTTCTTTCCCTCTGGTACCGAATTTTTATAATCAAGGGATTCAGATTGGTTTTCGCTTAAATCCTCTTTAAAGTCTTTCTGGTTGGTTGTAAAATATTGCCATTTGGTAATATACCCACCAGGCTGTATTATACACATCATAAGTGTAATAATATTAACATGTGTTTTCAACCATTTTATTTATTTATTTAACACTTCATTGTAAATACAATCTGGAGGGTTTATTTCCTTCTTAATACATCAGATTTTAAGTTCCTTTTATTTAAAACTACTTAATACATCAGATTGGAAGTCAAAATGTCCTTAATAATTTATAAAATTTAATATTTCATTAGACTTATTTAATTAATTCGTAAATATATTTAAAAAATTCTGTTACAATACGAGTACAAGGTATACTAAGTTATCACTTTGAAGGGGTTAAAGCGGTCAGATAGGTGGTATAATATCACCTTGGTTGAATCCGGAGAAACCTCAACTACAATTAGTACGGATTTAGAGGGTTCTATTGCATTGTCATGTTGTGTTTGGACAGTAATTGTTCGTATGTTTTGGGGTTTGTGGATGTTGTTGTTCACCTACATTTGTTTGTTAAGTTCATGACTACAAGAATTGGTATGGTTTTCATTTGATATAGTGTCAAGAGCATTTGAATAATTTAACATGATACTAATATACATATTTTTAAAACATCCACTCTGATTAGCTGATAATTAGTCAATTAATCGATTAATTTCAATGGCGTGGTATTTTTAACCCATTTTATTCCAAATCTAATTCGTTGCAATTTTTTCTCAAGAATTTTTGGCTTAAGAAATCTTTTAAAAGTTTGCATGCTCTCAGCTTTCCTGTAAGTAATGTCCTGGTAGAACAAAAAAAAGTATTATTGTATAATAGCTTCGTTGTACAATGTACAACCTGGTAAGCTAATAAAAATATGGCAATATTTTACAACAAATCAGAAAGATTGCAGTGAGACTCTGGAACTAGTTACAAGTCAATGTTAGACTCGCTCCGTCCTTGGCATGCTTTCAGAAGCAACTGAAGAAGCTTTTAAGCGTCAGAAATATAACGTGTTCATTTCTAATTGTTCTTTCCTCTCCCTCTTCTACTAATTTTTCTTTGATTGAGGATAACTCACTTCATATAAAAAAAATTATGTTGGATGATTGTTCGGTTTTGTGGGGTTTATGAGTGTTTGTCCATGAATTTCGTGGGGTAGTGTAGTTATGTTTTAGCGACCATGCAACTTGCTTTATTTACTTTTGTCTCGCTTGTTAGAAGAGATTGCCAACTGGCAATAAGCCGCCAGATAGTTTTTACAATAAAGTATTAATAAATAAATTTAAAAAAATGTATAAAGATCATACGTGAGAACCAGACCGAAATCCTTTTCATAAACTCTTGATTTCAAAAGTAATCAAATTCAACAGTCTGATTGGAAGACATGTATCTTCTTACTAGGCCAAAGATATCGTTCGAGAATATATGCTTTGTATAGCGCTATTTCGTAACGTATCATCACTTTAAGAGCGCTTTTTCTTTCAATTTATAAAAAGCAGCTCATACGCGCCACTATATAAATTCAGATGTTACGATATCTGAAACTATTTAAAAATCCAGAACATCAATCAGAAGATTACATTTCATCAGATTTTGGCAACGGTAATGCTGGCACTTATGTTTGGGTAGATATTTAGATAATCACGTTTTAAGAATAACACTAGATGAACATAAAATCGGGTTGCTTATTAAAAATTCGGATTTTTTTATTAGCGGCCAAATTATATTTCAATATTGATAACGTATACATACACACCATCAACCTGTCTTTTTCGGCATAGGCAAAGAAAATAGATTGAAAATTCTCAACGCATGCCCACCATTTTTGCCTTCTCCTTATTCACACATCTTGTCATGCACAATCTTCCATTTTCCATTCTTCGAAACCTGACATTCTTAATACGCACACTCTTGAACTTTGCCTTGTATACTTGCTTAGTCATTATTTTGTAATTTATTCTCTACTCTCATCCAAATTATCTTAAATATTTTTTTTTATCTGGCTTGAACATCGAATTTATCCTTAAATTAATTTGTTATGCCTTTATTTTGCCTTCTTTCAAACATTGACTATCCACAATTTTTTAGGGCACGTAACTTATCAGCATTAACTTCTCTTTCATTATTCTTCTGCCAAGTCCAAGTTTCACTTCCATATGTGAAGGCGAGTATCAATATATTATCATTTGCTGTCATTTTTGTAGACTACATTTAGTATTCCGTTTACCTTGCTCCCTGTCGCCTACCTTTTTGAATATCTTTTTCAACTCTCTTTCAATCCTACGTAAACATACTTCTCAGATAACAGAACTCATCATCAGTGTATTTAAGTCGATATACACATATTTCTCTCATTCTTATACCGCTTGCATCATATTTTAGATAACGCACACATGAATCATATATAGATTGAACAACCAAGATGACATCACATACCCTTGCCTAACGCCCTCAATTATTTAAACTATTCAATAAGTTACCATTTATTCTTACACAAGCCTTTGCAAAAGCACCTATTAAATTATTATTCACGAAATAATTTTTTAATACATCCCACAATGTATCCCTCATTACACGAATATACGTTTTCTCTTAGTCTATAAATGGACAGAATACTTTTTTTTGCCTTTCCTTAAATATTTATTAAATGTTTCGTAACGCAAAACTCTAGTCCATGCATTCTCTACTACCAATTAAAGCCTATACTTTAGATTTGGTTATTCTTATTATTGATCCAATACGAGTATAAAATAAATAATTCGATCGTGTATTAGAACAAAACGTATTCATTCATATATTTATCTAGTGATTTTTAACATACGGTTAAGTGATGGAAACATAATGAAGAACGTGGTCCAGAAAAAAACTTTTTCTTTCCCCCCATCAATCGACCCATTGAATTTTGAACTACTGGATAGATATGGAAATCTTAGATTCTGTGGGAATCACGGTCGTCGCTGAATATTGTCAACACTTACGGTCAACGACCGACGAAACGACCTTTGGATATGTCCAAAGGTCACATACCAAAACATTGACGCGGCCGGACATCGCGCCGGTTCCGTAAACAAATTGTTTACCCACAATACTATTTACGATACATTCCACAGTAGAAAGCGAACGCATCACGCTGTCTCGCCAGTTCCGTAAACAAATTGTTTACCCACAATACTATTTACGATGTCTTCAATACTTCAATCGACCATTTCTGCACGCACAGAAGCGAGATAAAAATATATCGCAGGCGCACTCCCGCGCCCATTCTGAAATGTATAAATACCCACATACCGATAAATAAAACATTCATTCACTCTCTCCTTCTGCATTGCTAATTGACGTATTTTATTTATTTACCAACAACTACTATCATCATCTCTTCAGATAAGAAGCATTCCGCTAAAATTCTATACAAGACAAATGGTCAGTTATCTTACTCTATACAAGACAAAAGGTTAATTATCTTACTAGGCTCATAACCTGTTCTAATATAGCTGAATTATATCCGCGAAATACATAGAAATGTATCAAGTCAGAATTGTAGGACTTGACTGCGTTGCACGTTTAATGGTTAACGTTGTGTTTTACTGTCCATGTAGTGAGATTCTGGGACCAGTTTACAAACCAATGTTAGACTCTTTCCATCGTTGGCAAGCTTTAAGAAGCGACTAAAGAAACTCTTTATTTGTAGTTCGAAATATAACGTGTTCATTTCTAATTTTTCTTTCCTCTCCATCATGCTTTCATTTTCCTTTGATTGTTGATATACGAGTATAATGGTTTGCGTCGTGTTTTACTGTCCATGCAGTGAGACTCTGGGATCAGTTTACAAACCAATGTTAGACTCTCTCCGTCTTTGGCATGCTTTAAGAAGGACCTAAAAAAAACCTCTTACATTTATGTCAGTAATATAAGTGTTAAATGGCTCATTTTTTATCCTCTCCACCATCTCTTTCTTTTTTGTTTGATTGATTCACTTTTACTCTTACTATGAATATATTCATAAATTACAGAAATGAATAAACGTTTGAATAATTTTTGCGATTATGTAACTTCCTCTATTTACTTTTATATTATTGGTTGGAAGAGATTGCCGACTGACAATAAGCCCACCACGTTGTTTTAAGATTGAAGTGCTGTAAAATAAAACATAAAATGAATACAGGACTTTTTTTAATGATGCAAAATTTAAAAAAATGCTTAAGATAAATTGAAATAATCGATGATGGCGTAAAATTTTGAAAATGCTAAAAAAAAATATTTTCTTGAAATCAACTACATCAACACTAAATATATTCACTTTATAATACTTAAAAGTTTTTCTTTATTATTGTTGTGATATAAAAGGGACAGTAAGGTGTTATTTTCTTTATGGACTAAATTATTTTCCTATGGACTAAAATTCCAAATAATTGTTATCTGTTATTTATCTAAACGTTCATATTTCTGTTATCCAAAATACCCGCAATAGCATTTAAATATAATAAATTTATTGACGAAGTCGATGAGGATTGCTCAGCAGCAGTTCATAAATTTTATAAAGATGAATAATATTTTTAGCGTTCATGTAACTCCCTTATTTACTTTTGTGTGGGTAGTTGAAAGATATTGCCACTCGACAATAAACCCGCCAGATTGTTTTTATAAAGAAGTAATAAATAAATTGTTAAAATAACTTTATCAACGAACTTAGTCTTAGTTGGACCTTTTTAATATTTTTGATAACTATTGCGTATCAAGTCCAAAACCTCTGGACAGAAGACAAGGGTCTTTCTAATTATATCAAGGAGGCTGTAAACAAAACTAAAAAAACACAAACCTCACAAAAGTAAACTACTCGATTTAGAATATTTGCACGTCCACAAAACATTTAATATTGTACCTAAATCTAAAAAAAGGGAAAAAGTAATGGTTTGTGGCCGTCTGATAGTCCCTTAAAGTGTAATTTACATCAGCGCGTCCTTAAACCGCGACCCTCGGTACGGCACGGTGGTTTGGGCGGGCCAGGTCGCTAGCTACCGTAATATACGGAGTGGAACGTTATGAATCTTACACATGGCTCGGATATTACAGAGCTGGCAGGTCGGTGAGATTATATAAAGTCACCAAGTTTATTGTCTAAAGCTCAGAGATCCTAGTCTTTTTTTGTATAAACTGCTACGAAGGGTTTCTCTATTTCAATCCTGTTTCAATCAGACAGTTTTTTCTTATATAAAATATTTTAACTTGTTTTATTACAATCTAGTTATACACAGTATAACCTAACAGGGTTATTATATGACATTATCTACAATATAAGAGTATCTTCCAGCCAACCAGAAAGGTATTGAAGCGGCTTTCTAGAATTACTTTGTAGACCTGTGATTCACAAAGTGGTTTATACCAGTGTTCCCAAACCTTTTTAGACCTGTGGACCGGTAAAAAAGGAAATTTTTTTCGCGGACCACTAATACTGAAATAAAAATGGTTTTTTTATTTAATATTTTTTTAATCTTATATTGTGACAGATGGACATATGTAACTAAAATTAACAAATATACATATAACAGTTAAACAATTTTAATTGTAGCATTGTCTGATACAATTAAAATTTAACAAAAATAATGGGGTTTTTTCAACAAACTAATGCGAAACCTGCTGTTGCATCTTTGCTAATATATTGGATTTTCTTGGCTGCAGTGCTGTCTCTGACATTATTTTACTTGTATGTACTGTTACTCTCACCGGTCCATTCCAAAATGAAAACAATTATATATTATGAAATTCTTGGAAATATACTCGTATTAAGGTAGGGTTTTGCATCCGAGTTCACTATCCAAGAGCAAATATTTCCGTTCTCTCTAAGTGTATCTGAGAATATTTATGTCTGTCCATTCTGAGAAAACCAGCGACCATCGTGTCGCATTATCATACCAATTATATTTATTTAACAATTACTAAAAATACAAGTCAACGTGCAAGCGAAAAAATCTTATATTTAATATTTTTGCATGGCGAATTTCTTAAAATTTGACATACAGTTTGCGGCCCGGCGGAAAGTCTCTGCGGCCCGGCACCGGGCCGCGGACCACCGGTTGGGGAACACTGGTTTATACCACTCCCCAGGAGCGCTTAGATCATTGACGGGGATGCCAAGAAGCATGGACGTCGAAATACATTATATACATACACTACATCCTACCCAAAGTGTTACCATTTAATTTCGGAAGATTTACAAAATTTCTTTACAGTTCATCTTCCTTTGGCAAGTTATTTGTGATAGGTTTGCTTAATAAATGTAACAAAGAAATTGTCTAGCAGCTACACTTTTAAACATCATTCCTATAGGATGCCAATAGCCAATGTGAATACTATAGGAGACAAGGAAAGAAAATAAACTATGTTTTATAAATTTTTATAACTTACTATTTTATGAATAATGCATACCATAAATTTTGGTAATGTAGAATAACATACAAAACGTTTTGCAATCGGCATTTACGTCACGATCGCATATCGGCATTCCTCCCCTCAACAACCTCCCTTTTGGAAGATCACTTACTTTCGCCCCTGGCCTTCCCGAGTTCCTGCTCTCTTCTTCCTTTCAAAAATATTTTTGCGTTTGATATGGAAATTCGAATCAACCAACGATGACAAAGTAGGAATATTTCAGACATATTTTTATGGGAACCATGGATTAAGATTTGTTTAATTAATTTATATTTATAATATTTTCTTTTACAATGCTGTTAAGCCACAAAGTATAGAAATGTTACTTTGATTTATTTGCCACGAATCGGTTTCCCTAATAATGACATCATCAGCCTTATAATCCATGATGGATCTTGGAATCTCTGCCACCTATCCCTCTCAGCAGATTCCTTCTATCTAAAAGTTAGAAAAATGGCACATATTTTTTGAACCTAATAATAAATAAACCTCAGTTGCTTAGATGGTAAGACGTCTGTATTCGAGCCCAATGTTGCAAATTCAATTCCCGTTGGAACCCAGATTAAAAATATTTCAGTCTATTTTTTCGGTAGACCTCGTAAACACCGTTATGGTTGGTTACAAGAGTTGTACTTAAAACTAGAAAAATTTAAAAACAATTAAATACAACAACTTGGCAAAATTAAATTGAAATTTTTATTGAACGTTAAAACACTTATTAATGTGCGCGCATTATGACTTGTGACGTCATAAATCCCGACAAAATTTGACAGTCGAATCCGTTCATAAAGCATTGAATTAAATATGCTATTTTGTACATACAAGTTCGTATTTTCAGTAATAGTTTTAACGTGTCTCGTCAGTTATCATTTCTTTTTTTATTGTTTGTTCATTAACATAGCAAACTACACCATAAAAGATACTAGTCAAAAATGTAATATGCATATATACACATAACCAAACCATGTCCGTTGCGGGCTAGGCAGTGGGAACAGATGTTCAAATTCTTCTATTCTCAACACCCAACTTTCACCTCCTCCACTTCATTTTTCAAAATGTTTTCCATTTGGTCCAGCTACGATTTCCTCAGTCTATTTCTCCACGTACATCTTGTACTTTTGACCAGTATGAGTATACTTTACGCTTAATCATTCATTCATTTTTATCAGTAAATAATCTTAGAAAAGTAATTGGTTCCGCTTTGTGGTATCACATTAAGAATTTTCGAATAAAAAATAAAACACTTGTTTTTTACCTTTTTTATTCACCATTGTTTTATTAGTTTGGTACTATTTTCAAAGATCTCCGTTTACCTCGTCAGGTGAAGATGAACTGAATTATGTTCAAAATACATTTTTTATAATTGTAGGGGAGTAGGTAGGCGTCAAAAGGAAGGCTTTTGAACGGGAAGCATATGTATATTAAGCAGAGAGCTATTACTCAAATTAACTTGGTAACAATTAACAATTTCCATAAAAGTCCTTTGTTAAATATGTTTCCCGTTCATAAGCCATCCATCCTTTAGAGTCTAAAGCAAGGGAGTAAGTAGGCGTCTAAAGTTTAGACGCCTACTTACTCCCTTGCTCTTATTAGCCCCTCCTCCCCTCTCCGGTACTTATTATAAATTAGAAAATATATATTTTAGTTCGTCTTCACCTGATGAGGAAAATGGATGTCTTTTAAACCAGTGAACTTCAATAAAATAGTGGTGAAAAAAAAATAAAAATAAATGTTTAATTTATTTTATTAAAAAATATAAATACATACATTTCCCAAATTTCATAGTCAGCAAGATGGTCATCTTAAAGAGCATGTACGTGTGAACAAAATGTATACGCGTATATCGGAAAGCATTGAACATGGACGAGACTATAAGAAAAATATTGTTTGTAAAAATATTTCAAAATTGTACCATTTCTTTTTTGACAATAGAGTGAAAGTAGTGATTCTCGAATGAGAAAATAAGAGGTGATAAGATTTTAAAGATTATTTTATTTGTATAGTTATTATTAAAATATACATGATTTTTTATTAAGATTATATTTCTCGGTTAATTGCACTAAAAAAAAGTCACAATAACACAGGAATAACTAGTTTTCCAGTAGAATTTTAAGTTTGAAGAAAGGTCAGAGTAGGATTTTCTAAACTAATCAAAATTGATTTATTTTTATTTAACACTTTTATTGAAAATACAATCTGGCGTGTTTATTGCCAGGCGGCAATCTCTTCCAACCAACCAGACAACAGTAAATGAAACAAGTTACATGGTTGTTTAAATCATTCAATCGACTATCCATCTCCACGAAATCCATAAACACATACGTGAGCATATGCCCACAAAGACGGACATTAACCCGAACATTATTTTTCATTTAAAGTGAGATATCATCAATCAAAAGAAAAGGAAGGGATGGTGAAGAGGAGAGGAAAAGAAAAATCGGGAATGAAACACGTTATTTTACTGACTAGAAATAAAGAGTTTTTTCAGCCGCTTCTTAAAGCATGCTAAGTACGGAGCGAGTCTTATATTGGCTTGTAACTGATTCCAGAGATTCTGCACGGACAGTCAAGGACGACGTAAAAAAAGAGGAGCGGTAAACTGGAAAGGCCAATAAACAATCTCTGTTTGAGCATAGCGCTAATCCATGATTGAAAAGACGCTGAAAATTTACGGCGAGATTAGAGGGGGCGGCGGGACAGTTAAAAATATTATACAATAGAAACAGTATGTGAATTTGACGTCTATTTTTAAAATTCAACCAGTTCAATGCCTTCTGGTATGAAGTTATATGATCGTACTTTCGTAGGTTGAAAATAAATCTTAGACAGACATTTTGAAGACGCTGTAATTTGTTCAACTGTAACATCCAAATAACAGACGTCCACATAGTCTAGAATCGGAAAGAGCAGAGGTTGCAAAAAAATAACATTGCAAAAAAAACATTGGTTAAACCAGACGTGCCACTTAATTGTAAAATTATTACGATTGATAAACTACAACTGTCGTTAGCCAATTACTATTGACACATTTGAATTGTAAAAGGTTTTAAGTGTTTCTAGCAAGTGTGTAAAAACCAAATTGATATATTGGCACTATCAACAATTTTGTGAATAATCTTAAACAGAAACATCAAATCGAACATATTTCTTCTTTCAGAGAATTAAAAAAAAAAGTGTTCTGCGTAAAAATACAGTATTTTTTAAATTTAATTTCAGAAAGAATCTTCATATCTCATTTACTTTAACTGCTTAGGATTACGTTCAGTCATACTGAGACTTCATTAAACTTGTCTTTTATTACATGAAATAATTTACATGATAAAATGATCTTCATAAATATTTTGAAATATAATTTTAAAAATTTTATTTTACATTTTGTTAGTGGTTTCAAAATATTATCGTTTCATGCCATTCTGTTTAACCTCCTGTCGTGGCCTTCTATTTTACCCCCTGTAGTGCTATTCTGTTTTACCTCCTGTCGTCCAAATTGAAAGAATAAAGAGGGACATCTAGTGGGCGACCTGACGGTTGGGTGACCTGGATTTCCCTACCTCAGAAGGAGTGGTGTACTACAAATAGGGTCAGCTGTGGAGTGGGTCGCACTGCACAAATGGGGCCTGTCTGTGACTGCGGAGAAATCCAGACCATGGATCACATCGAACACAGCTGCCCAGTGTCTGCGTTCTCTGGAGGGGTGCAGGAGCTGTACAACGTTATACCAGACGTTACGACCTGTTTGAAGAGGACACACAGTTTATAAAAAGCAAACGTGCTTAAACATATATACTCAAACCAAACAGTGTAAAAATCTGCTGAGATGATAACCCACAATAATTTTTTGGTGCCAAATTTGATGTAAGGGAGTCTTTTTCGGGTTGTCGGGGACAAAGATGTCTACTCTCAGGTGATATTCAACGTTGGGAGGACCTGACATAACACTGGGAAAAAGAATAAGTAAAACATGGGAGTGGAAATGTATTGATAAGAGCCAAATAAACGCTGTAGTGATGCGTGCATTGAGAAGAATACATGTAGTGACAATGTATGACAGAATACAAAAATAAGTGGTAAGGGATGAATGTGAACTTAAGGCAGTGAGGTGTTAATTAAGATGAATAAGGGAACATTGATATGGTCCGGGCATGTAGAACGAATAAATGACGAAATACTAAAAAAACAGACGTACAGTGCAGCTGTGAATGGAAGGTGTATGAGAGGAAGACCAAGGAAGTATCAAAGAAGATCAAGATTGAATCAAGTGAATGATATTATGAAAGAGGAAATGCGTGCATTTTATATACCAGGTTGATTTTGTTTGGCCTCCATTTTGATTTGGCTGGTATTTGTCAGTTCATATTTAATAGTCGTAGAGAGTAGTCAATAACAATTTATTATAAAACATTTAATTCCGCAACAACGTGTTGAAGTTATTAAATTTTTTTTTTAAATAATTGTTCAATTGTGAATACGCGAAGAAAATTGCGCATTTTTCTGGTTTCAATCATGTGCCAAGCAAGTCAACTATTCAGCGTGCAATAAATAATTTTGAAAATTTGCATGCACTGGGAGATAAAGCAAAGTCTGGGCAATAACGTAGCCAATGTACGTTAGAAAATAATTGATGCGGTGAGACAGAGTGTTGGTGAACGTCCGTGCACCTCTCATCGACGCCGTGCACAAGAATTGGGAATGTCTCCCTCATGTTTGTTAAAAATTATCAAAAAAGATTTGCATTTTTATCCGTATAAAATTTAATTGACACAAGAGTTACAGGAAAATGATCATAAACGGTGGCGAGATTGGAGTGCTCGGGTTTTACAGGTCGGTGAAGACGACCACCGTTTTTGGCAAAAAATCATCATGAGCGACGAGGCACATTTTGACTTGACTGGCTTTGTTAATAAACAGAATAGCCACTATTGGGACACTGAAAATCCTCAATTGATATACAAACGACCATTACACCCTCGTAGAGTGACTGTATGATGCGCTATTTGGGCCGACGGCATCATTGGGCCATATTTCTTTGAGGATGTTAGAGGCAATGCTATAACAGTTACTGGTGATCGATATCGCGACATGTTGGTAAACTTTCTTGTGACCGAATTGGATCAATTGGACCTACATAATACGTAGTTTCAACAGAACGTTGCCACATTACACATAGCTCGTGCTACGATGCAAATTTTGCGATAAACATTTTCCGGCCGAATAATGTCAAAAAGTGGTGATATCGACTGGTCCCCATGATCCCCTGATTTGACCGCCCCCGATTATTTCTTATAAAAGTACTTGACGGGAAAGGTGTACACCAACAAACCAACCACAATCCCGATGCTTAAGGATAACATTCGAAAATAAATTGCTAAAATAAAACCAAGAGTCTGCGAGAATGTTATGAAAAATATGCTTGAAAGAGCTCGCCTTTGCGCCACGGCCAGAGGCGGCCACTGGACCGATATTGTTATATATTCCATGCATAATAGTAAATACCATATAATCAATCAATCAAATAAAAGTTATTGAAAAAAACATCAGCCTGGAACATAAAACGCACCCTGTATTTCAAACGATGGTGAACTTTGAGTTATGCGCCTATTCCAGTAGTTTTTAACTCGAAGACTCAATTTCTGAGTCCACAGACACTATTATCTCCGGACCACTGTCTTAAATTCGGATATATTTACAGGTATCATAAGAATTAATGAAATGCTATTTGTAAGTCAGTGCTTTAAAGAGTTATGAAAAAAATTCACAGTATATTTTTTCCCTAATTATTTATCTTGTTTTTTTTTTAAATAATTTTTTTAATGGACATTTATACATTATTCGGTGACTGTAGCCAAAGTGGTAAGGTTTTCAAAATAAATAATATTATTTGAAAATTCGAATTTGTTCTGTTTCAATAAAAAGTCGTTTATAAAGCTGTGGGCACATTACATTTTAAATTGTTTGCAGAACTTTTATTTTTTTGTATAACGGACCCAAATGAACATTTCACACGAAAAAAAAAAAACATCGCCAGGCATTTCGAATGTAAAAGTTTTTGTATGTTTTACGATGGAATTTTTAAAAGAGAAACGAGTAAGATTAATGCATCGGGGAGACAGGAAATCTCACAAAGATCATTTTACCCATGTTAAAGCTAGGACCAACGTCAAAACCTGTCTTTGACATTAACGGAAATTTTCCTAGTTCAATGTTTTCCAAATGTTTTTGGTTGAAAACTATAAAAAATGGTTTTACATGTGAGAAGAAATGGAAACCATTGGAATGGAGAGAAAATGAAATATATTTATTACATAAACAGAAAAAAATATAACATTACTCAGAACGTCCTAATTTTCCTTCGTTTGCTTTCCTTATCCTTCAAGAAATTCCTTACCTCTACGTTTACCATTATTGCAAGATATTAATAATTTATTTGTTTCTTTTTTGCATAACAAATGTATTTTTTTTGTATAATCTGTCTAATTAAAATAGTTTAATATTTAAAAAAACGAACTGATTGGTTAGAAAAAATGCTTTAAAGCAATAATACTGCCAGATGGCCATGTTTAACATTCTTCTTTATCGTATGCTCAATGTTGAGCGTCTTGGTCCTGTGCTGTCTCAAACTCTCCATAGCTTCCAATTCAAGGACATGTTGAAGGATCCTGTAAACTCCTTTATTTGATATGCCTATCACAAAAAACATCTTTCTCTTACTCGCACTCCTCGCGATTTTCGGAAACGGTCAACCCGCGAGTATAGGGGACGTCCGCCTTCACCCCTTGCCAGGGATGACCCCTCGCACGATTTATAAATGCTGCTAAGAGCCCAGTGGTCGACTTGGCAACATTGTTGGTTGTCCTTTTTCGTATGAAGACGGACATTTACATTATTTCCTTGCATCTGAGCGTGCCTCGGTTTCCCGTGGGTACACCCAAACGATTTGACTACCCAATTTCTCTCTGGCCACGGGAGCTTTAATGGCCAATCATTTTGCTTCAATTTTGTCCCTTTGCCCTGTTGCATTTTTTGCGGCCATCTGAATCAATTTGCAGATCACATTCTGTGGTATATCTGTTCGTTGTCGGACCGATTGGTTACTCTGATATAGTGGCGTCAAAGGATAGAGATGTATTTGAAATTTTCTCTGAAAGTACTGGCAACTCACTGCGCTGTTTGAACCCCAGGCCTTAAGTCACTTTATAAGAAAACAAATCTGCGCTGCGAGTCGTTTTCCTTCTCCCGTAAGTAATTTTGGACTATAAGTCCATTGTCACTACTATTCTTTTCACACTCAGGTGCATTGCCATCGGAGGAGTCCCTTTGGGCTCGTTAAGTACGTTCTTCGTCACTCAGTGACATCGTGCTCATAAAATCTGCGCTACGAGTCATTTTCCTTCTCCCACAAGTAATTTTGGACTATAAGTCCATTGTCACTACTATTCTTTTCACACTCAGGTGCATTGCCATCGAAGGAGTCCCTTTGGGCTCGTTAAGTACGTTCTTTGTCACTCAGTGACGTCGTGCTCATAATAAAAGAAGATTTCGATCTTATGTAGACCGCGCTGGATTTCTTTTTATACAAAGTGAAATACACAGTGACTGACTTAACAAATTACAATAAATTATAAGAGTTATTGCTTTTATTTGTAAAGGCATAAAAAAAATTGAGTAGTCACATGTATAGATTAATAAAATATTCACTTGAAAAGACAAACATACGAAACTAATATTTAAAGTTTTACAATCCAGACTACTAAAACTAGCCTTGATGAACAAATTTTATATATTTTTTTACAAATAATCGAATTTAGAATGTGTCTAAAAAAGGCTTGTGTATTAGGAGTGCGTGTTAGGTTTATCTAAAAAAGGCTTATGTATTAGGAGTGCGTGTTAGGTTTATCTAAAAAAGGCTTGTGTATTAGGAGTGTGTGTTAGGTTTATCTAAAAAAGGCTTGTGTATTAGGAGTGTGTGTTAGGTTTATCTAAAAAAGGCTTGTGTATTAGGAGTGTGTGTTAGGTTTATCTGCTTGGCACAATCATGATAGACAATACTGAAATTCAGAAAAAAAAAGCAAACTGAACTCCTAAGCTTTTTTAAATATCTATGTGAACTGATCGAAAAATAAATTTCGATTAAAAACATTTTCAATGATTTATAACAAAATGTGTTTTTCCACATCTCCCATTTTTTGTGCGTTGCCCCATCTTAATAATCCCATCTTAATCCCATGTCGCCACAATATCCGATCCTATGTCTGCGAGATGTTCCGTATAAATGGGAGAGGAGTAGAATGTTGAGTTCCTAGTAAATAAATTATGCTGTTGATCTACAAAATCTTCGTAAAACCGTTTTAGTTTCGTAGGCTTTCGTACATATTATTATCTATCAGAATCTTCTTTTAGAGTTATTATTGTGTTTTCGTGGCCAAAGTTTCAAGAACGTTGTATTTCTTAACTTTATGACTTCGCCATCAGTGATAATGTACCCGAACGCCGTACGGATCAATGTCTCAAACATAGCTTGAAAGCAAGATTCCGGCCACACTCACGACCGTAAAGAGAGTGTCCTCTTCCTTCCGGTTCGCGATCTTACTGTGAGTACACAGCGTATACCATCAGAAACATAGACGACTGGTTTTAAAAGAAACGTAAATTATTCCACCAATCAATTTTGTTTTTGAGGTCACCTGATACTTCGAGCCTCAAAAACGCGATTTGAGGTTTGACAAATTTTCTAGCATTGTCTAAGTCGTGTATATTTTTTCTTATTCAAAATTAGAGAACTTAAGATAATTCTTGGACTTAGATCAGGTAAATCAGAAAATTCATGGAGGTTCAGAAGTAAGGAACAAATTTCTTCAGTGTCCCAGAAACCCCATAGTATAACAAAACGGTCAACCGATCAATGTATAAAGTCAACAGTCATAGTATAAAGGTCAAACGATTGGCGATACCAAATACTTACATCGATTTCGTTGCTAAGTTATCAGATGCAGACTACAGGGCAAATAAAAAAAAACATTCCGTGGATACTGTGGTGACAAACCTGAAAAAAGAGAGAGGTGGTAAAAGGGACTATTGGAGAAAAAGCGATAGATTATCAGAAGTTAAAAAGCATCTACTTCTCCCTGGCTCCATCCCAACTCACTGTCTGCGAAAACTGTTGGGGTCAGCTCTCCTCGTCCTCAGGTTGTATGCTCTTCTGTCCCGGACTACGTCCCCCAGGCCGTGCCTCTGCATCAAATAATCTTTTTGCACCACCCACAAATTCTTTGGTCTTCCTCTGGTTGTTATTCGAGGAAGAGCCATGGAGATTGCCTGGTTCACAATGTGATCGGGTGCTCTGCGTCCAACGTGCCCATACCATCTCAATCGCCTCTCATCCATCTAACTGTTGATGTCTGTAACACCCAGGCTTCCACGAATGCGTGAGCTTTTTATTTTGTCTCTTAGGGACACACCAGCTGACCATCATAGCATTTCAACAGTTTCTAGTTGCCTAGAGTAAGAGTTATACATCGTCCAGCATTCGGATCCATAGAGGAGTGAGGGTCTGACAATCGTTTGGTATACTTTTCCTTTAAACTTTACTGGCATTTTCAAATCACATAGAACTCCCGTCATTGATCTAAACTTCATCCATCCCACACTAATTATATGTGTTACATCTGCTGCACATTCTCCATCGCTATGGATGAATTACCCAAGATACTTAAAGGAGTCACAATTTGGTAATGTTTCTCCATCCATTTGCATTACGGGAGTGACAGCATTTGTGTTCTCGAATGGTAGGTACAGATACTCTGTTTTCTTTCTGCTCGGTCTCAACCCATTGTCCTCACAGATTTTTCTCCACCTTTCCAGACTATTTTGCAGGATGACGAGTTACCCAAAGCATCTACGAGGACGATAGCATGCAAGGACGTTAAAAAGTATCTACGAGGACGCTAAATCTCTTAAAGTATTTATTGACGAAATACACCATACTTAAGTTTGATTTACATATCACTGTAACAATTTTAAAATAAAAGATCACTGTATCAACATATTCCAAAAATTATGATACGAGTACTAAGTACACATATATGTTAAGTATGTATTTCAGTATAATAATATTCATATATTATTTACAGTTAAGGCATTAACATTGTGGAGGTTTAAAGACATTCTAATTTGTTTTATCAAACACTGTTTATTCCACTTTTTGTAAAGGTATAATCTTACCGGTTTCAAGGCTTTCACCTTATTATCAGGGGAGCACAAACAAGACTGAATTATTTTCGAACTGGTACCGAGATACACGCTTCTAATGGTAAACATTCGGGGTGGGGACTTGGGGTTGGGGGAGGCATAGGACAACCTCGGTGAGCAGCGGAGAGATTCTTGGTATATGCGTGTTTGCCAGATGTTCACCTCGATGCACCGACTTAGAAATTTCTAGGGCCTCTAATCTGTTCAATTTATTTCCGTTACTATTGATATGTAAGAATTTGGCATCATCAATAAAAAAATGTATGGTTTTCACGGCGACAATGATTAGCCATTTCAGAATAAATTAGAAGATTTGTTAAGGCGGATTTGTGTTCTCGAAATCTCTTTTCAAAAGATCTTCCTGTCTTTCCTATATTGAAATTATCACAGTCAGCACATAAAAGTTTATACACACCACTGTTGCTTAGTATTCCATTTTTGCCTTTCCCGATTAATAAGAGTTTCCGGAGATTAAAATTAGTGTAAATAGCTGACTTTATGTGACTTGGATATTTTTTTGGTTATTTCGTATGACATATTTTTAATAAACAGGACTTTGCTCCATTTAAAGGTATGCTTATATACCTATAAATGGAGCAAAGTGTTTGATAAAACAAATTACAAAATATTATAATATTCAGTGTACATATAAGTAAGTATTTCAAAATAAAAATATTCAGTATAAATATAAGTATAATAATAATATTCCGTTTACGTACAAGTATGTATTTCAAAATAATAATATTCAGTATACATGATAAGTATGTATTTCAAAATAATATGATAATATTCAGTATACATATACCATAAGTATGTATTTCAAAATAATAATATTCAGTGTACATATAAGTATGTATTTTAAAATAATATATATGAAAATATCAATAAATGGTAAAATTAGGCAAATAAAAAAGTCGAATATAAAAAATACAAGATTTGCGAAGGAAAAGGTAAAATGTCACTAAATGTAATAATATTCGAAATTATACGGCAGATACCAGTCTTCCAGCCAAAATCTCAGATCGAGGAAATGCCGGAGAAGGACTTCCTTAACTCAACAACGTTTACATAAAAAAATATACACCAAATCAGCCGTGAAATTATCCATTTGTTGTATTCTCACGATTGGTGAGTTACATCATGTAACTGTCGTTAGCAAAATTTCTATTTACATATTTGCATTGTAAAAGGTTCCGTGTGTTTCAAGCAGGAATGATTTAATCAATTAGAGCCAATATATAATATAAGGAGAATTAGCCATATTGTGATTAACTTTCTACAGAATTGTTAAATTCAATAAAATCGTTCATTTAGAGAGTTAAAGAAGGCGGGTGTAATTCAATAAGAGATTGTAGTCAAGCATGTCAGGTGGGATGCCAAGACGAAAACTAAAGAAATTTATTCTGGACCCTTTCAATTGTGCTGGAATGTATGTGTATAAGAAAGTAAGGTGATCAAATTGTGTTACATGAACATTTGAGATAAAGGAATCGGGGTAAGTTTCTCGGTTTTTTTATGAAACATACCGTTCGAAATCCTTTCACATTATTAAGGCAATTTTCTTTTTTTGTGGGTTGTGTCTATTTCAGAAGCTGTGAGCTTCTATTCCAGAATTATTTTATGAATTTGATATTAATGTAATTTAAAATTCTTAGGGACGTAATGTAATGTTTCATATTTGGGTTATTAGGCCATGACCAAAGATTACAAAGGGAAAGCTCTTCGAATACTTGAGTAATTATTATTTAACTTGAGGGTCAGGATCAGCGTACATAACCAAATGGGTTAGATTTAACTTGGACAGTTAACGACCTTAGATAGATGAGAGCTCGGTTTATCTCATCTTAACAGAGTGTTTTGCGGTTGTATTTATGTATGTTAATTATTGACTATTTTAGAGAATAAGTTATTTAATTGCTTTGATATAACTGTTATACAACTGCAACTTTGTGACAATATTTAAAAATGACATCGCCCTTTGCATTTTGTTGGAAATTCTTTGTATTCACAATTATATATTTTTATAACAATGCGAATTAGTTTCAAGAATTGCAAGAAACTGTAAGTTAGAATTTTACATTAATTATTTTGTTAGTATAATAAAGTGTTTATTACGGTGAAATATAATATTACATTTATATCAGTTTTTTATTAATGGAAAATCATAGTAATTTATTTCTTTTTAAATGCTTTTATATTAATACATCTGACAAATTTATTGTTTTTTTAGTAAATTCATCCAATAAACCTGCTTTTTATTTAAATTATTATTTGTGTCCTTTACTTTGTCTAAAACTACGTAAATCAAAACGATATTCGAAAAAAGTAACAAATATAATAAATTGCTTGAATTGTAAAGGAGTTACAGACGAAGAATATTTTACTGTAAATAATTGTTCTTTATTTTTTATTTTTGCGAAAATCGACAAGAGTGAAGCACATCTTATTAAGTCAAAAAAGATCGTTTCAAAGTCAAACCCAGTGGACCACAAAATATGATGTGTGACGTGATTTTTCACTTCAAATTCAACCTTTTGCACTTCGAATTCACTCTTTTATAAATCAAATTCTCCCTTTTGCAAATCAAATTGAATCTTTTAAAAGTCAGGTTTGCCCTTTTGTTAAGAAATTCAAATTTTTATTTTACTCTTACATACAAATACTTATTAAATAGTAATTAAATATTCTCCACAAGATGCAGGAAGTGCGCTTTATTTTAATTCAAGTCAGACAAGGAATACTTTAATTTTTCTGTCGCCATATTGTCTAATGATGAACTCTATCGAATAAGTTGTTTCAACTTGACACTGGCGTATGCTACTTCATATATAGGAGTTAACGGCCATTATTCAAGAAGATGAAGAAGTTTTATTCAAAAATCAAATAATGTGCATTCAACGTGTTAGCTGATCTTGCGAATCATGAACATTTGATATACGAGTATGTAATTGAAAAATATTTTGCAACTGTTTCTCCCAATTGTAACTACGAATATTATTACATGAATAGTTACAACTGGGAGTAATGTATTTTAATGACACTGGCGTATGCTACTTCATATATAGGAGTTAACGGCCATTATTCAAGAAGATGAAGAAGTTTTATTCAAAAATCAAATAATGTGCATTCAACGTGTTAGCTGATCTTGCGAATCATGAACATTTGATATACGAGTATGTAATTGAAAAATATTTTGCAACTGTTTCTCCCAATTGTAACTACGAATATTATTACATGAATAGTTACAACTGGGAGTAATGTATTTTAATGACACTGGCGTATGCTACTTCATATATAGGAGTTCACGGCCATTATTCAAGACGATGAAGAAGTTTTTTCCAAAATCAAATTATGTGCGTTAAACGTGATAGCTGGTCTTGCGAATCATGAACATTTGATATACGAGTATGTAACTGAAAAATATTTTGCAACTGTTCCTCCCAATTGTAACTACGAGTATTATTACATGAATAGTTACAACTGGGAGTAATTTATTTTAATGACACTGGCGTATGCTACTTCATATATATGTAGGAGTTCACGGCCACTATTCAAGAAGATGAAAAAGTTTTTTCAAAAATCAAATAATGTGCGTTAAATGTGTTAGCTGATCTTGCGAATCATGAACATTTGATATATGTAATTGAAAAATCTTTTGCAGCTGTTTCTCCCAATTGTAACTATTATTACATCAATAGTTACAACTAGGAGTAATGTACGAGTATTTGAAATGACCGTCAGATGCTGCAGGAGAACAATTCTAGATTAATAATGTACCTACATATGTAAACTTATTTTATACATAATTACGAATAAAGATAAATTGTTAAATACTTCATATTTAATAAGTACTTGCATTAACATCTTTGTATCCTAAAATTTAGAATGCAAACGAAAGGTAAATTATATTTATAAAATGTTGAATTTGAAGTGCAATAAGTTGAATTTGATTTGCAAAGTGTGAATTTGAAGTGCAAAAGGATACATTTAAAGTGCTAAAGATTGAATTTGAAGTGCAAAACCTATACAAAAAACTTTCCGTCAACAGATTGGAGAGACAGTCTATTCTAAAAAAAAAAAACAAAAAAATATGTTTGTCTTAATTGAAATGTGATGAAAAACATGTTTGTAATTAAAGTTAGTAAGAATATTTGGAAAAAAATAAAAAACTTAATATTTTTCGGCGAAAAGTTTTAGAGACGTTATCTAAAAGAAAGTAAAGGATTGCTAGGAAAAAGTGAGGTAGGAAAGACGAAAGGTGACATGTCTGTCAGACTGGAATAACAAGTGACTGGTGTTTCGAGACAAAGGTGGAATATCAAAAATCTGGCTAAATCCTTTCTTTAATGAAGATGAATGAAAATTGACTAAACCTATTTTGATTTTGGCGCTGTGGGAAAAATATTCTAGAAAAAAAAAATCTAAAATCACCGAGGTGAGAACGTATAATGATGGTTAAGTAGGTAAGTGGTACAACGCTATGTGTAATATATTGATCAATAAGTCCCGGGATTAACCAACAGATGGCGCCTCTTATAACAAATCTATACCATTTTCAGTTAGTACCAGCCTTTAGAAGTTACGTGTCAAACTTTCATGACATTCCGACATTGTGTCATTGAGTTACAGTGGTTTTAATGACGCTACTTTTGCTATTTTCAAAATAATTGAAAAAAACTAATTTTGTGTGTTGATAAAACATTGCTTTTTAATGGCGAAAAATCCGTTCAAACTCAGCGATGGCTTGAAAAATGTTATCCGGGCTCTGATCAGGACAATACGCCGTGTTATTCTCTTTCATCAGGACAATGCGCCGTGTCACAAGTCGATGGTAAAGGTGGCCAAATTGCATGAGTTAAACTTCGAATTGCTTCCGCACCCACCGTATTCTCCAGATTTGGCCCCCAGCGACTATTGGCTGTTCGCAGACCTCAAAAAGATGCTCCAGGGAAAGAGATTTGGCTCCAATGAAGAAGTGATTGCCGAAACTAACGCCTATTTTGGAACCAAAGATTAATTGTTCTACACGGCTGGCATAGAAAAGTTAGGAAAGCGTCGGAATAATTGTATCGCTCTTGAAGGAGACTATGTTGATGAATAAAGAAGAATTTTGCCAAACAAATGTTTAAGTAGTTAGTCCCGGGGCTTATTGATCGATGTGTTAAGTAATTAAACAGAAGGACTCTTTAAGCGATGTAACGTCAGTTGGTTGATAAGAACGTTTGCCAAGCAACCAAGCACTCTGGGTTCGATTCCCAATAGATTTACTTTCAGTCTGTTATGTTATCACAGTTTTTTCACCTGAAAGACAAACGTTCTATCACTAAATCATGGATGACGTTTTGTCATATATGTATAATAGAATAACTTGTAACTCAAATGATACATGTGTACCAAGGAGTGTTTTCAAGATTTCTTAAAATTTTAAAATTACCATTAAAGAAATAATCAAATGGTTTATTTTCCAATTTTCTTTGGTGCTGTCATTTTATTATTTTATTTATTTACACATGACAAGAAATTTTATAAATATTATACATAATTTGTGAAAAAAAAAACAAGTATTTGAAATTACACACTATTTATTTGGAATTGCGTTTATTGCTTTTCATTTCTCGTGTCATCAGTAAACTAGGCTTTTGTCTGTATCTTACTGAGAACATATAACAGGGGTGAGCATACATGAGGTCAACGAGAGCCACATTCTGGATTTTCATATATATACTCATATATAAAGAGCCACACCATAGTCACGTAGTATTAAATACACACATTCAAATTTATTACATGTTCTATACAAATCTTAATTGCTATATAAAGTATAAAAATTAAACAAATAGTATAAGAAAATATAAAAATAGCGCAGAATACGGTTTGCGTGGTTTGCGCACATAAAGTGGCAGGAGATGCGCGCACCCTACACATTGAAATCACATCACACACGTATACACCAATACTTGCGTCTTTGACAGTTGAATTCATACATGCGCATCTTGTCACAGTGTTTAGAAAGGAAAATCGCGAAAATACAAGCATAATGGGGAAAGAAAGTATCTATATTTTTATAAGAGACTTTGGGAGCTGCACTTAATCCAACGAAGAGCCGCATTTGCCCATGTCTGACATGTAACATGGCAGAGTAAGGTGATATTTTTTTCCGGTACATTTTTTCCGAAAAAAATAAACAGACTCCAATCTGGTAAACCTTTGATAAGGGAGAAAATTTGCGTGCGCCATAAGTGAACAAGTTTTTAAGCATTTTAATTCCGACAGGCTCGATTATGGAACAAACTCGAAGGCTCGATTATGGAGCCAAAGACAATGTTGTCTACCAATCTCTTTTCCAACTTATTTATGATATTTTGAGAAAGCAGCATATTCATGAACTAATCAATAATTATGTAAATCTGTAAAATAAAATTCTAACCATCCTGTCGTGTAGCTCATGACTGAGCATCGTGACTCCCATGATAGCATCTGACGACTCCTCTCCATCGGCAGTTGTTAAGGGTTTCAGTTGCGTCTCTCACTCGGTCCGTCCAATGCATTGGGATTCTTCCACGCCTCTAGTAACCACAAACCTTTTCAAACTTTCTCATTGGCTACGAGCAATGTACCCAAAGAATCGGAGGACTCGTCGAAGGTATATATTGTTGACAATCTGTCGGTGATTCTCAGTTCTTCGAGAATTAAGGTGTTTATTCGTCTTGCTGTCCATGGAATTCGTAACATTCTTCTCCACATTTTTCTGCCCCACATTTCAAATGCATCCGTACCGATTATACGTGCGGTCACTGAACCCACGAGACGACCTTTGCCCCACCTTAACAATGCGAGACAAACAATTGACAAAGTTCACGCGGTCGGTCATTAAACTCACTACTAGCGGAGACCGCATTCCATGAGGAAAGGAGAGAGCAACACATCTTCCGCGCTGTCTCTCAAAACAAAGGATACCTACGCATCGACAATAAACATATTGTAAGCGCAAAGACGAGACAGCGATATATCTCGTGCGCATTCCCGCACACGTCCAAAATACTATAAATACCGACGTTTATCGATAAAATTCCTCTTTGCATATTCCGATTTCGACAAGTTTTTATTTATCAACAATCATCCTCATCATCTCTCTTTTAAGGAACAACCGTTCCTAAACATCTATTCAATGTTTTTCAAGTCTCAAACGTAACAATTACCCCTCAAAGTGGCATTGTATGTAATATTATCGTTATACAGTTGGAAATTTTCGTTATATAGTCACTGAATGGAAAATAATGAAGTGTTCGTTAGAAATTATACAATATTTCATCAATTTTATATCTGAGAACTTGAATTTCATTTGTTGATCGCATAATGAATTCGTTTTATATGAATTTTAGGGCTGATGTGACCGTAGATGGAATAAAAAATATATGTTGTTTATAGTTAAGGCATAAACGTTGTGGAGGTTTAAAGACATTGTAATTTATTTTATCAAACACTGTTTATTCCACTTTTTTGGAAAAAGTGGAATAAACAGGGTTTGATAAAAATAAATTACAATAAAAAATATACACAAGCGCACGCTTTTCAAAATAAGTATTTTATTTATTTATACATGGAAAAAAAATATAAATCCATAATTTATGAAACACAAACAGATAATTTAATATGGATACATCATTTTTATGGGTCTACGTTCGTTACTTTTAATTTGTAGTGTCTCCAGTAAAATAAGCTTTGTATACGACTTTTGAATCGTGTCTAGTAGTCATTATTATAAAATATGTGTTTGCAAAATAGGTGTTGAGTTATAAAATTACTGCTGTTTAGCGTTATTTTTGCCATCTCGTAAAAAAACTAGACAAGTCAATTTATATTTAAGTAGTTATTATAAAAAACATAAAAAAATATAATAAACCCCCTAAAATCGACACTAACTTCTATGAAAAATCGTAGTAAGTTTATTTTCCATAAAACGTGTTATATCAATTTAACATCAGTTAGTCTCAAATTGACACTTTGTACGTTTAAAGGCTAAAAGCGCAAAACTTGATGATAAAATATGGCTTTTTTAGCTTACTAGTTTTAACGAGCAAGTCAAAAATAATGACGGCATTTGAATAATGTATTTTTTCAAGGAAATATATATTTTTATAGCTCCTAGCGATACGACTACAAAATTCAAAGGGCATCTCAATTAATTTATTACACTTTTTATAGGGAAAATTACAATTTATTTTCTCGTATCTGATTTTTCTTTCTTGCTGAGTTTATATATTAAGCAAATTATAAGTTTTAAAATTGAGCAGTACTTTTCATAGAGAAATGTGGACGTCTTTAATATATCAAGACCGCCTCGTGAATATCTTTTTAATAAAATCAAATCGAAATTGTCTATCGTTATCAATGACCGATGTTCAATATTTTTCAAAAGAGTATCAAAGAAAGGAAAAAGTAAAGAAAAATAAAATTGAAACTATTAAGTCACTAAAACCTTCAAGAAGAGGATGAGGTTGAAATGCTCCTCTTCAGATTATTTCGGATCTGGTGACAGAGACCTGAGAGCAATCACACATAAGGGAGGAGACGAGGCGCTTTTTAGAGCAGTGGTATCCAATCTGGAGACGCGTCCCCCTTAGAAGTCGTAAAAGATGTTGTGGGGATCACCAAAATGTATTAGGAACTTTTAAATAAAAAGCACAAAATTATTAATTGATTTGACATTTATATCGTAGAACTCTAATTTAAAACATAATGATTTGACACTTAAATGTGATTTTTTAACACATCACTTAAATTATGGTGTTCAGCTTTACAAAAGCATTGTCAAACTGTATTCAATACATTGCTTCTTTTTCTTCTTCTCAGTGTCATGTCAGGTCCCCCCAACGTTGAATATAACCTGAGAGTAGGTATCTTTGTCCCCGGCAACCCGAAAAAGATCCCCGACGCTCCTTATACCAGTCCAATCACGTATATTGCGGAGCCTGGAGATTTGCCTCCTGCCAACACCGCATTACATTGCTTACCAAGCTTACATAGCAAAATATTTTATAGTCCACAGAATAAAACTAATGTAGAAATTTAATAGGAGTCGACAATGCTGACTTATTGGAAACCTTCAACTTTTGAATAGCCAGCCCCCATAAAACTTACATTATACACTATTATCTTTGCCCAACTTTGATGTAAAACAAGATGCATGATTTTGTAAAGCGAAAAAGATAGTTTTTTTGTAAAGCGAAAAAGACTTTGATCTAAGTTATAGTGAACAAATTTTCCACCCTTAAGTGTCAAATCATTTTGTTTTAAACATAAACTTCTTAAAAAGTATTTTTATTAGACCTTAAATCACTTCCGCATCGTCAGGATGCGTACTCATTATGTTGGAGCAACATCACGGCTTCGATCACGATTATATGGGGACATACGATGGTAGATCAAATATAAACAAGACTTTTTTGTTTTATTTTTTTATTTGGAGAAAGTAAAAGACCACATTAGTTTTTTAAAATAACCTCCTGCTTTAGAAATGCATTTTTTTCAGCTGCTCAGTAGTTTTTTATCCCGTCATTGTAAAAAGAAGTGGGTTGTGTCAGCAGCCAATTGCGCACAAACCCCTCTACACCATCGTCATCGTTGAATCGTTGACCTCACAGAGCTTTTTTCAGTGACCCAAAGAGATGACCCATTTCAGTGACCCAAAGGGCTATAGGGAGGTGTTTCAGTAGTGTCCAACTCATTTCCTCTAATTGTTCGCATGTTACAGCTGCAGTATGAGGGCTCGCGTTGTCATGGCAAAGATTCACTTCTCATATCGGTTGGTCACGTCTTTTGCATCGATAATCAAGTTTAACCTCATTCAAAAGCTCGCAGTAGTACGCCGCATTGATGGTGCGATGATCGTGCAAAAAATGATGTGCAAAAAACGACCGCAAGCTGACAGCCGACCTTACCAGCTGAGAGCCGAGTCTTGACTTTCACAGGGGTTGCCTAATCCTTCTTTCTCCACTCCATGCTCCTTCTCCGAGTGTGTAGTGGTGTACCTAAGTTTCATTGCAGGTAACGATGCGACTCAAAAATGCGTCGTCTTCTTGTGCGCACCGCGCCAAGCGCTGCTCACAGACGTGCAAACGTACCAACTTTTATTCTGCAGTCAAAAGACGTGGGACCCATCGAGCAGACACTTTACGGAATCCTAGATCCTTTGTGATTATGGATTGAGTACTCCCATAATTTGTCCTATCTCAGAACAAATTTCGGAAACCGTCAAACGTCGGTCGCCTCCCAGAAGATCACGAATGGCGTTAATGTTCTGTTCGGTAATGCTCGTCCGTTGGCGATGATCATGGCTCTCGTTTTCGACCCCTTCATGGGCTTTCATAAACTTTTTATGCCACCTAAACACACAGGGCTTTGACAATGTTTGATCACCGAACTATGCCGTCAGTCTCCGCAGAGTTTCGGTCGGTTCCACGTCCTTATGAGCGAGTAACTTGATAATTATTCGTGGCGCAATCGACGGGTGCACCTCTTTCTCAGACATCGTGTGCCATACTAATGATGGAATCTGCCAAGGCTGGCTGACCACTCTATCCACTCCTGATATCCCCACCCAACCCCCCCGAGGCGGCTGCGCGCTCCGTTAAAATTACGTGCTCTAAAACAAAAGTCTCGTTTATATTTGATCCACCCTCGTATGTTACTACGTCCCTTTTGTGTGATGTTCTGAATTTACGTGAAAAATGAATGCTCCATTTTATTCAGAAAAACTGCTGAAACGTTGCAGGGCCGACCTAACATATTTAAGCGCGCTGAACTAACAATAATTTTTATTTTTTTATCAGAATACAGGTATTATTATTTATATCGAATGAGTAATTATGAAAAGGTTGCTTATACTTCTTTGATATCCTTCTACGAAATAACAAGTTAATATAATATATGACATACCTTTTATGTTTTGATAATTTGTTTCCTTATTTTCTTATGTTTTTGTACTCTCGTTTTCAGTATTTAATATCCAATAGTACAATATTTTGATTAGTTAAGGCACGTGTTTTCTTGTTTTATCGTTTGCCTCGAGGCTTTTCGCAATTGAACCTAAACTGAAAAAAAATATATTTTTATTGTATTGAACCTGTTTTCGTTCTTTTGTAAATTCTGTTGGTTATTTTCATTTTTTAATCATTCTCAAATTGTCGTCTAACAATTTTTTTTCTGTGTTAACCAATCAAGAGTGTTCTTCGGCATTATAAAGCCATAAGTATGGTAAATATTAAAAAATAACGATATAAAAAAATAACACTTACATACATACATATAATCACGCCATGTCCTTTGCGGGGTAGGCAGAGATGGAAGATCTCAATTTTTTTCTATCAAAGCATACAACTTTCGCCTCTCTTATATTTTTTGGAATGTTTTATGATGAACGGAGCTCTTAATATCATAAACATCAACCACATAATATAAAAAAATACAATACATAAAAGTGTGTGGGTGCCCACCTTGATGGGTGGAAGTGAGACTTGGACTTGACAGAAAGAGAAAAGAGTAAGATTAATGGTGTGGGGAGATACGTGTACTTAAGCTTTGTAGTTTTAATGTTTGAAAGAAGACGGAATGAAGACATCAGAAATGAATGCATGAATAAAATGGATATAGTTTAGACATACGAGTATGTAGAAATATCAAAATCATTTTCTCCACATGTCTACATGACTCAATTCCAAATTGTCTTCCTAATTTAGCGGCCACAGCTACTATCTAACTATCCATTTGCTTTTTTTTTTCGTAATATTTTCAATCTGCGAATAGTGAGTTCGAATCTCTAGTTAGAGCGTTCATTAGGAGAGTCTTTTAGCTTCAAGTTTTTATTATTATTACTACTACCGTTTTGATAAAAACAATTGAGTTTTATTCTGACATAATTTTATTTTAAATTAAATTATATACCAAAACTATTATCTCCTTTAGTCTTGTTGACAAATACAAATATTATTGTTGGTTCTGTTAATACATTCGGTTATACTAATGTCATTGTTTCTTTTGTTAATACAATCGGCAATACTAATGTCATTGTTTCTTTTGTTAATACATTCGGCAATACTAATGTCATTGTTTCTTTTGTTAATACATTCGGCAATACTAATGTCATTGTTTCTTTTGTTAATACATTCGGCAATACTAATGTCATTGTTTCTTTTGTTAATACATTCGGCAATACTAATGTCATTGTTTGCTTTGTTAATACATTCGGCAATACTAATGTCATTGTTAGCTTTGTTAATACATTAGGTAATACTAATGTCAATCTTTGCTTTGTTAATGCATTCGGCTATACTAATGTCAATCTTTGCTTTGTTAATACATTTGGCAATACTAATGTCATTATTTGCTTTATTTATATATTCGGCAGTGCTAATGTCATTCTTTGCTTTGTTAATACATTGGGTAATACTAATGTCATTCTTTGCTTTGTTAATACATTCGGTAATACTAATGTCATTGTTTACTTTGTTAATACATTCGGTCATACTAATGTCATTGTTTGCTTTGTTAATACATTCGGCCATACTAATGTCATTGTTTGCTTTGTTAATACATTCGGCAATACTAATGTCATTGTTTGCTTTGTTAATACATTCGGCAATACTAATGTCTAATACATTCGGCAATGCTTATTTCATTGTTTGCTTTGTTAATACATTCAGCAATACTGTTGTCATTGTTTGCTTTGTTAATGTATTCGGCAATACTAATGTCATTGTTTGCTTTGTTAATACATTCTACAATACTTATGCCATTCTTTGCTTTATTAATATATTATATTATATTCGGCAATGCTAATGTCATCGTTTGCTTCATTAATACATTCAGCAATACTGATGTCATTATTTGCTTTATTAATGTATTCGGCAATGCTAATGTAATTCTTTGCTTTGTTAATACATTCGGCAATACTAATGTTCAATTCTCGTAATTTCATAAATTTGACGTAACACGTATATACAGAAAAGTTTTCCTGAAAACAGCAGTACACCCCAGGGTTGACTTACGCAACCCTATCAATTACATGTAAAATCGTATGCCTGGGTACAGCAACTCATTACTGTCTGTTGGAAGGCTCCACACTGTTATATACGAGCACCACACTGACCGGGGCCTACGCTACCTTATTGTAATGGTGCTACTTAATGTCGATGGGTAACTGATAACTGCTCGCGGAAGGCTTCGAGAAGTAATTAATCGACGTTCAAGTCCTTAAACGGGATGAAGCTTCGGAATTTTGGTATTTGACAGACCATTTGATCTGCTGAATTGAATTGCTGAACGTTGAATAATTAAGACTTTACTTATTTGACTGAAGCTTTAACTGCGAGATATATTTTTAACTTGTTTAGACGAACTTTGTTGATCAGTTGGCAGTAAGGTTATATTTAAAACCTTATTAAAAAAATTATGTGAAAAAAAGTTTTGTACTACGTAATATGAAAATACTAATGCAGTGGACATGATATCGGTCTCATGATGATATTTTTGTACTATATAATATGAAAATACTAATGCAGTGGACATGATATCGGTCTCATGATGATAGTTTTTTTAAATCAATGTATACCGGACGGAAAAAATGCCTGTGTCATCCGAAGGGGAAAACAGCGGCGCGGGGTTTGAACCGACGACCTTCCGCACGGAAGTTTAGTAAGTTACCGCGCTGTCATGCACCTTGCGTTAATGAATATATTTGATTTAAATTTTTTTTAAATTTATTTTACATTTGATACAGGTTAGGTTAGGTAAAACCATTTCATATAAATAGCATAAATACATTAATAAAAATACATAAAATAGCAACAGGGCCAATGATACGCATGCTTCCCTGTAAAATAGCAACAGCGCCAATGATACGCATGCTTCCCTGTAAAATAGCAACAAAGCGAATGATACGCACGCTTCCCTGTAAAATAGCAACAGGGCCAATGATACGCACGCTTCCCTGTAAAATAGCAACAGGGCCAATGATATGCATGCTTCCCTGTAAAATAGCAACAAAGCGAATGATACGCATGCTTCCCTGTAAAATAGCAATAGGGCCAATGATACGCATGCTTCCCTGTAAAATAGCAACAGGGCCAATGATACGTATGCTTCCCTGTAAAATTACTCAGTTATGCCTACGATATATGACTGCCGATTAAAATCCTCTTGGCAACTGAGAGTTAACTTCTGTGGATTCAGTACCAGGCTGCATAACACACAATATCCAAAAATACACAACCATAGTAGAGTTTGCTCGTATGGAACGGTAGGTCCCACAGGGGCTTCGCCAAGTGCGTAATAGTTAGAAATGCCTTTCCCGTAGTCATTAAGGACGATCTGTTATGAGATAATTCACAGGCCATGGTAAATTGTGCCTCCAAAATTAGTTATCTCCTGCACGACACGAACATTTGTTCCTTTAAAGGAAATGGTAGGAGCGCGTGATCCTGACGTCTTTTCTGGATCAAAGAACAACGATTTGCTGATAGGAATGTGAGTTAACAAGAAAGATAGCGGAAACTGTGGTATCGATCCTCGGTCGGAAATCCTCACCTCATGAGTGATCCTAACGTACTATCAAAAGGATTTGACCTGCTACGAAGTTCATTATGAATTATAAATGTTTTATGTACGAGTATGCCCACGTTTGTAGTACACACGCATTGCAAAGGTAGGGTTTCATTGATGCACTATTGTGTTCTTTTGGGATGGTCTAGATTATCGGCCATGTCGTGGAGGAGTGTTTTATATATTTATTTCCAGGAGATCAAGAGATGATCTCCCAATCCGGAGGTTGTGGGTTCAAATCCCGCTGTAACCCATATTTTTTTAAAAGGATGTCAATTTGGTTTTCACTTAAGGCCACTTAAACGTCTTTGGGGTTGGTTGAAAGAGATTGCCACGTATCAATAAACCAACCAGGGTACATTGTACACAACGAAAGTGTAATACAAAACAATCCAGTGGGATACCCCTAAGGTTATACTGTGTTATATTGTATTACATTTTCGTTGTACATAGTACAACCTGGCAAACTTATTGCCATGCAGAAATATGTTCTAACCAATCACAAAGATGTCAAAGAGTTCTGAAGAAACAAAAATACAGGAATCCTCTTTAAAAAATCAAGGGTTCCAACGAGAATCGAACCCGCAACTTGCGAATTGGGTGACAAGCGTCTTACTAACTAGGCCACGGAGGTCGTTATATTAAATATGAGAAATCTGAATAAATATGAGAGAAAATCCATACGAGAAAAGAAAAATAATTAAGACCTGGGGGAATTGACAACAATTTACTTTGGATATATTAAGACTTAATAATTAAGGGATGATTGCGTAATACCATAAAATAATTCAATCTGTGCCTATTGATAAGGTTGTAGGGTACCTACGTCCCTAAATATGGTTAACATGCAGGGTCAACGACCGATGAATCAACCTCTGGATATCTACAATTATCACATACCAGAAACGTCAACACTGTGTACACGCAAATAATATTTACATCGCATTCCAAGGTAGAAAGAGAACACATCGCGTTGTCTCGCCGTTTCGGTAATAAAATATCCTACCCACTACACTGTTCGCAACGTCTGCATACGCTTTGTCATGCACAGGAGTGAGATGGGGATATACGGCTGACGCATTCACGCGCCCCGTTCTGAAAATCTATATATACCTACTTATCGTTGAATAAAGAGCACTTATTGTTAATCATTTGACTTGTTATTATTCACTTGACCATTCATCGCTGTTTACTATTTATCGATTATTCACTCTCACTTTTATCGCATTCCTGAATTTTGTATTTTATTTTAAATACAAACAAATCAAGATCATCACGACGTATCAAATTAAGCATCACGCTAAAAGGTAAAGAAAAGAGAATAACAAGATTAATCTTCTATTTCAAAATACCCTTAACGTTTTGATCCTCTTATTAAACTTTCCTTTACTAGTCACCCCTAGGTTAACATTTATATAACAATAACTTTAAAAGTTTGTTAGTAGGACAGAGTTATCTATGACATTTTACCGTTAGTCCCTTTCGGACTCTGCGTGGAGCCTTTATAATTTCGGCTCACTGACTTGAGACGCAGTTAAGTGAATTAACTGAAACGACCACACATACTTAGAAGCAATAATAGCTGTAAAACCTGGAAACTTTGGTTGAACGTGATTATTTGTAGCAAAAAGAGGGTTTCGTAAGTTTAGCAAGTATAACTAGAAATTACAAATTCAAAGGATGCCGTGTACTTACTTGTTAATAAAGTAACTTTTTTGATTGAATTTAAAGCGGCTTATTTACCTACTCAAACGAATTTCCCAATTTCGTGTAAGAAATTTTATAATTAAAAAAATACATAAATATTATTGAAGCATTTCCTTCATTGATCTTTATATACATATTATAGTTAAGGCATTAACACTGTGAATGTTTAAATACATAGTAATTTGTTTAGTCACAACAGTTTACTCCACTTTATGTAATGGTATAACCATACCTGTCTCAAGTTTTTCATCTCATCATAACTTGTTTGTACTCCCGTTATACGATTTTAAAGAAGTGTTGAATAAACTGTGTTTGAGTAAACAAATTTCAAGATCTTTATATACATTTTGTGGTTGATTATATATTTGTGATTACTTTTATTTATATTATAGGCAATCCACCACCCAAATAAGGATGATTTGTGCCACCAAATTTAAGTCCAATAAATAAAGTACAATAAAACAAATTTCAACTGATTAAGCTTCAAAAAATTTAAAATCGATCTAAAAGTGGAAAGTTCCATGAAGACAGAATAAACGCAAAATTTATTGAACGCGGAAAAAAGTGGATTTTCGTAAATTAAATCGGTCTCATATGGCTCCTACGATTTTTCTGACATTTTGTATTACCTTCTTTAAAAATAGTATACACTTAACCCAAACACTTTTTCTTTGATATTACCTCTATCACGCATTCCACTCACATTTCCACTGTTTATTTGTTTTGTTAGTCTTTCTTCACTCATTCGTTCCACATGCCCAAACCATCTTAGAGTGATCTTCTTTATCTTACTCAACATATCAGCATAAAGTTCACTTTCATCTCTAATCACTTGATTCCGTATTTTGTCATGCATTTGTCTTTTTATAAGTCCACGTATTTCCAAATTTTTTTTTCTAAGTCCACGTATTTCTACAGTATTTTTTGGGTCTTTTGAGCTTTACTCCATACCTACGTTTCACTTCTAAACAACAAAATTGGTACCTAAGTCCTGCTGTGAGCTATCATTTTACCAGATTATACTACTGTCCGAGTCAACTATATATGTTTTACTGCCCTACTGACTTTGTTTCCTATCACTATGTGCAAGTGAGTTTGTTCATTTTATATTTGTTTGGATATTTTTTTATAACTTGATTTATTAGATATAACTTTTTGATAGATCTCATTTTAGCACGCCCAGCTTTTGGGTGTTTCGATAAAGTTATGCCGATCATTTTTTTAGAGCGCTGTCCAATAAAGACTTCAGTAAAAGAGAAATAATAATCCTAGCGAGACGGCTTATAAAGTTTGTTTGCCTTGTGCAGAATTATATTTTCATTAAAATATAAAATAAATTACTTGGTGTGACTCAGTCTTAACTTAAAGGTCAGCCAAAAAGAGTTTTAAGCTCAGAACAAATCCCCTGTCTATTATATAATTTGACCCCAGCATAATGTCTCGATAACTTGTTGAACAAGATGTTTTGTAAATATACCCAAATTATAAAAAAGAATTTTGTCATATGTCGATTTCAGAATTTATATAAATGTTATTATTTTTTGCAATGCAAACTGATGCTTCGTATTCAATTTTCAGTTAATTCTTCTCGTAATTTTGTTTTTTTTTTTTTTGTACCTTAACACAATATTTACGATTTAAAACGTTTTATAGATTTTTTCTAATTTTTATTCCTTAGATATACGTTATCCCTTATAAACAAGTATATGAACATCCAAAGCAAGGTGAGGATATACAAGACCTGTGCCCGCCCTATAATGACATACAGCATGGAGTCCAGAGCCGACACTGTCAGAACCAAAAATCTCCTTCGAACCAGCGAAATGAAGGTACTAAGGAGTATCGCTGGCAAAACCCTTCGTTATAGAGTACGAAACACAGAAATCCGAAGGATGTACGAAGTTGAAGATATTGTCAGATGGGGACGACAGAGAAGAAGGTTCTGAAACGAACGTGTATCCAGAATGGCGGAATCAAGAATGGCCAGGAACAGTATCCCCCAAGCAAGTAGACCTCCAGGATGACCTCCCAAAAGATGAAAAGACAGCTGGCAGCCGGTGTCACAAGAGAGAAACGATGATGCACGACCATAACAGGCCAACGTGCCTAAAATAAGAGAAAAAAGAAGAAAACGTTATCGCTCGTAATTTTTCCATCATGGGGGATAATAATACCTTAATCGCAGAGTTCTTCAACTTGCTCTAATATTTCGTGAATTTAGATAACAAAATATAATAGTATGTTGGTATCCAGTTTGACGCAAACACTAAGACTGCTCAGAAAAATGATAAAAGTAGGATAAATACGAGTACTTTGGAGATGCAAGCACTAAGAAATATTTGTGGTGTCCATGTATGAAAAAAAGCGGAATTGATACATCAGAAATGAATGCATGGATAAAATGCATGTTCTTCGTAAGATAAAGAAAAAAGTTTTAAGATGATTTGGACATGTGGAGAGAATGGTGATGTAATATAGGCTATACGAGTGTACATCTCAGAGGGGTTTCGCGAAATATGTGGACTAAGGGATAAAATAGCTGGATCAAAATAATCAGTTTTTTTAATGAATTTAAGAATGAATAATACTAGATTGAACATGACAATGTGTTAATGTGGAGGAGGTGAAAGTTGTGTGCATGGATATAATTTTTTTGACATCTGTTGTCTTTGCCTGCTCAGCAAGGGACAAGGCGAGATAATATTTATGTATTTATTCACATTTCATTGCAAAAACAATCTGGCGGGCTTATGGCCAGGCGGGAATCTCTTCCAGCCAACCAGACAAATGTAAATACAGCAGTTACATGGTCGCAAAAAATATTCAAACGATTATTTACTTTATGTAATTTCAGAACATATACGCAATGAAAGTAAAAGTGAGATATCATTAATCAAAGGATAAGGAAGGGATGGTGGAGAGGAAAGAAAAACTTGGAATGAAACACGTTATATTACCGACTAGAAATTAAGAGTATTCTCAGTCGCATGCCAAGGGAAGCGCGAGTCTTACATTGGTTTGTAACTGGTTTCAGAGTCTCACTACATGGACAGTAAAGAACGATGTTAAAAAAATCGAGCCGTTAATTGGAAGGTCAATAAACAATTTCTGTTTGTGCGGAGCGCCAGTTCATGATCTGAAATACATGTTTATATGTATGCAATAATTTTCGACTTCCAAAAGCTACTCGAATGATAACAAAAATCCAAGTATTTTTTTACTGTAAAGGTTTGAAAGCTTTTTATAAAATGCTAACAGGTGTTAGTCAAACCAAAAACACTAAGACCCTTCGTTGTTTATATTATATACTAGCTGTACCCGGCCATGCGTTGCTGTGGCTCAGTCTGGTTAAATGGAAAAGAAAGAAAAGAGAAAGCACACGTTTCTCATATGTTTAATTTCACAATGCTTATGAGTATACAATATTTTTTATGTCTTTCAGCCACTCTTAGTCTGTCTCGTACATAACCGTGCTCGTAAATGATTGCGTCACTCCAAGAGGTCAATTCACGATATGATTTGAATTCAAATGAAAAATCGATTGCACTGAAAAAGAAGAAAGAAAGCTAAAACATATAAAATTGCGAAACATTAAAAAATGAACAGAATAATATTGTTAAGTTCGTAGACGTCTTTGTTCCTGGCGGCAAGAATAGCTCGTTCACTCAGCCAATCGTGATTCTTATAATTGATTTGAATATTGGGAAATACTTTTTCAAACAATTCTTCTTTTGACATCATTAAATTGCAGAAGTTATGAGACAGTGAAATTCGTCCTGAGATCATATCAACCGTCACCTTTCCGTTCTCAATTTCCAGCAATTGATGTGAGAATATCTCAGCTGATCGATCGTTTTGCAGCTGGACACGCATATTTGTAGTTAATTACAACGTCTTTACATGTCGCCACAAAGTAGAGTATTTCAGGCAACATATAAAATTGCGAAACATAAAAGTAACTAATTAAATGTTAAGGGAAGACAGAGAGATAATTGTAACAAATTAAATGTTAAGAGAAGACAGATAGATAATTGTAACTAATTAAATGTTAAGGGAAGACAAATAGTTAATTGGAACTAATTAAAAAAAAATCTCCATTTCTACATACGATTTGATAGATTTTGAAATATAAACATAGAGATAAAATTAAATTCTATATAAAAAAGATACTTTTGATATTCCTACTGACCTCTTTCATCCACTATCTGCCTTTGAATCTAATAATTGATTCATCGTTAGCCAAAAACTGATCTGGTTTTAAAAATTTTAGATTTTTTTTTGATAATTCATTTAGGAATGGTTGCACTTTATATTTTATAACTTCTCAAAGTCTGGTGAATTTCTTTCAGGCTGAAGCGAATTGTCATTCAGATGTACGTGATTTAGGAGCTAACTTAATCTATTGACAGGCATAAATTGACTAATTTAACTATTTTGAAGATCAGGACTTGAACTCTAATAATCTCTGTAGCTGGGCAAGGGTTTTATACTCATTAGATAATTTATTCCCAAAAAAGTATTCATTTCAGTTACGTCCGTTGGCTTGAATCTTTTATTGGTTTTTATTTGCATCTGAGCAGCGTAAAAGTTTGTTTGAAAAACCATATCTTCTATCATTTCATTTGTTATCAATAAACTAAAGATTTTATAAGGTGTAGGGTTGATAGCCTGGTTAACAATATCTACTACTCCAGCAGAATCTGTAAAGTGGCCAATATCACGACCCATAAAATTTGCGTTCCATATAGGTGTTGTCTGTGCTTCTTGAATATTATTTCTTCTTCGAAGATGGCTTAGAGGAATATTGCTTTTGGGATCTGATGAATCAGAATCGTCTTCAATATTTTCTATTAACTCCTCTAATTGCTCACCATCTTCATCAACTTCCATTTCTTGGTTGTCATTCGGATCAAATTCATCAATTACCGATTCTTGATCAGTTAGAAGAGATTCGTATTCAGCGTAAATCTGCTCTATTGTCATATCTACTAAATTAAAGGGTAACTCTTCCAACTTCACCACCAAATAATCCATCCAAGTAAAATTATTTTTTAACCTAAATATAATCTCAACAACTTACCACAATCACTGAAGTCAACTTTATCACAACACAACTATTTTTTACTAAAATTTAATACAAATATATAACGTTTTCTTTTATATGCAGCACATATCGGCACACAAAGGACGCTGTCAAAATACAAAATGGCAGACAAAAACTTTGTATATTTTTACGTCTTAGCAGATTGCCGCTGATGTCGTTACTTTTCAATAAAAGTATTTGAAAATTTAAAATTTATTATTTAAATATTTATTATTAATTATTTAATATTAATTCCGAAACGTCGAAAATGCAATGTGACATAACTGTCAAGTTTAGTTCGTCTGTGTCGCTGCAGGAGGCGCAAACGTTACTTTTTCTGATTTATAAACTTTTTCATATACACCTGTATATAAATAAAAATATATAAAAAAAACGTATACGAATGCAGCCTTTTGTCAAATTTCCAAAGCGATCGGTGAAAAACTTTCGGAGATTAGAGATTTTTAATATACGAACATTTACATTTTTATTTATATAGATATATGTTAGGAATAAATTTAAGTAGCGTTGAATAGAAAAAAAATTATTTGTAAGTAAATGAGGTCACAGTTGTTTTTTTAATGCATAACGATATGCAAGATTTATTTCCATTTTTTTACGTACAACGTTTTACTTGCTCAATCCTGAAAAAATATTTTCTCCTAGACATTAAATTCAGTTAATTCATATTTATTAGAAACTCTATTTAATTAATTCTTTCCATTATAAAGTAGCAAAGTTTCATTTCATTGCGTGGTTCCACCCTCGTTAAGTTTAATAGTCTCGGTAAACTCTTTTGTTTGTAGTTAAATTAAATGAGTAAGCTTTTGTTTTAATTCCTTCTTTAAATATATGAACAGTTTTTCAAATATAACCGAGATAAAAAGTCTTAGTATTGAATCGTTATTTTTTTTATTTAATATGAAAATAAATCAAAACAGGATTTCACGCATTTGCAAAAATTTCCTATTAATATTTTTATCTATTAGTTTTTAATGCTTTAAGCATGTTCAAGGTTTCTCTTTCATTTTGAAAATATGTATGCACTTAGAATTGTAAATGATGTGACAATGTATGATAAAATACGAGATGAAGTGATAACGGATTAATATGAACTTAAAGATGATGTGTTGATTAAGATGGATCGGTGCATTCAAGATGCTTTGCGCACGTTCATGGACGAATGAATGAAGAAAGAATAACAAAACAAATGTACAGCACCGGTACAAAGACTGTGAAATAAGTGGATGGCCGCTGTTCAATACTCGGAGATTTCGGTTTACTTATTGGTTTTCCGGTGAAAAGTGGCAGGATGAAGAGATTCCTCTTTAGCAGGTAGAAGTTGGTCGTAAATACAAATACAGTAGACGTTCCAGAAATTGAGAAAATATTTTTGTCATTTTTCGTTCTTTATGTGCAGCCCGTCGCTCATCGCAAGCCCCTTTATTCACCCGTGTATGCCGTCATGACTTACTAGATACCATGTATACCGCGCTCTATTTGAGTGCGTGGGCTGTCCGATTATTTATAGGGATTATTGCGAAGGCCACGCATAATGGACATTAAATTACAATAGGTACACAGCAATTACAAATAAAAAATATATTTTAGGTGACGCATACGTCCGATACAACAAACATGCAGCGCAAATGTGAGTAGAAAGTATGTTAAAAGAAGACAAACAGAATATGGTTGGATCAAGCGAATTATATTTTGAAAGTAGGAATGTAAGAAGTAAGATAAATCCTTACAGCTGTTTGAAGTACTCGTATGTAAATGTGGAAGAGCCGAAAATCTGCTCTGATCTCTCTGTACACCTCAATAGGAGAACAACGTAATGCATAACTATTTTCACTGCATAACTCTTTTCGTGGTTTTTTGAAAGAGATTTTCCGTATGGCAAGAAAGTTGTCATTTTTGTACTTTACAACCTAGGGTCTAGATAAACAATTTATCACGAAAAAGCGCATTACGAGTTATATTTACATTATTTGTATCGAACGTATGCGTCACATAGATACATATTTTAAATTGTATTTATTTAGTATTGTACTAAAACTTCCTTATATGTGGCCCTCGTTCTATCGCATAATTATATATTGGATGGGTTGAATAAGATAAATAAGTTTAAGCTGGCCGATTAACAGCTGTCGAATGACACCGGCGCGCTACCATCGCTTGACAAAGAGTAAAATAAGGAATGGACCCGTAATCGTATAAACGTCACCTACATGTTACGACTTAAGCGGTTAGATCGGTATGCTTGAGGCGAGTGTAGGACCATATATGGTATATTGGACGCAAAATTAACCGAAATTCACCAAATAGCCCACGTGCGCTGCAATTATCCGATAAAAGAGTGAGGTGTCCTTAAATTGGACGATACTTTGAGCATCATTATCAACAGTAACCGAAATATGGTATATTGTCTTCTGAACCATAGTCCATAGTCTTTGTACTGGTGCTGTAGAATATTTATTATTTTTATTTTGTTGCTGCTTCGAGGAAGTAGTAAAAACCATAACAAAAGAGCTATGAATAAATATTAAAATAATGATTTTAAATAAATATGTTAAAATTCAGACAAAAAACAGTGTTGAACTGCGTTGGTTGTTATACTCGTATCGACCTGTCTTCTTAGAACAGGTATTCAGTCTAGTAAGACACCTTAATTGAAATATTTATGTAAATGTTTTTGTTTTACATAAATTAAATAACGAAAACAATTTATTAAACCAGATGTACTAATATGTAACAGGGTGGGAAATCAGAGAAGCGAAAAGCTTTTGGAATTCTCCTCAAAGGCAGCAATTATGAGCAAATAACTGACGTAAATGTAAAGTTTGTGATCAGGAATTGTTGTACATGGTTTTGACGTGGTTGTGGAAATTATGATGTGGTTGGAATAATGCATGTGCTGATTTAGGATTAGTGTATATGTAACAATGAGAATGCAGAGTGTGAGTGTTTTGACTGCATGTTTTAGAAATAATGAGAAATATGGGAAATTTAATAATACTACTTTGTAACAGTAGTTACGTAGTACTTTACATCTACAAATGGTAGGTTTGTTGCATTGTAATGCACTTGTACTTCGAGGTTCGCCTTTCTATTAAAACGATACACACTCATATACCATCACACTGTTTCCCTGTTAGAAAAGGCAGATATGTCAGACTTTTATGTCTCGACAAACCCTTTTTTCATTATTTCCACATCCATGTAACTTCAACGGTTTCTCGAACTTCTTACATTTAAAAACAACTTTCATTTGACCCTCTTTTTAAAACTCAGCGCTGTGACGTGACCTTCTTTAAAAATATTATTCACTTGATCCAACCATATTACCTAAATCTTCCTCTACTACTGACAAATACATTGTATATATGTTTTGTTAGTCTTTCTCCTTTCATTCATCCCACGAGCCCAAACCATCTGAGGGTGCTAATCTTTATCTTAATCAACACATCAGTAACATGCACCTTAAGTTCATATTCATCCAAATCATATTATTACGTACTCCATCCTATATTTTCAACCGATGTATTGTTTTCAGTGTATGCATTTTTATTGCATTTCTTTGACTTCTTTCAGTCCTTGTTTGACTACGACATATTAAAGTTGGCACTTAATTACTTTTTTGAACTATAATCTTAACAGACTTTGATACTGTCTAGCAAGAATACGCATATAAATGTTTTAGTTCCCTATTGAGTTTGTTTCCTATCGTTAGACGCAGTTCTTACAAACTTCGTAACTTTTCCATTATTTGAGATAATACTACGTAAATAGTCGAATTCTTCAACTTGCCTCAATCTTTCATACTCACCCATGTCGCATTAACTTTACTTTTTCTTTCACATTTAAAACGATTTTTCTTTTAAATATTGCATATGTGGATTGTAAAAAAAAGGATGATTCTAAATTTATACAAAAACGTATAGTATATATATGAGCTTAGTTAACACTTGCCTTACTGTACTAAAAAATCCGCCAGCCACGGTGCTGGACGCTAAGCGTTCAGTAAAAAAAATGTTTTAATCTGCTTGGCTATTTTTTAAAATTAGCTATGAAAATCATTTTATTATGTATGAAAACGTTGAATATTCAAATAAAATATAAGTCCTGGTCACTCGCTATCCATGACAGGGTGGCAGGTGTTAACTATTGTAAGACAACCCAAGAGGGACCTAGAATTTTTAAACCATTCTTTGTATGGTACCTCTCAACATATTCGAATTTGTTATTTTCATTGATAATTTGGTATAGCATAGTTTCTCGATCGTAAAGATGAATTATTCTCGATCATTACGATAATAATTAGCTCAACGGATAATAAGGGAAGTTGAGGGACACCAACAACGGCAATAATTGTGATACTTGCTTATCCAGCATATATATTACAAAAAATCATAAATTCAGTTGTTAAATTAACCTATCCGGAATTAAATTTACCAAGAATCAAAAATAGGTCGCTTGCTTGCTAAGCATATATCTAACCGTTAACACTTGCCACCCTATGATGGATAGTGAGTGACCAGGACTTACATAATAAAATAATTTTATAGCTAATTACAAAAAATAACATAGCAGATTTTGCATAATTTTAATTTAAAACATACATTTTTCACTGGATGCTGACCGTCCAGCACAGTGGCTGGCGGAATTGTTTAGCACAGTAAGGCAAGTGTTAAACTATGCCTCGCCAGCTTGAGTATGCGGAAATGTTTAAGAGCATCACCAGCAGATAAAAGTATGATCAGCTCTAGCAGATTCGCTTTTCTATTAAACCGATGTAAATTTAAAATTTTGTATGGTGTACAGTGGATAAATTGATGATTAAACTCCTTAATAAACGTTGTGAGAATAACTGAGTTATTTTTCAGGAAAGCATGAATTACATTGTTCTTGTTATCATTTTACTACATTAAAAAAATATTGATTGATATAATTGGTTTAAACCTATCTTCTCCCTGGCTTTATCCCAACTCACTGTCTGCGAAGACTGTTGGGGTCAGCTCTCCTCGTCCTCAGGTTGTATGCTCTTCTGTCCCAGACTACGTCCCCCAGGCCGTGCCTTTGCATCAGATTATCTTTTTGCACCACCCATGAATTCTTTGGTCTTCCTCTGGTTGTTAATTGGGTTAAACATATACCAAATATAAAATTAAAAAAAAAAAAAAAAAAAAAAAAAAAAAACATCTTGAGAAAAACATTTTCAGGAATTTAAAAAAATACCCTAAAGGGGAAATCATATAATTCAATTCCGAGAAGTGTTTTCCTTAGATGTAAAGCTAAGAAAATTTCCTCTTACAATTCTCATCACGTTTCTAGCAAAATCATCGATATAAGAAAAGGCATGAAGAAGGATAAACGGAGTGATTGGCGGAATGAAACATATAATGTATTTCTATTTTGTTTCTCTTTAGTTGTACGATGTGATTTCAAATGATTTATATCGAAAGTATTTCTTGTTTTCGAGACTTTTTTTATTCAATGGAAATTTGTGAAGTTAATAAATAAAGTGAAAAATACTCGTATATCTGGCGGACTTATTGCCTGGCAACAACCTCTTTAAACCAACCAGACAAAATAAATAAAATAAATTGCATAATCATGAAAAAATCTCAATTATTATTACTTTTATAAAATCCATGAACAATATATTGTATATAGTACAAAATAAAAATGATATATCATCAATAAAAAAAATTATCAAAAATTAACACCAGGAATGAAACACGTTATGTTACTGATTCGAAATTACGAGTTTTTTTTTCAGTTTAAAAACATGCTAATGACGTCGCGAGTGTAACATTAGTTTGTAAATGGTACCAGAACCCCATAGCATAGCATGGACGCTCAACCTTTTCCTTTATGTGCTAAAAAAATCCGCCCATTCCGGTGATGTGTACTCAATACACACGTAAAAATGAGCGATTTAAAATCGGAAAAATAGGAATATTCATAGCCAATCGCTTAAATTAATAAAATTTGAAGTCAAAAGTTATATTAATTGAAATTTAATTGCTGAAAACATGAAAAAAAACATGGGACGACGTTCACAAAACGGGCGAAGAGACCACCTCGAACAAAAGCCCGCTGGCTACTGAGCGAGAGACGCGAGCGAACTGAGATTCTATTTTTTGCGTTCCCATATACCGAAGTAGAGTGAGAGTGAGACATGAATAGCGTCGCTTCCTCACCCATAGTGTTTTTTTTTAATGAATATACCTACGTCACACACTGGCACACGTTTGATTGTATTGGTGAATTTATTCCCGAATTTCACAAAATATCTCTGTTGTGGCCGATAAGTGCTAATTATTATTAATATTACTTTTTCATTCAATGCGTAAATGTATTACGGAGGAAAATCTAAAATCTGAACCCAGTATTTGTTATATTTATAGATATATTAAAGTTTTTAGAAGCAATGTGTATTAGTTACACATCACAGGACAGGAAGGGTTAAGGACGACGTATTAAAAGAAAAGCGGTGAAACCACCAATGTACCATATCTACTCGTACATTTTTGAGTTCCTTCTTTATCTGTTTCTATTTTAAAACAATGTTTTGATAAATTGTAAATGGCTTCATCTAGAATTATATATATTTTTTTGATAAACATTTCACTATAATTTGTTTTTATGTTTATTTAAGTAAAATTTAAATTTAATTTAAATGCGTTACGTATTTATGTTCATTGTTTAATTTTCATTACTGTGTGGGGCGTAAGCTTTAATGTTAACTGCGTAGAGCTCACAAATAACGGTTTAATGAGAGGTTATGATTTTGTATATTATATTTATTTATTTATTTAACACTTTTATTGCAAATACAATCTGGTGGGATTATTGCCTGGCGGCAATCTCTTCCATCCAACCAGACAAAAGTAAATGAAGCAAGTTACGTGGTCACATAAATCATTCAAATGACTATCCATCCCCACGAAATCCATAAACATATACGTGATCACATGCCCACGAACCCCACAAAGACGGAAAGTCACCCGAACACTATTTTTCATATAAAGTGAGATATCATCAATCAAAAGGAAAGGAAGGGATGGTGGAGAGGAAAGGAAAATAAAAATCAGGAATGAAACACGTTATTTTACTGACCAGAAATTAAGAGGTTTTTTAGTCGTTTCTTAAAGCATGCCAAGGACGGAGCGATTCTTATATTGGTTTGTAACTGATTCCAGAGTCTCACTGCATGGACAGTAAAGGACGACGTAAAGAAAGAGGAGCGGTGAACTGGAAAGGCCAATAAACAATCTCTGTTTGAGCGTAGCGCTAATCCATGATTGGAAAGACGCTGAATATAAATAGTGAACTAGTTAATAAGACGCTTGTCGTCCAGCCCGAAGGCTGCAGGTTTGCATCCCTCAGTTAGAACTCAGATTTTTTTAAAAAGGTTTTAAGTCTGGTTTTCTCGTAAGGGGAATAAACCCGATAAGTTGTACTGTATACAACGAAAGTGTAACTCATTAGAATACTTAACAATGTAAAGTGTATTATGTATTATATATTATAAACGGTGTACATAACCCACTGTCTATTCGACCTACTGTGTGTATCGTAAGGTATACGGTCTACGGCACAGAGCTCACAATGAACCGTTGTCTGAGTGAGGTGAACACTAGACGGTGGTTGATACATTTTTCTAACAGTTGTCGTTGGACCATTACAGTACAGTAAACAAAATAAAAAATGCTCACAATATTAAAACCAAAAATCTACTCTCATTTCAAGTTAGGTATTTTAAAGTAAACGCAATATTGTGACCAAAAAATAGGAAGGATTTTTTCATATTTTAAGTAGTTTATGCTTCGTCCTTCCGTCGACGTTTGACTCGGGTCTTTCTTAATGTTAATGCGGATCCTGAGAGGCAGTGATCTACAAACGGTTTTTCATGATAGTTGTTGAAGTCAGTCATGAACTTGTAACCAAAACTAAAATATTAAACATTGATCTATATGTGGCTATTAAAACATTGATCTATATGTGGCTATTAAAACATTGATCTATATGTGGCTATTGAAACATTGATCTATATGTGGCTTTTAAAACTAGACATTGTATTACTAATTCTACGATTTTTTTAATACTTTGTTGTACTGATTATTTCCAAGTGTCCATTCTTTCCAATCAACCAAACGATTGTTCAACGTTTTGAGTTAATTTTGAGAATTGGTGACGAATTAATGTTTATGATGTTGAAAAAAAAAACGAAAAATCCGAAAATAAAAAAGAAAAAACACAAACCACAAAAATCAAATAACATACAAATGTCGAAGGTCACCGATGGTCAAAATAATGTCAAAGAGATTGGAAAGAATAATAATTGAAAATTAAGAAAACAAGCTTTCACTAAAGACATATGCATTATTTTCTAGTTCACTTATTTTGCAGAATGTCAAGGATGCATGCACGTGAGTTTGTGAGCTCGTAGCTGGTTCCAAAGTCTTACAGCATGGCCAGTAAAAGACGACGTGAAAAATGAAGAGTAAAGAATTGGAAAAATCAAAAGGTCATTTCTACTGGAACGTAATGCAAGTCTCTGATAGGAAAATCGTTGAGCATTTTCGACGAGATATAAGAAGGCAACGGGACTCTTAAGGATGTTTGATATTTATTTTAGCTTGAATATAAAATGTACACAAATCATAATATAAATAGGCCAAAATCCATACGATGGTTGTCGAAGAAAGAATACGAGAATTGAATTTTAAATACAAGAGAGCGAGAGAGGAATACTTGAATTCTCTCCGAATGTAATTCGAAATTTGAATCTCGGTGGGTCCGTGATAAATGAAAAGATGGAAACTATACTGAACGAATTTTAAATACCTAGCTAACAATTTTTGAACCTGTATAAAAGGGGACGATGTATAAATGATATATATTAACAAATTCTACATTTATGAATATATATTTTCATAAATGTAGAATTTGTTTAACTTCCGTGAATATTTCACGGGTTGCAACTAGTATTTTATATTCGTTCAAGTTTGTTCATCTGTACGTGTGGTAAGCGAATGCAGTTCAGTAGGGATATAATATCGAACGGCGTAGAGTGATAGGAAATAAAGTCAATTAAACACTAAGACATAGTAACTCAAACCTTGCAGTATTAATATGCTAAAATGATAGCCTACAACAGTATTTTCTAATAGTACCATCTTTGATATATGGAAATGAAACGTGGAAGTTGAAAAATACTGTAAAGAGGTAAATAAATTGTTTAGAAATGTGCGCATTTAGAAGATTGCATGGGGTGTTAATGTAAGAGAGAATATAGAACAAAGAGATAAGGTATATGAATCTAAACTTCTTGCCAGTGTGTTGAGTAAAATGAAGGGGAGAACTTGGAGATGGTTTGGGCATGTAGAATAAATGATTGAAGAAATACTTACAAAACAAATAAATATACAGTGCAAATGTGAGAAGAAGGCGTGGTAGAGTAAAATTGACAAAAGCATGGTTTGATCAAGTGACCGATATTTTTAAAGACAAAAAAAGGCATTAAGAGAAATCGTTTGAGAAAATGTATGGATGTGGAAGATATGAAATATGTGTTATGAAACAATAAAGACTGATTCAGTCCTTTCTGCTTACTCCAGCAGGGAAACAGTGTGATGATAAGTAAATGTATGTTGTTCGACTGCACTTTCGTAATATCCAGAAAAGAAAGTTCTGAATAGTTAATTATTGGTGAAAACTGATTTAGGTTTTATCAGGGTAAATACATTTCGCTGAAATTTATAAAGGGAATTGTGTCTTCTAAATTTATTTAAGAAGTATTTTCATACTTCCAAAGCTTGTTGATCTCTGCTTTAGGCGATAATACTAAAAGATATAAAAATTTCTTACTTATGTATTTATGAGACGACACAGCTTAAGGAATAACAGGGTCGACATCACGCTCGAAGATTGCTTTTCATAGGTCATGTGTTCGATAAGTTTCCTACATTAAAGGACCTTTAAAAAAAATTGATCGAATTTTTCGTTTAATTTTGTTGACTTGATCGAAATATTATCGTTTATTTTTGAAGTAGACTTAGGAATAGTTTATCAAAGTTTGCGATTTTAACGTTGTGGAAATCTATTTTAGAATATTTAAATTATTGTTATATTCCACAAAAAATGTTTATCCCCGCTGCACGTATTTCTTCCTAATATTGCGAGGCTTTCCGCTTGAAGAGTACCTAGGATAGGAGGTAGAAACACGTGTTGTGGAAATTATTGTAATTAGTAAAATAACAAAGTAATTTATTGTTTCATATTCTAGGGAAAAGGGTTTTGAATAAAATCGTTGATGTGAATTTTATATTTATTTAATTTTGATTTTACAGAAGAACTTAATCCTATTTTACAGAAGAACTTAATTTTTTCGAGAGGATTTAAAGAAGATGCAGTATTCGTATTTATAAGTAAAATTTTGCGCAATGAAGGTATGAAGACTCGTGGTAACGAGTAATCTGAAATGTTGGAGGAATAGAAGAATATCAGATGTGCACTGAAGTGACCATGTGAAGAACGTTACGGGGACATTACCACAGAATTTTCGAACAGTGGAAAGTCGGGAAGACCAGATAACAATGTTTAAAACATACAACAAAATCATTGTTGCGTTGATGTCACGATAAAAAAAAATATATAAATATTTTACATCACCGTCTCTCTATTGGTTGCAAAGGAAAATAACACAGTTTGTGAGAAAAACGAACCAATGCAACAAAAAAGTTTTGATTGTCGTTTGAATATGTATTTAGGGACTTGGTTTTGCATAGAAGGATGAGGTTGTTTTGAATAAAAGTCGTCGAGATCGAGATAAGCAAAGAGAGAGAGTTTATTGAGAGCGTCTGTATTTATAATGTATAGAACGGCGCAGAACATGTCGCCGTCTCGCTTCGCCGGAGACATGGCTATTGTCACGCGTTCCATATACATTTCATACTACGATCTGCAGGAGAGGCAAGAGATATATCGGTCTCTCACTCTCGCTGTTCGCTACTAGTGAGTTCAATGACCGCGCGGCGAGCTTCGCCCAGTGCTGTCTCGCATTCCTTACAGAGCGAGTTCAATGACCGCACGCACGGTCGCTACACGTACTTACGGTAAAGTCAAACTGTTTAGTTGCCCTGATAATGACGTAAAAAGTAGATATTCTTATCTGATAAAGCTTATCGTTTTTGTGCAAGCACAACTTAGTGCGGAAAGATTTAGCTTAATCACAGGAGTTGCAAAGTTTTGACCTTTTGGAGGGTCGCAAGATTAAAAATATTGAGAAGAAATATTCTACATAATATATACGGTCTATATCAAACGCCTCACTGTACATATTGCCTGTTCTAAGACCGTTGACTTACAACCGCTATTTCACAAATAAACTACCCAATAAGTCTGAGCTGCTGCAAATCATGAGATTTGATAACTCTTAGCATAAATAGTTTTATACTGACACCATTTCATTGACACATATAAAGCTGGGCATACATATATCAAATCCAGTCTGTCGAAATATTATAAAAAATCCATGTAATGGTCCCGTGGTCTGACCAGTGTCAAGTCAACAAACTCATACACTATGTGTGGACAGCTCTTTCTTTATTTTTACTTATTTTTACTTACTCCCATCAGTTTTAATCTAGGAATTCTTATTTTAAGTCAACCAACCTGTCACTGGTCCATATTATATATTTTCGTCGTTGAAAAGAGCACAAAAAAAGTAGAGAAATATTCAAATATGAAATTTATAGATTACTCATATTACTTACAGTTTGAGGAATCATAAAAGCAACATGTCACAAACTGAAAATATAATAGCAACATGTCACAAACTGAAAATATAATAGTAACATGTCACAAACTGAAAATATCCACAATTCTTGTCTCGTACGGTCTCTCTCGCTCACATTTGGATGTTCAAGTTTCTCATCCACGATACATTCTCAAAAGTAGCCCCATGTATCTCCTCCAGTCCTCCCGGAATTGCATATATTAGAGACTCCTCCATGATGTGACCGACATCCTGGACCATTCCACTTGAGCACAACGTGGAACCAACGAAACTCTACTTATGCAAGGCGTGTGCACCGTAACTTTACCACATTCTGTTGAGTCAAATGGTGACTTATGAATAACAAAACTGTTCCCCTTTTATGTATCAAATGGAAACAGATAAATCCCATTCACCATAAAATAATCTCTAGAAAGTAATGATCGGCGAGGATAATGATTTACGGCAATCGTTTCCAACCAACTAGGCATGAGTTACACTGTGTTACAATTGCTGGTTGATTGATGTTTTTAGGTTACAAACAGACAGAAAAGACAAAATAATCAGTATTAACACAGATTGTACTAAGAAGAGAAACAAGGAATTATTAGATAACATACAAATCATTTTTCAATAACACCGAGTAGTTGGTTAGATGCCTCTCTAGTTGGTCCCTGACCCAATTGGTAAGACGTCAATTTTCCAGTCCAATGGGAAGGGGGGGGGGGCGTATGAGGATATGATTTCTGTTGGAATCTAATTTATTTCCAAAATAGTTCCAATCTGGTTTTCGTTTAGACAAGGTTTAAGGTGTATTAGGTGCGATGAATGGGGTTCTGTCTCCCGGGCAAGCTCTTCAATAAATCCGAGATTCCAGATGTGTCGAAAAGTGTACGAATGAATGAATTATTATTACTTATATTTTCTTACTGCTTTTATTAATTTATATAATTTTCCAGCTGCTAATCAAGTTAAGGAAGGAGGAAGGCACCTGCTCAGGATCCTGTCCGAAAAGCGTGCAAGATGGATCGGGCATATAATACGACAAGAGGGCCTCTTGCATGCCATAATGGAGGGCATGACCGAGGGGACAAACTCTAGGGGACGCCCACGCCAAGAGTACCTGGAGGACCTGTTGGTGGACGTGCGCTGCTCAACATACACAGACTTAAAAAAAGCCGCACAGGACAGGGGGGAATGGAGGAGAAGAGTTCAAATTGCTGCAAACCAGTCTTAGGACTGCAACCACGGAAGAAATCAAGTTATAAAAAATTAAAGAGAAGTTTCCCAACGCCTTTTAATAAACAGTCCTAAAATTATATAAATCCCGCTTAATTGAAGGAGTGACTGGATTTGACATTAGAGAGACATTTTAATGACTCGAAAAGAAAATTGAATAAACAATTTCAGCAAACGTGCCAAATTGTTTTAACTCATATTTTATTTAAATCACCATTTGACAGATTTCTTTAAACCTTTCAAAAAAATACGTTTCAGTGTTAAATTTTAACTAATTATTATAAATTATAGAGATATTTTTATTCCCACAATGAGATATCAAATATCATTTGAAATAGTTCCACAACCTTATTCCAAATTAAACACGACCATCTTCGTGACCAAGTTGGTAAGATATCTGTCTTCCAAACTGGGAGTTGCAGGTTCTTTCATTCTTTTGTGTTCATCGTTAAACTTGGTACATCTGTCGGGCTTTATACTTTACAACATTTGTCCAGCTAATCAGCTTATCTTGGATTCTTTAAACTATTTTTTTATCAATTAGAGATTTTACAAAAAAAATATATATTCGTTTACATTTATGTAAATGAAAACTAATTAATGGCTAATCTCTATAAAAAATGGTAGAACTAGAGAAAAGGAATTCGCTCGAGGATAAGGCCCTTCCTTATCCTTCCAAATGGAAATTAGGACGAAAGAATATTTTGAGTAATGAAGATCCGCAAATGAATATGTGTAAAATGTAGTGTAATGTGGTGATTCGCAAAGGAGTATTTCATTTCCTTTTCGAAGATTTCTGTTAAAACCCAGATTCTTTTTAAATAAGGCTCAAGTCTGGTGTTTACATGAGATCTCTTTAACATCTCTCTAATTGGTAGTGTGGCGGTCGTCGCACACTCGGAACACTGTAGGCGTCCATACACACGGTCAATGACCGATGAAGTGACCTTTGCATTCCTTGACAATTTTAAACAAACAAGTCCAAAGTTCACACGCCGGCCATTCAACCCGTAGCCGGGAGCGGACCGCATTCCACGCCGGAGCGAGAACGCACCACGGCTGTCGCGCCAGTTTCGTAAATAAATTGTCACCTACATACAACATTAATCGTTTTTGCATTCGCAGGAACGAGACGTAGGCATATCGCGAGCGCATTCCCGCGCACATTCTAAAATGATATAAATACCTACGTCTACCAAATAAATCACTCTCTCTTTCCGCATTGCGATCTAACGAGTTTTATTTATCAACAAATCATCATCATCTCTCCCTTAAGGACTAGCTCCTAAAGAAGGAAGGCTTTGCTACATCGCAATAAGCCGACCATATTACAGTACATTACACGAGAAAATATGACTTATGGCATGCGTTTGGTTTCTGACTAGACATATTGAATATAAAGACGACCTTCGTGGCTTAGTAGGTAAGACGCATTAGAATCATCTGGGGATTATTGAAGGTACTTGTAGAAAAAATAAAATAAAAGACCCTTATCTAATAAAATGATACCAACGTGGCCTAGTTGGTAAGACGATTGTCTTCTAGCCTGGAAGTTGCGAATTCGAGTCCCGTTGAAATCTAGTTTTTTTAAAAAGGATTCCAGACTGGTTTTCACTTAAGATCTCTTTAACGTATTTCTAGTTGATCGGAAAATATTGCCACATGGCAATAAGCCCATAAAGTTGTACTGTATGCTATACAACGAAAGTGTAATACAAAACAATAAAATAGATAATAATATCTGCGCGAGCTAGAGCGCCACCAGGAACAGTCTTCTTTGTAAGTGACGCCGTATAAATTATACTTTTTATTTTTATAAGAAAAATAAATATAATAAAATCTTAAATTCTTCAGTATCTGCGTGATTAATTTTATTTCTGGGCATGGACTGTACCTTCGATCTAGTGACAGTAAAATCCGTTGTATACCAACGCATCAAATGTAATCTTTTGCGGTTCACTCGGCTTGACTATGTAACGGTGTTCCTGCCTACATTAGATGTGCTACATCCTAATCGATATTTGAGAATATATTTAAAAAAACATTCGTCTTCTTCTTAATGTTACTCTCCACGTTGGAGGATAGTAATCATCATGGATATTTTAACTTTGTCTGCAGCTGCTCTCAACAATATCTTCATGATACATTGGAATCACTCTCATAGGTTCTTCAGCAAAGAGATGCTTCTTCATATTAATCTTCGTTTTCCTTGTATCAAAAGACCATTTTGTAATCTCAAAATATTTCTCTTTTTAAACTCTCCAAATCTAATACTTCTTCCAAACTGGGGGCTGCAAGATATAAAATATCTGTCTTCCAAACTGAGGGTTGCAGGATATAATATATTTGTCTTCCAAACTGGGGGCTGCATGATAAAAAATATTTGTCTTCCAAACTGGGGGTTTCAGGATATAAGATGTTTTTCAAACTGGGGGCTAAGGGATATAAGATATCTTGCTTCCAAATTGAGTGTTGCAGGATATAAGATATCTTGCTTCCAAACTGAGGGCTGCAGGATAAAATAAATATGTCTCCCAAACTAGGGACTGCAGGATATAAAATATCTTGCTTCCAAACTAAGGGCTGCAGGATAAAATAAATCTGTCTCCCAAACTGGGGGCTGCAGGATATAAGATATCTTGCTTCCAAATTGAGTGTTGCAGGATATAAGATATCTTGCTTCCAAACTGAGGGCTGCAGGATAAAATAAATATGTCTCCCAAACTAGGGACTGCAGGATATAAGATATCTTGCTTCCAAACTGAGGGCTGCAGGATAAAATAAATCTGTCTCCCAAACTGGGGGCTGCAGGATATAAGATATCTTGCTTCCAAACTGGAGGTTGCAGGATATAAAATATCTGTCTTCCAAACTGGGGGCTGCAGGATATAAGATATCTTGCTTCCAAACTGGGGGCTGTAGGATATAAGATATCTTGCTTCCAAACTGAGGGCTGCAGGATAAAAGAAATCTGTCTTCCAAACTGGGGGTTGCAGGGTATAATATATATTGCTTTCAAACTGAGGGTTGCAGGATATAAGATATCTGTCTTCCAAACTGGGGGTTGTAGGATATAAGATATCTGTCTTCCAAACTGGGGGCTGCAGGATATAAGATATCTTTCTTCCAAACTGGGGGCTGCAGGATATAAGATATCTTGCTTCCAAACTATGTCAATGACACGGTGATTGATATCAATTATAATTGTACTGGTAATCATAACAGTGCACTAAGTCATATATTTTTCATATTGAGATATTTATACCTTTGCGTTTGTGTGTAAAAAAAATATTTTTCCATTAAATATCAAAATATTTTCCACAGTACTCACCATTATAATGTAAATATTTTATGTTCTTATGCATTTTTACGAGTTTCGTGTAAAAAATATGTATTTCTTTATACTTCATATGACTTTATCACAATTATTAAAAAAAATATATAATTGTAATTTATTTTTATCAAACACTGTTTATTTCACTTTTTTGTAACGGTATAACCCTACCGGTTTCAAGGCTTTCACCTCATATACAGGGAAGCACAAACAAGGCTAAATTCTGTTCGAACTGTTCGAACTCTTGGCCGAAATTGTCCCATGTCTCCCTCACCCCTCAGCCCCCAACCGTTGAAGCGTGTATATCGGTAACAGTTCGAACAAAATTTAGTCTTGTTTGTGCTACCCTGAAGATGAGGTGAAAGCCTTGAAACCGGTAGGGTTATACCGTTACAAAAAAGTGGAATAAACAGTGTTTGATAAAAATAAATTACAATGTCTTTAAACCTCCATAACGTTAATGCCTTAACTATAAACAACAAAATATATAATGATTTATAACAAAAAATATTTCATTCAAAAAAGTTAGTTATAAACAGTATTCAGTTACATTAAGTAATTATAATCATGTTAAGTTGAATATTAGAGGTATTTTCTTTTTATTCAATAACGGTATTTTATTATTGTGATGTTTTGAGAGTACGAAAATATTCATAAAAAAATTGGCGGAACGTATGGTAACAGACCCATTATATCCTTACGTTTTTCGTTTGTAAGTGGTCGGAAAGTCACATCAAGTGGAAGTAATAGATTATTTTTGACCTTCCTTTTTTTGGGTGAAAGATTTAAAATCTGAAATTCTGTACTATCATCTAACTTCTTCTTCCTGGCACTGCCCCAACTCATTGCCTAGGTAGGTTGTTGGGGTCGGCTCTTCTCGTTCTCAGGCTGTATGTTCTTCGGTTCTGGGTGTCGCTTTCATCTAGGCCGTTTCTCTGCAGGATTTTGGAGCATTGAGTCATCCAGGAGCTCTTTGGTCTTCCTCTGGACGGCGGTCGAGGAAGATCCACAGACATTGCCTGATTTACCGTGTGGTCTGGTGATCTCCGTCTTATGTGCCCGTACCATTTCATCTGTCGCTCTTCCAGCTTACTGTCTGTTCTATCATCTAATTATGTTTTATAAAACATTTGATAAAGGTCATCTTTAATAACTCCAGTCCATTGTATTTTTAACAAATAAACCAATACTCCCTTAGTATTTTTCTTTCTCTTTGTAATTGATTTCTCTCAAGATTTTGTTGAAACAAAATTTTCTTGTTATATTCGGTATCTTAAATGGTCGATTTTTCTTTTTAAGTTCTTCTAGACCAGATGTCGGCAAAGTGCGGCTCCGGAGCCGCATGCGGCTCTTTGGCCCCTTAAGTGCGGCGCTAGCACAAATATTTTCCCCTTTTGGCATTGATATTGATAACTTTGAAATACAATTTCTGGATTTAAAAAACAAGGAAATATGGAGCTCTAAATTTGAACGTCTTTGTGTTGATTTGGAAATATTGGAGAAGAACAAATGTGAGCTTAGTTCACAACACAAGTGGTCTGCTTCGGAAGACCTGGAGAAGGAAGACATGATCATCTTCAACGCCTGGAATAATATTCCTGACTCTTATGATCAGTTGAAAAAACTCGCGTTTGCTATTCTTTCCCTTTTCGGTTCTACATATTCATGCGAACAATCGTTTTCAAACATGAACTTTATCAAGAGTACACTGAAAAGTCGTCTTATTGATGAGAACCTGGAATCGTGCCTAAAATTAAGAATAACAACATACAAACCTGACTTACTTAAATTTTCCAAGGAGATGCAAGGACATTGTTCGCATTGTTTGTCAGTCATTGCCATGATTAAAATTTATGGATTCTTTGATTACATAATATTTTTTATCAAAGAATAAAACTTTTATTAAGTACGAAATGAAGTTTTATTCAGTGTACCCATAATTTAATGAAGTGCTAAAATTAAAATAAAGGTTTGCTAAATTAATAAACGGATTTGGCTCTCAATTTTTTTTTAATCGTTGTAATGTACATATTTGGCTCTTTGGCTAATAAGTTTGCCGACCACTGTTCTAGACTATTAAAATGTAAATAATTGTAACATAAAATAAATCATAAATCAATTTTCGACTAAGTCCTACTGTCATAATTATAGTTAAGTAAAAAAAAACTGGTTGATTGAATAAAACTGGTTGATTGAATAAAATTAATTTATAGCAATAAATCCGTCAGATGTATTTTTAAAAAGTATAAAATAAATAAAACTATTTATTTTCTATCAAAAAACCACAGCTACTTTTCCAAATCTTAGCCAACACCTTTTTTTGTACCACCTACAAATTAAGGGAAAAGGTGAAATATTTTGATAACATCAACCCATGTACCGTGTTTTCACGTAAATATAGGAATCGAACATCCATTGCACATTACGGGCGTACATAGAAATACCGAAATGACGTGATTTATGTATAACTGTGTGCTCTATTTTTTTTACAACATACAAAATGCGGTATTTTCCATTTTGGATTCCACCCCTTTTGGCAGTATAATTCTTTAAATATAAATATTTTACGGTTTTCGGCCCACTAAATGGGGAAATAAATCATATATTTGCACATTACCCCCTGCCCCAATTGCTTCGCTCACGCTTTTAGCGATATCATAGCTATTATAAGTCCTTTTACCCTTTTTTGGGGATACCGTTTAAAAAGGGTATCACTTAAATTATAGACTGAAATTTAAAAATCTTCAATAAATTTTTACATTTTGACTATAAGTCTTTCAGGAAAACGGTCTCGATAACAAGGCAGTGTATTTTTTATATCAAAGTCACAGGTGCTTTGTAGACAAGGTGTGATAAAAAAGATTCGGGACTTTATTTGTTTGAGATGTTGAGATACTTTGTGTAGGTAGAGTATTTATTTAAAAACTCTAACGATGAAATGAAGGTATGAAATTTACAATGAAAGAAAAAAACATAGCCCAAAAGTTAAGCTGGTCGTCAGAGATACGAGCGTGTTTATGTAACTAATAATTTAAGGGTGTATTCTACTCTAGAGGCGTGAATTTCGGGCGATTTTTCAGACTAAATAAGTATTAGTATACATTTTTTAGAGTTTGTTTATTGATGATTTGAGAATGTACAAAAAATTTTTTGAAAAAAAAATGATAATTCAAGATATTATCAGCCGTTATATCTTGTCGTAAAAAAGGGGGGTGAGCAGGTCGACAAGATTGGAACCCTTTCGTAAATTCGAACAAAAATCATACACAGTTTTTTGATAAGAAATAATGTCGTTATAGTTGGTACCAAAGAGAAAAAAAATCGTAAAATGGCGGCTGTCTGAAAAAAAATTCAATTTATACCTTTTTTTTAAATTAATTTTTTTTTTGAAAATAGTAAAAAAATAGTTTTGAATTTTCCAAGGTAGGGGCGATATAAAAATATTTATCTAAGTTTCATATCAAATTTGAAGGCAATCGGTTTGCATAAAACTTGAGATTTTATGTCGACCAGGTGGAAAAAAGTAGTTTCGAGAAAAACGCGTTTAAAGTTTTGAGATTATCGTTTGAGTCATTCCGGTGCGGCATAATTCCTGCCCCATTTATAGCTATAACTTCGTAAATATTGAGAATTTTAAAATTTATTTTTAAGAACATATTCTTAAAGGTCAAAACATTAAGAATGTGCAAAAAATAAATAAAAGATGTTTTCAAATTTCTAGAGTAGAAAACCATCAATTAGTTAATTTTTTGTTCGTAAATCTTCTTATAGACCTGTTATCTGTTATCATCACGATAACAGACCATATGAAATTTTGACTTTCAGCTATCCTTCCAGTTAAGGTATTTCTGGAAGACAACTGCCAGAGGCTATTTCATGCATTACAACGTAAGGTACCCTTTTATTTTCCACGCTTTACACGTGGCATCATCGGTGGCTTTTGCGGTTTCTACACCATCTCATAATATTCTCTGCTTCGCAAATTTATCGCGCACGGGAGTTTTTAACTGTAAGTATTTTATGTGTGATAACTCTGAGGGTATTTATTTAATTTATTCTGAACCAACTTTTTGTTTTTGTTATATCTGCCATAGACCTTTTTTTATGTACAATAAGGGAAAACAAAGTAAAGGATTGAACTCTTGTTAGCCATTTTATTATTTCAAGAACTTCAAGACAATCCTTTTGATAAAGAATTCGAGTTTATTAAAAACTCCATTATCTTGTCACTGAGAATAAAACAGTGCTGGTAAAGTGAGAAGTGTGAAAATTGAAGTTTGTGCATAACGAAATCCATAAATGTGGAGGAGGCGAAAGTTGTGTGCTTGACTAGAAAGTTTGGAGGTCCGTTCTCTCTGTCAATCCCGCAAGAGACATTGTGTGATGAAAAATATGTATGTGTGTATTAAAGATTTTATTTTTAAGACTGAGGTCTAGACCAGTTAGGCCACGGAGGTCGTCAACTGTAGTGTACTGTATATCATTTCGTGGGCTTACTGTCATGTGGCATTCTCTTTCAACTAACTACAAGATTAATTTTTAAAACCATTTGGAGGTTAATGTGAATGAGTTACACTATCCATCTACGTAGAAAAAAAAAACAATACAAAGTATAATCAAAAACAAAAAAAAAACAATACAAAGCATAATCAAAAACCAAAAAAAAAAACAATAAGGATGAAAAACAAATACAAGTTAAACGACGTCATCAAAGGCTTGAATATGGAAAGAGCGATTAAAAAAAATTGCGATTAAATCTGTTATTTAAAAGAGATTAATGCAGATACGAATCGTGTAGTTTTCAGCTGGTTCCAAAGTATAACAGCATGAACAGTAAAATATGGAGTAAAAAATAAAGTGCGGGGAGCTGAGTAAGCCAAAAGCTACCTTCTAAGGAAATAAAAAAAATGTCTAGCTTTGTATGAAACTTTTGTCGCATATGACTTGATGCGCTTACTTCCATATAGTTATTTTTTCCATTCAACCAGAAAAGTGTTCTAAGGGATAATCTAAGGAATAATCTAAAAATTTCTAAGGGATAATCATATTAGCTATCCGTTTAAAAAACATCAAGGATATAATGGTAATCGAACTCACAACCTCCAGGTCGGAAACCAGGCGTTTTACCTGTTAGATCATTGAGTCGTCAATACGACTGGAATGGATTTTACTATTTTAGTTCAATTACTTTTTGATAACTCGTTTAGAATACATTAGTCGCCTTAGTTCGTATATCATTCTGTTTTTCAATCTTTCCTTTTTTGCTTAAAATTGAATATTACTGAAAAACATTTTGGTTCTATATTAAAGGACAAGTTGAAATATATTTTCCATTAAAAAGTTTACTACCTTAGACAGTGTTTTCTTGACATTAAATTAAATACATTCTTTTGTTACTATCGGTGGACCCAAAGGGTTAAGGCTGAAACACATGCGAAATTTGTCATTTATTTTTTGTATTATTTCTGAAACGTTTTTTGTGGAATCGACGTTTTTTTTTTCTTTTACAATCCTAGCCTATAAAAATCAATACAAAAACTAGCCATGCCGTATCTTTCTCTTTTAATTTTTTGCACATAAAAATATTTTTACACTCTCGTTTTTAGATATGTGTATAAAAGTTTCGTTTTGTTAAGGCCTAAGACACGAAACGGTTTCAGTTTCAATTAACTATGGATATAATATTTATTAAACCACTAGCCAAGTTTACCATACTTTTATTTATTTATTGAATAATGCATTATACAATGTATAATATGCTGGGTTTATTTTTTAAATAATTCATTATACAATGTATAATATGGTGGGATTATTGATTGAACAATTCATTATACAATGTATAATATGGTGGGTTTATTTATTGAATAATTCATTATACAATGTACAATATGGTGGGTTTATTTATTGATTAACTCAATATACGAGGTATAATATGGTTGGATTATTTATTAAATAATTCATTATACAATGTATAATATGTTGGGTTTATTTATTGAATAATTCATTATATATTGTATAATACGGTGGGTTTATTTATTGCATAATTCATTATACAATGTATAATATGGTAGGTTTATTTATTTATTGAATAATTTATTATACAATGTATAATATGGTGTGTTTATTTATTGAATCATTCATTGTACAAACACATCGATCAATAAGTCCCGGGACTTACTTAGATATAGCACCTCTAATAACAAATCCATACCATTCTTAGTTAGTACTAATCTTTAGATGTTACGTGTCAAACTTTTATGATATTCCGACATTGTGTCATTGAGTTACAGTGGTTTTAGTGACGCTACTTTTGCTATTTTCAAAACAATGGAAAAAAAAGAATTACGTGTGTTGATAAAACATTGATTTTTAATGGGAAAGAATACCGTTCAAATACAGTGATGGCTTGAAAAGTGTTATCCGGGCTCTGCTCCGTCGAAAACAACCATTTGTCGGTGGTATGCTGATTTCAAACGCGGTCGTACAGACACAAATGATGCTGAACGCTCTGGTCGTCTAAATGAGGATGTTAATACAAATTTAACATGGTCATCGATGTCTTTGATAAGAAAAATATTATGACAAAGAACGATAATAGAAAACAAACCAAAATGATATCATTGAAGGGAGATGTAATGTTTCTTGAGGTCATGTGATGACTATGATGGTGCGAGTTTCAAATGAGCTGGAAGCTGACTCTATGATCTAACAATATGAAAAGGAAAAACAGACGTGAAAATTTGAGAATAGTGAATTTGAAAATCTAAAAGGTCACCTCTGCTGGAGTTTAGCACGAGACCGTAACAGGAGACTCGTTAATTATTTTTGGATATAAAAAGGGGCCAACGAAACAGTTAAGGAACCGATATGGAAGTGACAGCATATTACGATTTTTCACATTAATTTTCTTATTTTAAAAAAGTTATTATTTTGGTTTCACGATCTTTGATACCGTCGGGGATCGAACGAATGGCCCCCGAGTAGAATGTAAGCGTTCTACAACTAGGCTACAAAGTGTGTTTTTATTTAAATATTTTGTTACAATTCTTCTTCTTCATCTTATTTTAAGCCTGTTGGCCTGTTACATCCTGCATCATTGTTTGCCTCTTGTGACGTCGACTTCCAGCTGTCTTTCCATCATTTGGGAGGTCGTCCTGGAGGTCTGCTTGCTTGGGGGATACTGAACTCCGCCATTGCCGGTCCCAAGCCCGGATGAGAAAGGAGGAGAGATCATGGGTAAGGCCAGCAACCTGCCTATGATAATAATATATACGCTCACATACCTGCTCACACAGCCTCGGACAAGGTAATGATTGATACAATGAATAAAAAAAATTCATTGATATTTTATTTTACTTCACTGCAAGACTTGAAAAAATAATTTTATAAAAATATAGACTTTACTAGTCAGCCTCTAAAAGCTTATTCAAGCGCGGTCGGACGCACGGCGACAAAATTTAGTTTTTTTTTTGTTTCCCTACACACCCATGCCTTCCAAGCTTTAATGCTAGAGTTTTCATTTTCGTGAGTAAATAAACATGAAAAAAGGGAGATTAATTCATTTCAATGTACATCAACTCAGTTTAACTAAATTCAATTAACTGACTTTGTTTCAAACACGCAAGGTACTGACTTTCAGGTTGATTGCAAAGAAGGATATCACGATTTAGCAGAAACATTTGATATAGTAAATTATCGTATTTTACTCATTTATCTAAGGTTTCGGCTTTGAACTTGGGGTATTTTATTTATGAATATTTAAAAATATATAGTGCAATCAATTAAATAGTCAAAATGCGAGTTAAATGCGTGTGAGGGAATGACCAAGGTTAATAAAGTTGATCAAGTGATAGATAATGCAGGTAACGTAGAAATTCAGAAAAATCGTAGAAGTTTTATAAGAAGGTGTATGGATGCACAATAGGCTAAGGATCTATATCGAGATATAAAAGTCTGGCACTCTGCCATCTCTGCCTATCCCGATAGGCAAATCGCGTAATGGTATGTATGTGTACCATATACTCGGAAGCTTCTTCTTTGTCCACTATTGGGAAAAATATCACTTCTTTTTTTTTTTAATAGGCTAACCAGCTTGGAAGATTTATGCCACATCATTTCCTTCAATTGGGAAAAATAATCTCATAAAAAGTGTCAGCGTACAGATATTTTATTTTCACAGACCTGTGAACATTATTTTGAGAAACACTAGGGATATATCATATTTATATCAAATTTTAATGACTGAAAAAGTCTTGAATTTCAGTTTTGTTAAACAACAACATGTTTCAACAACTTACACAGCTCCAGGCAATAAAATGTACACTTTATTTTAATTCGTGGTATTATGACTCTACGTATGTTTCTGAATCTTTTGATGTTAATTTCGACTCAGTTGTCGACTAAGTTAGAATCTTGGCAACTTATTTAATTAAACTTTTATTACTTGCTCTAAGTCTCGTCAGCAGACTCAACTTAATTTCTAATTATTTTCAATGGCTTCTTTTAAAGACGCTTTAAAACTATATTTTTTTACTTGAGAAAGCTTTTTTAAGTCAAACTTAAGTTGAAAGTAAACTTTGAGACAAACTTTGTTTTGTTGATTTAATAGCGATGGAACGTGGCTCTAAACGTGTGCATTTATCTTAGTGGATTGTATAATTAATGTAAGCTATTACTAGTAGATGTACAGTATGTACACCTGTACTAAAGTAAAAAATTAGAGAGGAAGTAATCGTTCGTTTTAAAATAATATATCCATTTTCACTTCTTATTGTTTACCATACCTAGGGCTTGTAAAGTTTTACCAACAGGAGCTGGGGAAAGTAAATTAGAAATAAAACGATAACATACTATTTAATTTTTTTTTTTTTTTTTAATTATTACACATGACAAGAAATATACACAATTTGAGAAAAAACAACAGGTAATTTGATTTTCCCATATAATTTTAATGGATCTCGGTTTGTTGCCTTTCATTTGTCATATCCCCAGTAAACTAGGCTTTTGCCTGTATCTCACTGAGGATATTTAGCATGAAAAAATAAATCGATACTTCTTTCCGATTTTTGATAACACAAAAAAACCCCGTTGCACGCTCTCATCAACCTGACAAACAGTGACACTCAACTACAACTGGAAACATCTTGCGAAACTCAGCTCCTCACACATTATCACTCCAGAAAGACCAAAAATATTCATCCCACAATATACCGCACACAATCATAAGAATAAAAATCAAAACAAATTCAAAACAAAAAAAAAAAGAAGAAAAAAAGAAAAACACACAGAAACACAAATACAAAAACATCCAAAATTAAAACAACAAGAAGAGACCCACACTCACGAGCTCACATAAATCCTTTCCACTCGTCATTCATCCTGAAAGCCCAAGTACTCAAAATCCTGTCGCAATAACAACCACGCTCCGATCGACTGTCTAAATGGTTTTCCTACCTTTACTTTTATTGAAGTCGGCACGCCATTGTATGTAATGGGAGCCAAATAAACATATTGCCTTTGGACAAAAGAGGTTTTAACTCCAGGGATGGTGAACATTTCATTTGTTGCCATGCGTGTCATGCGTGTCTGCTGAGTTTGCATCTTCCCCTCCTCTCGATGGTAGTGCCAGAGAATGGATTTGAGATGTAAATTGGCTATGTTCAGGACCTGATACTCTCTAAAAAGCTCCGCCGTGGGATACCGAGCAGGAAGTTTATTGAATATTTTCACAATCAATTTTTGGTAAACCTGTAATATGTGTTTTTGGGTTAAGGTGCATCCCCCCCAAACTGATATACCGTAAGAAAGTGCTGACTGACATAAGGCGAAGTATATACTTTTAAGAATATTTTCACTGAGCACATTTCGAATCATACGGAATATGTATCCTAGTTTTCTGATTTTTGCGCTCAAAGTGTTAATATGGACCTCCCAACGAAGGAACTGGTCAACATAAACTCCAAGGTACTTTATACTATCAACCCTTTCCAAGGAAACACAACTACAGTCAGACATGGGTGAACACGTGTGTAGTGTTATGTATTTATTTGTAGGTGCTTGAGTTATTGTAGATATGCTAAAAGTGATGTATTTAGTTTTTTGGTAATTTAGAGTCAATAAATTTGAGTCCATCCATTCTTTAACTACACGCAATTCTTCGTTAGCCTTTAAGAATACATCATCCCATGTTCGGCCCTCGAATAGAAGAATCGTGTCGTCCGCAAAAGTAATAATCTTACCCCTGAGAGAAAGATTACACAACTGATTGACATATATCAGGAACAATATAGGTCCCAGAACACTACCTTGAGGTACTCCGAATCTTACAAAAAGAGGCTAACCAAATACACTATCACCCAATTTGACTCTCTGAGTTCTATCAGACAAGTAAGAAGAGAACCAACTAGAAGAGCACCCACATATGCCCACCTCCATCAATCTGGTAATTAATATTCGGTGAGACACTGTATCAAAAGCCATTGCAAGGTCCAAAAGAACTGCCAAACATGCCTTCTTATTATCCAAAGTGGTGGTAACGCTGTTTACTAGACTAAGCAAAGCAGTTTCAGTTCCCACATTCCTTTGGAACCCAAACTGATTAGGAGAGATAATGTTGTGCATATTGAAAAATTTCATCAGTCGGTCCTTCACTATTTTCTCAATAATTTTTGAAAGAATGCTCAGCAGAGATATGGGTCTATATTTTTTTTTAGTCATCCATCGAGCCTCCCTTGTGTATTGGGACAATATGCGAACGTTTTAATGCAGTTGGGAAAGTTACACCTCTAAAACTCAAATTGATTACATGTTTCAGTGGTAGTGCTATAAATCTTTGAGTATGTTTTACCAGTGCAGATGTAATCTGATCAGGCCCCGGGGCGCTACTTGCCTTAAGTGTGTTAATAGTCGCTAGAACTTCTTTCTCCGACGTTGGCGTTAGATAAAATGTATATTCGGGTACTTTTAAAGAATGTAGAATAGCGTCATTCAATGACTGTTCAGTCGTTTTGTTCCTATTAAGTATGTTACGTGAGAGATTATTGCCTACATTGGCGAAATATTCGTTAATGCCCAATATAATTGCGTAATGGTCAGTAATTGTTGTCTCATACACTACTGCTCTAGCCTTCTGCCGAGTTCTCACCGTTGCGTGATCAATGCAGGAACCCGAGCCCAAAGTCACGCGTGTGGGAGTCGTGATGAAAGGAATCAATCCATGAAAAGTCATTAGCTCTAGGTAATTCAAGGTATTTCTCTGATCCTCCACCAATATATCAATGTTCACATCCCCCACAAGCACAACCTGCCGAGAACTTTGCCTAATCAATTGATCGAGACCCACCAAAAAGGACTCAATATCATGCATATGTGGAGGACGATAAACAGCAATTATAGTCTGCATATTCAGTTGGATCCTCAACACATTAGCAGCAGTGACGCTTATTTCAGTGACAGTAATCTCAAGATCTTTTTTTTGCATATACCACAACTCCCTCATTCTGAGTTATATTATGTGTAGATCTATGTATGTTATAACCGTGTAAGTGCCTTGGCAGAAACTTGTCCTTGATCCAACACTCCGTTAGAACAATCAAGTCAAAATCAGCATTTAGATCTGATAGAAAAACAATAAAATCATCGAAGTTTCTATCGTAGCTGCGTATTTTCAGGTGAATAATTTTTAGTTGCCGATAATCACTCATAAGTGATCTAAAGGATGAGATATTATTCGTATGAAAGCCAATTACGCTGATAATCTCATCAGCATCATCGTTCACTTCCAGCATCATTAACCTCAGTCAAGCGGCTCAGTTTGGTGATTACGAAGATAATTGAAAGATAAAAGATTGAGCTTTTGTGTTTACAGATTTTAAGTGTGTAAGCAAATGTATGACAACTACAACAAAGAAACCGATGCAGATATACAGAGGTAGAAAATTTAAAGCAACTTACAGGAAATATCACCATCAAGGAAGGCAGCTGATTAGAAGTCCGAGGGATGCTAATTGTATGAAATTGTACGTGGAGAGAGAAGCTTAAAGCCTTGGATAAAGAAAAAACATTCACGAAAAAACAGAGCCATACCTCGACAAAAACAAGTCCAGATTCATTCATTCTGTCGTGTGCCATGAAAGAGATAGGATCCATTTGTCAGAGTTTAGACAGGTCTGACTCTTTACTTATATAGATTATTTTAGAGCCATCCTCCCTTCTAGCACACACACGACCCGATTTTATCCAGGCATACTTGTATCCCTTACTTTCACACACTTTCTTGGTCAGACTCAGCATACGCTTACATCGTCTTGTTGAGAGCTCCGAAATGTATATCTGACTCTTGACCAGCGACACACCTAGATCCTTTGTATTAAGTTAATCAGATCCATTCTTATTGGCAGTCCTATAAGTCTTGACTACATTCAACATGGTGTTCCTGTATGCTTCGTCCTTGAAAGTCACAATTATAGGCCGGGGATTCTTATGGGAGGATTTGACGGAAGCTCTCGATATCTCCGTTACGTATTCTGGGATTCAGCTAAAATTTATTGTACTGGTCACCTTGCTCCATATTTCGTGAATGTTCTCTTCGGGAGATTCGGGACATCCTCTTATTTCAATATTCCTTGTAAGACTCTTCGACTCAAGCAGGTCAATCTTTGCCTCCAGAAACTCAACACTCATTTCCAATTTTTTCGTTTTTTACTTGAAGAGATTCCATATTTGAAGTCCTTTTCTCACACAAGGCAACCCTATCACAAATTTCATCATATTTTGATGACAGGAAGGACACCGATTTCATGACTTCCTCATTTTGCCGTTTGATGCCCAAATATAAGATGTTGACTTCCTCGAATTTCTTGTTAATCAGATTAACAATCGAGTTCTTGAATTTGTTCAGTTCAGTTGACAAAAATTCATTTCCCATCACTACGGAGTCTTGCTCAGATTTTTTGCTTACAATTTTGTTTTTTTCGGGCTGACAGTACTCATTACTCTTGCATTGGCAACATTGCCATGTTGACAATTGAGTTTTGACGAGATTTTTGAATGATGTTAACGTATAGTTCTGACATGAATAATGAAAAATACTGTCGCAAGTAGAACATCTAAGCACCATATCTTGCTTAATGTTTTCTTCGCTGTTTATTCCATCAAAAACAATTTTATAAAGCGCCGTTTTCAAAGCAAACTCTCCTCAAGGACCCTAACTTGGGACTCAAATCAACTATTATTTAAAAAATCCCATCCAATTAACAAATCAGTCATATATAACACTTTTTTGCCTAATCAAATCATATAAATTATTTTTTTTTGCATACAGTACATGCAGAAAGATGTTTATATGGCCTGAAGTGGAAACCAGACTGAAAACCTTTTTTTTAAAGCAGGGTACCAGTGGTAATCGAACGGGCAACCTCCGGGTTGTAAGACAGGCCTCAGAAGATCGTCGAAGATTTTAAGTAGCGTTTTGATTTTTTGCAGTAAATCAAAAAGTTATGATATTTCGATTTGTGTCAAGTGTCATTCTTCTTACATTTACAATTAAAAGTCTCGCATTTCAAAGTGCAAGAACAATAGCTGCGCTTGGCTGTTCATATTCTAGAACGTTCACTGATGCCAAGCGGTAGACGTACATTTCACTAGTGAATGTAAACAGTTAACACTGTAGCACACATTCATTTATAAATATATTGCTTTTTCGAATCATTATTAGGAAAATATGTGCCTTGGTCTTCATTGACATGACGGACTGGAAAGCAACATAATAAAAATAATTCAATAAAACATACGTGCATATGGTCAGGATGTGTATCTATTGGGTGTTAATATAAGTTGTGTCCGTTTTTTTTTAATTAAAAAATGAGCACCAAAAGTAAAACAAAATGATAAATGTTATACGTCATTCGAAAGAAAATTTTCTGTTCTACAAAATTTGTGTTTGTTTTTACGTTACATATATTATTTTATTTGATTACAAGCCTTCAAAATGGAATGTCAAGTAGACGAAAGTGAGCATTTTCAACACCTCCTTCTGTTCGTGTTCAATTGAGGGAATAAAGCTGCCAAAGCTGCTCGCGATATTTGCAAAGTGTACGGTGAAGATGCTATGAATGAAATGACAGCTCGTTGATGGTTTTTGCATTTCAAATACGGTAATTTAGACCTGAAAGACACGGAGCTTTCCGGACGACTAGTGGACTTCGATCAGGACCGCTTAAACCATATTATTCATGACGACCCCCTTCAAACCACCGTAGAATTGGCTGAGCAGATGAACTGTAGACACATGACTGTATACCGCTATCTTTATCAATGGGAAAAGTCCAAAACTTCAGCGCTTGGGTTCCACATGTTTTGAGTGAAAACAACAAAAATCAACGTTCGACAATTTCTGCTGGTTTGCTCGTGCGTTATCGAGCTACGCATGACCACAAGCAAAGGTTCCTTTATCGCATCATTACTGGTGATGAAACATGGTTTGAAAATGGGGATGAAAAATGTTTAAAAGGGATCTTCATGAATATTATGGTTTAAGCGGTCTTCATCGAAGTCCACTAGTCGTCCGGAACGCTCCATGTCTTTCGGGTCGAAATTACCGTATTTGAAACGCAAAAACCATCGACGAGCTATCCTTTCATTCATCGCATCTTCACCGTACACTTCGCAGATATCGCGAGCAGCTTTAGCAGCTTTATTCTTTCGATTAAATGCGAACAGAAGGAGGTGTCGAAAATGATCACTTTCGTCTACTTGACATTCCATTTTGAAGGCTTGTAATAAAATAAAATAATATATGTAACGTAAAAGCAAACACAATATCTTGTAGAACAGAAAATTTTCTTTCGAATGACGTATAACCTTTACAATTTTGTTTTAGTTTTGGTGCTCATTATTAAATTGGAAAAAAACGGACACAACTTATGTTAACACCTAATATTTTCAAATTCTGCTTGAAACGGAAAGTCACGTTTACCGTTGTCAAAAGTTGATAATAGGTGTACGTACCAGTTGATTGACGGGGTTCCAACCCCTCGGACTCTAGCCAAGCAGCCTCGTAAAGTTAAAATATATTCTAGAGTTGCATTCGAACTTTACGTTAGTTCTCATTGTTGGGTCTCGTAATCGAGGATTCTCTTACCATTCCAACGTCAATTTAGTTGGAAAGCAAATCTGTATCGTGAAGTTTATTTTTGTGAGTAAGCTGCTCCCCACTAGTAAACTCACTACTGTACTAGATCTAAGACACACAGAAGTGAGACGATTGGAGCACACCGACATGTTTTCCTTTTTTGAGGTGTATGGCCGCACGATAACGCATTCGACTTCCGTGAGGAAGGTACCTACTACCCTCAAATAACATAGTATTTTTTTTCATCTAGTATTCGAAGGAATAGGGATACCTTTGACTTAGATGATGTATATTCTTTCCATCGAAGATTTTAACTAAATCCTGAGTATAGCATGTGTCCAAATAACCCTAATGTCTGACTAATATTTTATTAATGCCCGTCAGTTGGGGAAGAATATATAACTTAATCTTATTTTACTCTTAGTATTTTAAATACTCCCATGTTAAGATTAAGAATAAAAATATAAAACAAGCAAACCATATTAATGAAAATAATAGGATTTCTTCAGCAAAATTTGGATTCATTAAAAAGACTGCACTTAATGACATACAATACAATTTTTCATAGGCTATGGTATACGTGTACATCGATGGTGTATTGTCCATAGAAGCTGTGGAAGCGTCGTATCCCCTAATGGTAGTTTGTTGTTTACAAAATAATAATAATAGTTTATGTGCATATCGTTGGTGAATTGTTTATAGGTGCTGTGGAAGCGTCGTATCCCGTTATGGTAGTTTGTTGTTTACAAAATAATAATAATAATAGTATATGTGTATATCGTTGCTGTATTGTCGATAGATGCTGTGGAAGCGTCGTATCCCCTTATGGTAGTTTGTTGTTTACAAAATAATAATAAAAGTATATGTGTATATCGTTGGTGTATTGTCCATAGATGCTGTGGAAGCGTCGTATCCCCTTATGGTAGTTTGTTGTTTACAAAATAATAATAATAGTATATGTGTATATCGTTGGTGTATTGTCCATAGATGCTGTGGAAGCGTCGTATCCCCTTATGGTAGTTTGTTGTTTACAAAATAATAATAATAATAGTATATGTGTATATCGTTGGTGTATTGTCGATAGATGCTGTGGAAGCGTCGTATCCCCTTATGGTAGTTTGTTGTTTACAAAATAATAATAATAGTATATGTGTATATCGTTGGTGTATTGTCCATAGATGCTGTGGAAGCGTCGTATCCCCTTATGGTAGTTTGTTGTTTACAAAATAATAATAATAATAGTATATGTGTATATCGTTGGTGTATTGTCGATAGATGCTGTGAAAGCGTCGTATCCCCGTATGGTAGTTTGTTGTTTACAAAATAATAATAGTATATGTGTATATCGTTGGTGTATTGTCCATAGATGCTGTGGAAGCGTCGTATCCCCTTATGGTAGTTTGTTGTGTACAAAATAATAATAATCAAAGGACAATTTATATAACGCCGTTTAGAGAGCAAACTTTCCTCAAGAGCGCTCTTACTCAAGATTCAAACCAACTTTTATTGACAGATTTAAAATTTTACAAAATAAAAATAAACATATATAGTACACACATAAGTCGACTGTAAAGTAGTTGATACGGTCATTTGATTTGCTACTTTCCCGCATCTGCATATGTTTAGCAAAGACGAAAAAAAATTACAATATTTTGTCATTTTAATAGGTTGAACAAAGCTCGACTTTTATGTTATAAAGATTGTGTATTATTTATTCATCATCATAAACTTTAATAAATGCAGACGTTTTATGAATATCAGCATCAATAGCACCTTTTAACTCAAAAGATGCGCTACGCCACTGGTGAACATTAACTGTAATATTTATATATTTTTTTCAAATACTTTATTTCACTTTATATAACGTTTTAACCTTACCGGTTTCAAGGTTTTCATCTCATCATCAGGGAAGCATAAACAAGTCTTGTGTGTGCTCCCTGATGATGAGATGACACCTTGAGATCGGTAGGATTATACCGTTACATAAAGTTGAATGCACAGTGTTTGATTAAACAAATTAGAATGTGTTTGAACCGCCACAGTGTTAATGCCTTAACTATAAGTAATATATTAACAGTAAAAGTTAATGTTCACTGACCACCCTCTTTCACTGATACTTATGTGTCTTTTATGTCTCTAAAATTATCGGTCTATGTATATTTTGCGACTAATGTTAAATTTTAATCCAACTGACTTGGAAATCACGATCTAAGTAAATGTGGTTAGAGAGGTTTCCGTACAGTTGCTACGGAACTGAAGCACCATCCATGGATAAACAATTTATTATTCTGATAGATTTCTAAGCCCTACGTCATTTGATGATGGATGAGATGAATCTTGGTTTCATTAATCACAAGTGACAATTTTGTTAATGCGGTTTTTGTTGTGTCTTTTAAATACTTAATGAGGTTGCTCACATTGTCACCCCATCATGGAGAACTTAAACATTAAAGAGAAATGTATTTTACCAGGATATTCAACCGAGTCAATGAGGCAATGTCAGGACAAAGGCTGGGCAATCAGGGCATTCACTTCAAATGCGATATTTGAAGGGACCTAAAAATTGGAAGACATAAAAAAAAGCTTAAAATAATTAAAAAAAAAATAAGCTCTAAAAACTGATTTGAGGTCACGAGAAAAAAGTTGAAGAAGGTTAAAAATAATCGAAACATATTTGATATATAATCGAAACATATTTTTCATTGCAATATCTCTTTCACAACAATTCAATACTACGGGGTAAAGTTTATCGTAATTATAATAAAGTGAAAAAACATTTTTTCTAATTGATTTAAAAAAAAATCATAACGACCTTAAGACACTATACAATTTTAAGTCTTATTTAAGATCCATTTAATTTTTTACATAGGATACTAAATATTTAGCTAAACACTTTACTTTTATTTTTCAGCAAAAATAACTTTGTATGCTTGTTGTAAATGAACTTAGATTTGTTTCCTTTCTCTGTCAGCCAATATTCAAGAGCGAGGGAGAACTTTGTAAAGGCTCAAAACAACCCCTCCCTTTATTCCCATGGGGACGCAGCTTATGGATGGGGCAAATTTTAATACTCATTTACCATAAAAACCTTAAAAAAATATTGTCCATAGTTCAAACTCCATTACTCTCTTGTCACTTTTTATTTTGAAAAATTCCGTTAACCTGGTCTATGCATGAGCGATTTTACATTTTAAATGTAAATATGCCTGGAAAGCGTAAAGATGCCTTTTATTGAGAATAAGTTGACATTTTTTTCGTGGCGTAAGTTTTGATTGGCTAAAAAGCAGGTTAGAACCAATCAAAGGCATTTTTTTTTTCAGTTTCAATTTTCATGATTTCTTCCATATCACACGTATTGATTAAGATGGGAAAAGGCTCTCTGAGAGGGTTTGGGCACATAGAATGAATGAACAAAAAGAAAAACTAGCAAAATGAATATGTTGTGCGAAAATCTTTGTAGACGAAGACCAAGGAAATCATGGTTGGGTCAAGTAAATGTTATTTAAAAACGGAATGTATTATATAGTCAGATAAATTGTAGGAGTTGTATGAAAAGGTGATTGGATGTAGAAGAAAAGAAGTACATGTTTGGAGATATAAAAGTCTGGCACCCTTTTATCACTGCTTACCCCGACAGGGAAATGGCGTAATGTTACGTGTGTATTGCATACTTAACTCAAATGTAATAACTGAAAAGCGTTAAAAAGTTGTTTGATTCGCGCATTATTATTTGGGATCACGTGTTAGCAACTAAATGTATAATTATAATGTGTTTATATAATTCTTTCAGAACACGGACCTTCTCGTCGATCCCACAATTAGAGACTTCTTTATATCTGAACACACCACACTACATTTTTATTTAGGCCTCGGCCACACATGTTACAGGCTTCGCTTGGTGCTTAGAGCTACCCTGCGAGCTAGGTGACATATCCTAGCGAACCAACGCACCGCATACTAACGCAATGGCCCCACTGCACGCTTCGCGCCACGCTACATGACGATTAGTCACTTAATGAGTTTCCTAGTGAACAGACGTGTTGGTTAATTTTATTGTGTCACCAAGTGATTTTACAAGATGGCGGAAGTTTTAATAACAGCTGTGTATAAAAGGTAGCCTTTGTGGAACCCATCGAGCAAATTATACAAAAATGTACCTGTAATAAAATCACTTTGGAATGATTTTGTTGCACAGGAAGTAAATAAAGATGGTAAGTTGTAATGAAATTGGTTAGATTTGAGAGTGGCATCGTTTGTTTATTCAACCGCTCCCAAATGTCAAATGAATTTGTGCGAAGAACTTTGGTGTGGCCAAGCATGAAGTCACCTAGTCTATTAGTCACGTAGTACCAAGCGAAGCACTTTGGTGTGACCTTAGCCTTACGGTTCACTCGACGCGACTGGACAACAAACTCCCAAGATTTATAAAATGCACACCATCATTTTAACGTTTAAGAGAGAATTCAAGAAATATTACATCATTCAGATATTCTTGCATCCTAATTTTTCTTTACTTTCCTTCCTTATCGTTAACAAATTCTTTTTATCTGGTTAGATTATTACTGATAGAGATTAGATATTAGCTTGTTTTTACTTAAATCTATTTTTACTGCTTTTTCAGAGAGAGAATTCAAGAAATATATCATCATTCAAAATATTCTTGCATCCTAATTTTCCTTTACTTTCCTTCCTTATCTTTAGCAAATTTCTTTCCTCTAGTTCTATTATTACTGATAAAGATTAGACATTAGCTTGTTCTTACTTGAATTTATTTTAATTGCTTTTTTGGAAAGTGCGTCACGAATTAAAAAGTTAAATGTATCCAAGATTTGCTGAGTGGTTTGAAGAATTCTCTCTTAAAAAAATAGACCCGCAAGATAAATGTTTAACCATGTACTACACTTGACGTAAGATTAACGATCTATACAAGCCATCTCACTAGGATAATTTCTTGTTCTGATACAGTTGATTTTTCCTCGCAAAATCAAATGTGAATACACAAACTAATGCAACAAGTCCAAACTGCAGGCGCTCGTGAATTTTGACAATTCTCAATAATAAAATATTAGTATATACAACTTCACAGACCACTCAATAACTGGGCATATTTATATAAAACCCAATCCAGTGATAAGTAAGAATTTTGGAAGTCCACGAAAGAGATAACTTTTTACTTTTTAGGTAGGTCTAATTTTTCATTAAGTCCTATTGAAGATTTTGTTTGTTGGTAGGAAGAGATTGTCACATGGCAATACAACAGATCTATTGATACACAGCAAACTTGTTATAAAAAAAATATTATGCAAATTCAATAATACGGAATATGGGAGTAAAAAAATAGTAAAGGTTCTTGTCTAGTTTTCACATGTTTCTGGTTGATAAGAAGAAATTACCACATAGCAGTAAATCAGCCAAATTTCACTGTATATAACGAATGTGTAGTAAAAACTCTCTATGCAAGTTTCAATTTCGAATGCTAATTTTAAATAGCGTCATTTAAGGGAGCTCTAATTCGGGACTTTAACCAACTATTCCTAAATAAATCAGGTCTAGCAACTTTAGCAGCGCCCGAACGAATCGTGTATAACACTTTCCCTGTACACAACACAACACAGCCCTGTGAGATTACTGCCATGTGGCAATTTCCTTCGATCAACGAGAAAGATGTTGTTGAGACCTTCAATGAAAGACTTAACACCATTTTTATTTTTTTTTAAATTGGGGTCCAGCAGGAATCGAACACGCAATTTCCAGTTCAGAAGACAGGCGTGTTACCAACCAGATCACGGGGTTTGTCAAATAATTGGAAAGATGTTCATTTTGCACATGGCACTACACTGGTACTTGAGTGGTTGGTGGAAAGTATAATGCAGACGGGGTAGTATAATAAAAAAACACCTGTGTTTTTTGAACCAGAAACCATAAATTACGTCACTGTAAAATAAATACCTTACAAAAGAATTTCAAGGGTTCAGAATCCGAGGAGTAATCTTATTTAACACGTCGGAAAAGGTTAAAACCACCTTGTTGAGCGAGGGAAAGTGAATTAATTTTGAAGCATTGGTGATAAAATTGAGGGTACCTTTTGACATAAATTTCTCGAAGTAAGGAGAAAAAACATCCTATTTTTATTTGTGAGGTTAAAGTTGAAGTGAAGAGAAAAATATTGGGATAAAGAGGTACTTTATCGTGCGTACGGTTGTTGACCTGAAACTGGGTACATCAAATCTCGTTAGTAAATTAATACGTCGTGTATACGAGTACATATAAGGTTCAATCGAGTGTTTATTTATTTTATCTTAATTAATAGGTGTTTTTTAAACTTTTTCTGTCACGGCAGTTGGTGCACGGCGGCTTTAATGCTGTGTGCGCGTGCCGCATAGGCACAATTGCAACGGTCACTCATCCAATAATTCATTCTCCATACTAGTGCCAACTAGTTTGTGATTTAATTTAGTAAACGCGTGTCCTCCAGTTTTGTTGTTTCGTTTGAGATTTTTGTTTAATCTCACTGTAAAACTTTTTCCTAGTAAGTAATCACACTCATATTCTACTTCCAATTTTTGACATCATTAATTAAAAAAATAGTCGAGGGGTACCGTAGTTTTAAAGAGAATTGGGAAAAACGTTTTGAAAAGTTACTAATATGCATACATAGATACCATCACACTGTCTCCCTATCGGGATAGGCAGAAGGGAGAAAGTGCCAGACTTTCCTATCACGTCGCACATTTCTCGCCTTTTCTACACCCATTCACACTCATGCAGCTCCTCCGATTTCTCTGACTTATAATATTTCCTTTTTTTTAAATATCATACACTTGATCTATCCATACTTTTCTAGATCTTCCTCCCCCACACCTTCCACTCAAATTTGCACTACATATTTGTTTTGTTAGTTCTCCTTCATTTGTTAATTTGCACTTAACGGAATATTATGCATTGACAAATAATTATTTATTTTCAAAGGAAAGCTTGGGGCTAGTGACATTTTTAAATGACTGTGGATATCAGTTCTTGATCTACATACAGGGTCACACCAGCAACACCACATCTCAGTCTTGGTTCCGAGGTGCTCCACGCTTCAGCCTCTCTGGTTTGAATTTGAGTACTTACTCCCTAATTAAGTACTTACTCCCTTGACGAAGCACTTGGCGAATGAAAAATATGACAAAATACATATACAAGTTGAGTATTAGGAAAGGTAGATAGTGGCTGAGACTATCGAGGGGGGTTTTGATTTTTGCCTATTAAAGTCTTGAATGGTTCTTAAATAATTGTGTTTTAGTATTTTTTGAAAATTTTTATATTGTGTTATACATTTACATTTGTAAGATAAATGTATAGTTAGTTAAGTTTTTTTATGAAAATAATAAAGTGACAATATATTATATATATAGTACGTGGTAAGACCAAACTCTTCTTTAAGACGATTTAACTCAAGATTCGAATCCACAATTAACGACATGAAAAATATTTTAAAATAAATCAATATTAATTAAGCATTATACGAAGATGGTGGCTGGGACCATTAGATTCTTCATGAGGACTTCCTCCATCCGTATATACTTTGAGAAACGTATTTAGTAAGATGAGGTGCATGGTCGCGCGGTAACGCGCTGTACTTCCGTGAGGAAGGTCGTCGGTTCGAACCCCCTGCTGTGCTCCCCTCGAACGACAAACGACACAGGCACTTCTTTCGCCTAGTGTTCGAGGGTATACTGATATCTATGACTTTGGTCATATCTATTCTTTAAAGAAAAAAAAATAACTGTCGAAACATACCAAAGGAAGGAGAACTACAATACAAAGAAACATTTGTAGAACTTTCAATATGTGATAGTAATATATTCGGATTTAAGTGTAAAATAAAGTATGTATGCAGTATTCATAAACAACAATACATTTCAGATCCCCCAAAAAAGGGTTGTCTTCAAGTGTTTCCTAAAGCTGCATACTCCACTCATAGTTCTGACACGATCTACAAAGAAACCAGCGTATAACTTTCGGCATGTGATAGTAATATTGTTTATTGGCCTTTCCAGTTCACCGCTCCTCTTTTATTACGTCGTCCTTTAGTGTCCATGCAGTGAGACTCTGGAATCAGTTACAAACCAATATAAGACTCGCTCCTTCCTTGGCACGCTTTGAGAAGCGACTGAAAAAAACTCTTAATTTCTAGTCAGTAAAATAACACATTTCATCCTCGATTCTTCTTTTCCTCTCCCCCATTCCTTCCTTTTCTTTTGATTGATGATATCTCACTGTATATGAAAAATAATGCTCGGGTGATTGTTCGTCTTTGTGGTGTTCGTGGGTATATGTTCACGTATGTGTTTATGGATTTCGTGGGGATGGATCATCATCTGAATGATGCAACCATTTAAGTTGCTTCATTTACTTTTGTCTGGTTAGTTGGAAGAGATTTCCGCCTGGCAATAAGCCCGCCAGTTTGTATTTGCAATAAAATTATTAAATAAATAACATATTCGACTTTAGTGCAGTGTAGTGTATGTGTATATCGTTTATATTTAGTACCCCATAAACTTTGTTTCCTATTGCAACCCGCAGTTCAATAAATCTTTCCACATTTTCTTAATCTGAGAACATAATTAAATAAAACAACTTGTGGTGTTATACCAAGTTTGTTATGAAAGTCTTGATAAACAATTGATAAACATAAGTATTATGAACTGAACTGAAGACCCTGTTTTCAATAAACACGCTCGAAGTTTTGGATTATTCAAAGAAATCCTATAGAATATAAAATACGTCCTGAAATAATTAGCTTCACAACCAGGAGAAGTATGGAAATTAAGACGGAAATCTCAGAAGTGTTAAGTTTGTAAAAGTTATCAAGTTAATTTAAAGGCATCTTTTCTTTCTTACGCTTTAAATTGTTTTGAAGGGAAAACACCTTGAAACAATCATCCCTTGTTTTAAGCTAAAATGGATCAATTGTGAAACCTTCTTTTCATTTAATTGATGTATACAATTTCCAGTGTTTTTCAAAATATTTAATTAATAAAAAAAATTCCGGTGTCGTTAGACAGTTTTTCTAGTAACAATAAAACGATCCAATATGCTATACCTCGTGATCGAGTATATTTATCTGCCATTCTGTGGATAGAAGATGCTTGCGCCTGCATTAGTTTGTTGTATGCAAGTTGTTGCACTTCAGCAAACACATAGTATTGATGGATCAAACCCAAGATTTTGATGACAAGATGGTTGATTATTACTTTCAAGACGATAAACAGGTTTGATCTGCTGCAGTCTTTTGTTAGACAAAGTTTTATACGGTGCTCTTTTCGTATTGCTCAATTATTTATGATAAACAGTATATACGATAAGCTACGGAAAAATATAAAGAAGGGAATCTGTCAGGAATCGAACCAAGGGGCGCCCGATTGCTAAGCGTGAATACGTACCGTTAGACTACAATCGGTCATAATAATAAAACGCGCGATGTGTGTACCGAAGTTGTTTCCTCTCCACGTACGGCAGTATAGTATATGCAACACGCAAAATTATATATTGTGAGTTATATGCTTACTCGAAAAGTTCTATATCCGAGGGTTAAATTGTTGGGGGCGAATACAAGTTTGTCTTCCGGCCACGCATACTTGACCGATTCGGATTAGGAGTTAAAGACTATTTGATACATACAAACAATCATGTCATGTCTCTTTTGGGGTGATCAGGGAGTAAAGATCTTCACACCTTTCAGATCCATGCTAATAGATCTCACCTCAATAACACCCATACATCTCATCAAACATTCTCTCCTGTTTCTCACACTTATTGTCTTTCTTTCAGTAAAAATCTTGCTCCTTTATTCTTTTGGTCTTATATTTTTTTAATGGGAATTCAACCACACTTTGATGGTTTGCGCTACCACAACGAAGTCATTATGCAATTACATATCATATATGTTGTGAGTCAATATAATCAAGCTTATTAAAAAAAAACAGTTTTAGACAATTTCGAGTTTTAACTGATTCAACTTTAAAAATTCAACAATCGATCTGTAAGTGAAAAAGTTCTGCGAAGAAAGCAGAAACGCAACATTCATTGAATGCGGCAATGCTATGGTATTTGGTTAATCAAATCTGTCTCATAAAGGACAATAAAAAAAAACTACGAAGATTTTTTTTTTTTTTTTTTTTTTTATTATTACACATGACAAGAAATATACACAATTTGAGAAAAAACAACAGGTAATTTGATTTGGACATATAATTTTAATGGATCTGGGTTTGTTGCCTTTCATTTGTCGTATCCCCAGTAAACTAGGCTTTTGCCTGTATCTCACTGAGGATATTTAGCATGAAAAAATAAATCGATACTTCTTTCCGATTTTTGATAACACAAAAAGCCCCGTTGCACGCTCTCATCAACCTGACAAACAGTGACACTCAACTACAACTGGAAACACCCTGCGAAACTCAACTCCTCACACATTATCGCTCCAGAAAGACCAAAAATATTCATCCCACAATATACTGCACACAATCATAAGAATAAAAATCAAAACAAATTCAAAACAAAAAAAAGAAAAACACACAGAAACACAAATACAATAACAACCAAAATTAAAACAATAATAAGAGACCCACACTCACGAGCTCACATAAATCCTTTCCACTCGTCATTCATCCTGAAAGCCCAAGTACTCAAAATCCTGTCGCAATAACAACCACGCTCCGATCGACTGTCTAAATGGTTTTCCTACCTTTACTTTTATTGAAGTCGGCACGCCATTGTATGTAATGGGAGCCAAATAAGCATATTGCCTTTGGGCAAAAGAGGTTTTAACTCTAGGTTTGATTGATTTAGAATTTTTAAATTACCAGAATGTATACGTTAACATATAAACAGACATAAACACAAAATACATAGAAACCCATCCATACCCATTACTCATACACACCTTTAAAACATACACCCATACGCATGTGTATACATAAATTACTGACGACCTCCATGACCTAGTTAATATGAAGCTTAACATAAACACAAAATGCATAGATACCCATCCATATCCATTACTCATACACACCTGTAAAACATACACCCATACGCATGTGTATACATAATTACTGACGACCTCCGTGGCCTAGTTTGTAAGAAGCTTTACATAAACACAAAATTCATAGAAACCCATCCATACCCATTACTCATATACACCTGTAAAACATACACCCATACGCATGTGTATACATAAATTACTGACGACCTCCATGACCTAGTTAATAAGAAGCTCAACATAAACACAAAATGCATAGATACCCATCCATACCCATTACTCATATACACCTGTAAAACATACACCCATACGCATGCGTATACACACATTATTGACGACCTCTGTGGCCTACACCCATACGCATGTGTATACATACATTACTGATGACCTCCGTGGCCTAGTTAGTAAGAAGCTTAACATAAACAAAAAATGCATAGATACACATCCATAACCATTACTCATACACACCTGTAAAACATACACCCATATGCATGTGTATACATACATTATTGATGACCTCCGTGGCCTATACTATACGCATGTGTATACATACATTACTTACGACCTCCGTGGCCTAGTTAGTAAGAAGCTTTACATTAACACAAAAATCATAGATACCCATCTAGACCCATTACTCGTACGCACCTGTAAAACGAACACCCATGCGCATGTGTATACCATACATGAATTACTGACGGCCTCCGTGGCCTAATTAGTAAGAAGCTTGACTTTTACCCAAGAGTTCCATCAATTCTTAGGACCTTGATCGACCGTCTTTCTTAAATACTAGCATTTTTTTGTAATATAAAGCACCTTCTGAAGTGACCATCCTGCTACTTTTTTCACCTAGTCACTCCATCGGATGATTAGTCGACTTTCACTGTCTTTACCATTTACACTTTCCGCCAAAATTGATCACTTAAGGTGTTTCAGTGCATACCTTAAAGTTTAATTATTCATCCGCTTTTTTGAAGGTTAAGTTAATTCGTTTCTAAATTTTCCTGAAAATATTTTCACCATCATTATTAACGCGCCATATTGGTAGGCAGATATGACAGATCTTCACTTAATTGTATCCTGCAACACATTTTTTGCTTATGCCATTTTCATTGGTTTACAATTTTTCCTCTTTCAGAACTGATTAATTTTGCTGTGCTAAGTTTTTATACGTTTTTCAAAACGTTTCGTACATTTTATAATGATTTAAAAAAAATATTGTAAATCGTTCACCATTCAAACATTTTACATGGTCGATGGGAATCTCTCTTCATTTATTAAGCACCTGCACCTTCTTTCTATCCGCATTCTTTCTTAATCTCCTCATATCTTATTATGTCATGTCTACCGCATTTAACTTATTATATTTTTTACCGCGTCCAAGTTTCGCTTACAAATCTTAATGTTGGGGCCAGTATTCGTTTATAAACAGCCTAGATTGCTTCTTTTGAAATGCTCTTGGTAAACACATTGACTGAAAATGATCTATAAGTATAAATTTAATATTCTGTCCTTTGGTAGGGAAAAGAAACTGTACCCAAGTAAAAAAATAATATGACATAATTTAAATATAGTCACGGTTTGGTCGCTTACAAGGGTAGTGTTGTATTATTATAATATTTTTATCCTATTTTCTTATTTTGCATTGAAACTGGCCCCAAGTCTACAAAAGCCTGCAAAAGTTAAAGATATTTCTATTCCAGTGTTTTTTCTATCTCAGAGCATGGCTTACAAAGGCTATCCCAGATGAAATATTCAAATCCTCTGCAGTGTAGAGCAAAAAATATAATCTTTTAGATAAACTTGAAAAAGCCCTTCTGAATTCTTAGAATTTAGAAGATTCAGGCGGATTACTGCAGCTTTGAAATAATTCCATTAAAAAAAAAACATTTAAAATTGATGACACTATTTTTCATACATTGATACTCCATTTTTTCTCTAATATATATTTCATCTCAATAGCACAAATATTTTTTTATTATTTTTCTACAAAGTTAAGTTTTATTTCAATGTGTCAAATTGATCATCAATACATTATTTTGTATCACTTTAGCTACTTTTGATGTAGCGCTTTAGTTGTTAATTACATTAAGTGTTCCGTTTACCTTGTTTCCTGACTCTTCTCTTTTAATGTCTCGTTCGATTAGCTCATTAGACGTAAACATACTGCCCAGATAACATAACTCATCCTCCAGCTCCGGTTTCTCTGAGTTGACTCATATATCGCAGCTATTCTAGGGAGTGCTACGAGTACAATAGTAAAAAAAAAGGACAATTTATACAGCGCCATTTAGAAAGCAAACTCTTTTCTAGGGTGCTCTTGTTCAGGACTCGAACCCAATATTATTGACAGGTCCAAAATATAACATAATAAATATCTATAAGTTGAGTCAAAGAATAGGAAAGTAGTGGCTGCGGCTATTAGATAAGGTACTTCACTGGATCTGAAAAATTCAGAAAAAACATATTTAGTAAGAAATACCCAGAAAACTTATCAAGGGAAGACGAACTATGAAGAAATTGACATGATAATGACATGACATTCCACGTGTTACGTATTAGGGCAACATGATAAATGACACTGTGTATCTATTGGGTGTTAACATAAGTTGTGTCCGTTTTTTTCCGATTAAAAAATGAGCACCAAAAGTAAAACAAAATGGTAAATGTCATACGTCGTTCGAAAGAAAATTTTCTGCTCAACAAGATATTGTGCTGGTTTTTACGTTACATATATTATTTTATTTGATTACAAGCCTTCAAAATGGAATGGCAAGTAGACGAAAGTGAGCATTTTCGACACCTCCTTCTGTTCGCGTTCAATCGAAGGATTAAAGCTGCCAAAGCCGCTCGTGATATTTGCGAAGTGTGCGGTGAAGATGCTATGAATGAAAGGACAGCTCGTCGATGGTTTTTGCGTTTCAAAGACGGTAATTTCGACCTGAAAGACACGGAGCTTTCCGGAAGACCAGTGGACTTCGATGAGGACCGCATAAACCATATTATTCATGAAGATCCCCTTCAAACCACCATAAAATTGCCTGAGCAGATGAATTGTAGTCACATGACTATATATCGTCATCTTAAATCAATGGAAAAAGTCCAGAAGTTCGGCGCTTGGGTTCCATATGTTTTGAGTGAAAACAACAAAAATCAACGTTCCACAATGTTGGTTTGCTCGAGCTTCTTCGAGCTACGCATGGCCACAATCAAAGGTTCCTTTACCACATCATTACTGGTGATGAAAAATGGTTTGAAAATGGTGATGAATAAAAAATGGTGATGAAATCATGAAAAATATGGTTTAAGCGGTCTTCATCGAAGTTCACTGGTCGTCTGGAACCCTCCACGTCTTTCAAGTCGAAATTACCGTCATTGAAACGCAAAAACCATCGATTAGCTGTCCTTTCATTCATAACATCTTCACCGTACACTTTGCAAATATCGCGAGCAGCTTTGACAGCTTAATTTCCTCGATTGAACCCGAACAGAATGAGGTGTGGAAAATGCTCACTTTCGTCTACTTGACATTCCATTTTGAAGGATTGAATTCAAATAAAATAATATACGTAACGTAAAAACAAACACAATTTCTTGTAAAGCAGAAAATTTTCTTTCGAATGACGTATAACATTTACCATTTTGTTTTACTTTTGGTGCTCATTTTTAAATTGAAAAAAAAAAAAAAAAAAAAAAAATGGACACAACTTATGTTAACACCTAATGTATGAGCAATGCCCAACAGGAGAGAATAAGGTTTATTATGAGAATACAAAAGAACTCATAAAAAACGATCATGCATAAAAGTCGCATTAATATGATTATATTTTTAATTCCAGATTTTGTAATAAATTAGCTATCAATATTTTCATGACGAGCACAATTGGTTAAGTAAACAAATCAAAATTTTAGAATATTTAAAAAAAAAAGTATTTTTTAACCTTCTCCACGATGCAAAAACTAAACATACCCCGTGTTAAAATCGAAGAGCTTTGACTTTTCTAAAATAATTCAAGGGTACGCTGGTCTTCAAATTGTTGACAAATTCTAGTCTATGTTCCAAAATACGATAGGCAATGCCACGTAATTGAGTATGCTTGTCAGTAATTGGTTTATTGTGTTAACTGTTACATTTCAACAAGTTGATAGTCTTAACATTTCGACTGCAGGGGTATTAAACTTCTAAGATGAGCATCAGATTAAATTTGTGACAGCCTTTCGTTAGGTAGTTTTATACAAAGAGTTATTTTTCGTTAGGTAGTTTTATACAAAGAGTTATTTTTCGTTAGGTAGTTTTATACAAAGAGTTATTTTTCGTTAGGTAGTTTTATACAAAAAGTTATTTTTGCGTTGCTTAATAATACTTAAGGAATTTATGATAGTGTTCTCAGAACTTATGATATGCAGTTGCTGCAGAAAAATATAAATTCAGATGTAAAACTGTTTAAGAATACAAGCAGTCTAGAATTGAATCCGACAGAATTTAATCTTGACGTTCGCTTGCTTTAAACACCGACCATTTTGACAGTGGTCGAGGTCATCCCAGGTTCGATCCTTGGCGGATTTACTTCCAGACTAGTTATTATATTAGACCATTTTACATCTGAATTTAAGAATCCAGATGGCGCACATGTTAGTAAAATTGAAGACTTTTAATCTGTTTATTTTCTTTAATGCATGAAGCTTGGTGGAAAGCGCTCTTGGTGTTATCGTTGGTCAGGAAACAGCGTTTTACAAATTGTATAAAGAAACAAATGGCTGAACGACAAGTAGGTGCTCAAAATAAGGGTATCTTGAGCCACACCGTGAAGTCGCCACACCCATAGATCGCGATGGTGTGTGACGCCACAAGGGGTAAGTGTGGGAATTAAATAAATTTCAAATATAAATTGGAATATTTTTTATTATATTTATGCACTACATTGTATTTACAAGATTTTTTACATACAAAATTTACAGATATATTTACAGAGATATAGACAAAGTAGATATTTTTTTTAAATGACCCTTAATTAAAAATTAAACAACAAAATGTACATATATATGATTTTTAGTTAAGGCCTTAATACTGTGGAGATTAAAATACATTTTAATTGATTTTACTAAAACACTGCTTCGTCCATTTAAGATAACGGTATGATCCTACCGGTTTCAAGGTTTTTATCTCATTATCAGGGGAACTCAAACACGACTGAATTGTGTATAGGCTAGCATCGATATACTAGACAAGAGTTTCTTTTAAAAGATAATTTTGTTCATCGCCCCTATCGGAAGAACTTTATCTCTATCTCAACTAATTATAAAATTGTAAATGTAGCTGTGTCTGCATTATAATTTTCAAACAGTCTTAAAGTGATTTAAACAAACTTGACATTATGTGCACATATCTCTGCTGCTGCGAGCTGAACTTGTAAGAAAATTCGCTTGTTAAGACCGGTCATCTTGTTTTTTACAATGTACGTTTCTTCGAAATATAAAGCAGCCCTTACATTATACGACCGTTGGACTAACATGTACGAACGGTTGATACTCGTAGGTGTGTGTCTTGCGACGATGCATGACTATAAGTGTGTCTAAATAGTCAAATGGACAAATTTGTTTAAAAAATGTTATGGTATCCATTTTTAATGGTTTTATTATTGCCCGGCTGCTTTTCAATACCCCCTACGTGCCCTTGGAGCCAGCAATGCCCAGCCAGATCCTTCCATCGCCCAGCACGGGTGTGGTAGCGCCGACTTTAGAAAACTATGGACTAGACGCATCTTATGATCCAAATTTGGACTGGGGGTTGGGGGTGAAGGGAAGCAGGAGATGACTTCGGCAAGCAGCGGGGTGACTTTGTGAATGTATGTGTTAAACAGGTGTTTATCTCAAAACTGGTTAATATTTCGAGGGCATCATTATGTCCTATTTATTTCCGTAAGTATTGACTGACATGAAATATTTTGCATTATATTTCTTAAATAAATAGTTTTCTCGGTGACAATGATTATCCGTTTCAGATTTCACTTGAAGATTCGTTAAGACATATTGGTGTTTTGTTTGAGTTCCTCTGATGATGAAATTAAAATCTTGAATTTGTAAACTTAAACCGTTATATTGAATGGAAAAACATTGTTTTAATTAAATTAATTAAAATTGTGTATTTAATTTATTCAAGAAAATAAATTTTTTTTCGAAAGAATCTGAAAATTTTATCTGAAATTTAAATAGGTTATTTTATAAATAACGAAAAAAGAAAATAAAATTTTCAAAATTATAAGTGAAATTCTTTGTTTATTTTTTCATTCAAGTTAATGAGTACGTTTCAAAGAAATGTATTCTTTTATAAAATAACAAAAGAACATTTTTCCAAAATAAAACTTTTCATTAAAATTTGTTTTCAGTATTTTTTTTTTGCGTATTGCCAATTATTTGCAGTAGAGTAGTTGCTGGACAAAATAAGGACTTGTATCGTATTTTCGTGGCAAATCATTAAGAGCAAAATTAAATTAAACAGTATAAATCGGCTGATTTATTACCAAGTGGCTTTTTTTTCAACTAATCATAAATATGTTAAACAAGGCTTAAGTGAAAACCAGATAAGAATATGTATTTTTTTATATCTGGGTTATATCTGGAATCGATCCGACAACATCCATACTCCTTCTCATACAACTTCTACGATTTCACTGACTTTACGTTTCTTTCATTCTGAATATCATTAATTTGATCCAACCATTATTTCCTTGGTCTTCCTCTTACATACCTTCCACTTAAATTTGCACTATATGTCTGTTTTGTTAGTGTTTGTTCATTCATTCGTTTCACATGCCCAAACCATCTTAGCGTGCTCCCCTTCATCTTGCTCAACACATCAGCGATTACTTATCATACGCAAATATATTATGTGGGTATAAACAATCTTCGCTCAAATATAAAAGTTTGTGTTTTCATTCGTCAAATCTACACTTAAAATAATTCGAGAATATATAACTCTGCATTAAATGCGTTTATAATAACTTTATAAACTTAAAAAAAAAATAACGAAATCAATTTATGTTCAAAGCAATAACTGAAGTTTTCTCGAAATATTCTTAAACTTGGTTTTACTTGAGACAAGTTTAATTTCTAGAGAGCGTGCCATATAATAAAGTTTAAATGAAAAATTCAAGTGGATCATATTTAAAATAAAATATTTTCACAAATGATGATTTAATAACATAAGGTTAATGATGGTTTAAAATTATTGACACGTATCCCAAATTATGAGGAGTAAAGGTATATAAATAAGAGATAAAACATATTACAAACAAACAAAGGTTTATACAAAACTTATTTTTTTTGTCCCTTTCTGCTACAAATCAATAATTTTCCTGATTTGGGGGATTACCATGTGATATATTTTTTTACCAAGGTGCCATCTATACAACTCTGTGTATCCCGTTTTCCGTAATTAGTGAATTTCAAACGTGAAAACTTTGTTATAAGAATTGCTACTAAATAACATTTTCAGACTTAAGTGTTTTTTTTAATTTAAAATAAAACATCATAAATGGTTTGCATGAAAATATCAAATAAACATTTTTTTAATTTGTGATTTAAATTAATTTATAAGAGATTTGAAAAAACAAATACCATACACATCCACACTAAAGATAAATCATGGAAAATGCAATTTTAAGTGCTGTGGTTATAAATCGACAGTGCTTTTAATTTGATTTAAAGTCAATGTACATTTTTTACTAATTCGCAATAATGAGGATTAATTTCTTTAGTAATAATAAACATGATAATAAAGGACAACTTTTATAGTGCTGTTTCGAGAGCAGACTCTCGTAAAGGTGCTACAACCAGGGATTCAAACTATTTCATTTTATTTCAAAATATGTTTTTGTTATAATCGTTCCATCTCTCTGGTTTTCATCTTATTTATTATGATTGACAGACCATGCGTTTAAATATTTTTCTACAATGCTTTCTATCCTCAACATACTGTTTTTTTTGTATTACTTCATTTGAAAAGCAGAAGATACCAGAAGCTTTATTATTCATTTATTGAAAAAAAATGCGACTCTTTTAAGAGTTTTAAAAAAAATATAGAAACATTTGAATGGTTGAAGTAAAATAAGCACTAAGTACAAAAAAAAAACACAAAAAAACTAAGTATGCTGTTTTGTTCTATATGTCATATAGAATGAAACTGCATACTTAGTTTTTTTTGGTACTTAGTGCCTATTTTACTTCAACCATTCATTTATTTTCCAAAAGATAAATTATTAAAAACTTCAAAAAAATTAACACAATTCTTAACACATACGATTTTTTTTATATTTTACACATTACAATAAATATTCGTCATTTGTGAAAAGACAACAGGTAATTGAATTTGAACCCAAAATTTTAATGGATCTGGGTTGGTTGCCTTTCATTTGTCGTGTCCCCAGTAAACTAGACTTTTGCCTATATCTCACTGAGGACATATAGCATGAAAAAATAAATCGATTTGTCTTTCCAATTTTTGAATTTATGAAACCCCGTTGCACATTCTCATCAACCTGAAAAACAGTGATACTCAATTACACATGTATGATATACATCACACGAATCAAACTCTTCACACTTCATCCCTCCAGACAGACCAAAAACATTCACCCCACAATGTACCGCACATAATCATAAAACAAAAATATAAGTATAAAACCATAAAAAAACACCACACTCAAGAGCTCACACAAACCTTTTCCACAAGTAATTCCTCTTGCAAGCCCAAGTACTCAAACTCCTGTCGCAATAACAACCACGCTCCGATAATTCTCAATACTTTACAAAAATAACCTCAAATACAATCAATTTAAACGTTCAAATTAATTATAACATAAATTTAAAAAAATATATAACACTATAATCAGTCTCTCGGATAAAACCTAAGATTGAGGAAATACCGGAGAAGGACCCTCATGACAACAACATATATTTAAAATATCTACCAAAACCAGACAATGAGTAACCCAATTGTTGCATTCTCACGATTGATAAATTACAACGTACAACTCTCATTAGAAAATTGCTATTGATGCATTTGAATTGTAAAATGATTCGTTTGTTTCTAACAAGAGCGTGGAAATTAATTTGAGACAATGCAAGCGAGCTATAAACGATATTGTGACTAACCGTATAAAGGAACATTTAATCGAATATAATCCTTGTTTCAAAGAGCTTAAGAAAGCGGATATAATTCTAAACGATGTTGTAGTTAACTATGTCAAGTGGGATTCCGAGATGAAAATTAATCTGTCTCAGAAATTTATTTTGGATCTTTATATTATCAATTGATAGAAATAACATATGAATATCCCGATGATTAAATAGTAATTAATCCATTTACTAAGAATTTTATGACGCAAGTACAGGGACAGCTCGTAAGTATTGTATGGGTTATCGGGTTTCACCTGTAATTTTATAATACTAAACCAACTATATTACTTTCTTTATCACAAAAAATATATTGTTAGACTTTTGTAATAAAATCTTAAGAAAAAACTAAATCATTTGATATGAAGGGAATACTCGTACATTACTGTGACATTTCCATTGTCTTTGAGACCAACGACTATATCAAATTGATATACATTCACGCTTTATCACAATGAATTTGGCCAATGCTCTATTCATATTCACGAGAAAAAGGAGCTTTGGATATTTTTAGCTTGGTTCAACGATTTGTTTATCGTATGAATGCACGCATATTTTTTTCCATTTAATTATCGTATTTTTTTTAATAAAACACCCTTTATTTTGTTTGTTATAAAACTATTTTGTTTTTAATAAAATTATTTTGTTTGTAATAAAACATCTAATAAAATAGTTTAATTAATAGAAAATACATAAACCTCAAAATAAGAAAGTCAAATCCAATAGTTGACGAACAATATCACTTAATGTAGAAACTCGCATACTTAAAATATTTAATTAAATATATGAAAAATTGGAAATGTTTGCGTATTCCAAAATTTGTGGGACTGAAGTTAAACCCCTTAAGTTGCTGAAAACGTAATATGATTTTACTAGCTTGAGGCGTTTGCCTTTTAGTTCGTAAAAAAACTTTTATAATATGCAGATTATACAAAATGGCGCAGCATAAAAACACTTATTTCGTCCGCATTAGCAATGTCATATACGACCTTGCAGCAAATGTTATTACTTGATTAAAACTCTATGCCTGTAAACTTCAACTCTTCAGAATTTAAATCAAACAGACTATGTTTCAAGGTTCGATTTCGCGGCTAAACTAACAGTTCTCCAGCTAAAACAACATATTCTTTCAGACAATGCACATTTCCATGGGAATAGCTTCGCCAATAAGCAAAATTGTCACTATTGGATCGATGAAAACCCAAGACTGAAATATCAGAGACCACTTAATTGTGCTTGAGTAACAGTTTGAGCAGCCATATCGGAATTATCGGTCCTTATTTCTTTGAAGACGTTCGAAGTAAAGCAAAAACAGTTAATTCGAAGCGTTACATTCAAATTCTGAAATAGTTTTTGACGGGGAAATTGCAAGAATTTTCAAGGTATAATTCAAATACGTGATTTCAACAAGATGGTTGTGTCAATTTCAAACTGTTATTCAAATAACAGTTTGAAAGTGATTCAAGAGATGTTCCCTGGAAAACTGATATCGCAAACAACTGATATTGTGTAGCTACCGCGAAGTCCTCATATGTCCTCGTTTGATTTTTTGTGCGAATGCCTAAAAAGTCAAGTATACGCAAAAATACCCACGACTACGCTGTAATTAAAACAAAACATTAATCAAAATATCGATAAGATACCTAGGGAAATACCCAGGCGCGTATATCGAAAATTTCTAGCCAGATTAGACGAATGCCGTCGACGAGGTGGTGGTCATTAAAAAAAAAAATTCCCTACTTTTTATTTTACAGGTTTGCAGTAATTACAGTTGATAATAACATTGTTTTATTATAAAATTTTCAAATGTGAACTTTATCCTTGGCCGCCATGTATATGTTTTAGTGACATTTTGATATCAGTGACATTTTTCTTTGTAGAAACGTAATTAATCAATCTTATAACTGAAGAACATAACAATGTTAATATGAATATTAAATCATGTTCAAATGTGTTTTGTTTGTGTTGTTTATGATCTGATTTCATATAACATAGTAAGTTATACTTAATTTAAACCTGGTCCCACTATTTTATAAAACAACGAGCCGCTATCGCGTGAGCGAAAAAAATCTTGTAAAAGTGAATTGAAACCATCGATTTATTAAAACAGCACTTTACTAACCTATTCATTGTATAACTGATATTTAAACTTATTTTAGACTTAATCAAACTTCTTATTGTATGGGTTGCGCAAAAGCTTTAAGGCTAGAAAAACTTTGTACCTGAAAGGGACAGCTTTTTATATATATATCACCCAGATACTTTGTATGACAGTTTTAACACTTGTTATAATTTCTGATTTTCCAGCTGTAGAGCTTTTGCACATTTCTATATTATCACAACTTAATCTATTATAATTTTAAATAGTAAAAAGTATTGAAGTAACTTATAATTAATGCAGTCACAGTTATTGATATTATAAAGTTTGTTCTTATCGTTGATGATGATGATCTCCTTTGTATTGAGTCATCAGCCATTACGCTTGAGGCTACCAGAACTGTTCCAGGACTGGCCTTGTGGGAGACTGACGCTCTTCTTGGTAAAGTTCCAGCATCAGAACAATTCACAACCTGAAATAAACATATTCATATATTCTTCAAACTTTGATTTGATAATAGCCACGTAGATAAACTTCATCACCCTATTAAAAGTGTATTTACTTATTTAAATGAAAGACAAAAAAAACATCTAATTGAAAGTGAACCCTCAATTTATATGAAACTAGCTTTGTTGCGTTTCTTGTGCTGTGTTTTCAGTAAACTAGGAGTTTGCCAGTATATTACTGAGGACATGTTAACATAAAAAAATAAGTTAATACTTTCTACTGATTACTAGGCAATTATTTGATATATCCGTCATAAATTTCCATTAACTTAATAAGGTGTGAGACCTAATTATAAGTATGAGATACGTGAGTCAAACCTTACTGTATTTCGATATAACGAAAAGATCAATAGCCCATCCTACAATACCCTTCATAAATATATTAAAAACATATTACACTCAAAAGTTATATAAATTTCTGATGCAACTTAAAACTTCCGCAAGCCCATTACTTAAACTCGGACCGTGACAACAATAATGCTCCGATCCATTGCCTGAAAATTTCGCCCCTTTTTACCTTAATTTAATTCAGTATCTTATTATATTCTATGTCATAGGGGGCCAGACAGACATATTGCTTTTTGACAAAAGTTTTTCTAACTCCAGGGATGGTGAATTTTTAGTAAATTGTCATCCGTGGTATGTCTTTGTTTTTTCTTGATGGTAGGGTCAGAAAATACATTTGAGGTGTAAGTTGGCTTTATAAATAAATACCAAATAAATTCTGTAAAAATGTGTGCACTGAGAAGAATACAAGGGATGACAATGTATGACAAAATATGAAAAAAATGTGAAGTAAAGGTTGATGTGTGTTGCTTAAAATGTGAAGTAAATGTTGATGTGTGTTGCTTAAAATGTGAAGTAAAGGTTGATGTGTGTTGCTTAAAATGAATAAGAGCACGCTGAGATGGTTTGGGCATGTAGTACAAATAAATAAATAAAAACGAACTAACAAAACAAATATACATTGCAAATGTGTATGAAAAGCGTGGTAAAGGAAGGCCAAGGAAAGCATGGTTGGATCAAGTAAATCATATTTTAAAAGAAAGAAACGTTGAAAGTCAAAGAAATCGAAGCAGTTTTATGAAAATAAATACGGATGTAGAAGAAGCGAAGGATATGTGTCGAAAAAGGAAAGTCTAGCAAAATGTTCTCCATAGAGAAATGGCAACATTATATGTATGTATAAACAGGAGAAATGTTAAGATTATATTTATGTATAAACAGGAGAAATTGCATGATTATATGTATGTATAAACAGGAGAAATGACAAGGTTATATGTATGTATAAACAGGAGAAATGGCATGATTATTTGAATGTTTAAAATCATGTAAAAAGCTCAAAGATGACTCAACAGCCAAAGGCGTTTATAAAGTCGACATTTTATGAATAATAATAATAATAAAATAACTATATTATTTATATAGCGCTGTTTAATCAGTAAACTTTTAAGGAAGCTTCTACTAAGGGTTCAACCCACACATATATTTTAATAAGCCCCCCAAAAATAATGTCTTTAAGTGCTTAAATTTTGAATAACTTTTTTTAAATTAAGTTCGTCGTCGCTTCTATTCTTTTCACACTCAGGTGTGTCGTCACCGGAGAAGAAGCCCCTTTGGGCAGGTCCTTCTTCGTCACTATATGACGTCGCGCTCATTAAAAAAATAAAGAAGAATTCGATCTTCTAGTATAGATCGCGTTGGATGAGGACATTTTTTTGTCTCTCTAAGACTATAGAACCAATTTGGCTATCAAAGGAGAACTTAGTTTCGAGGTAAACATCAAGAAACTTGATACTATCTTTTAGAAAAATACTTACATCCAGTACTGATAAAGCATCTCCATTAAGAAGAACCCCATTAAAAATCATCCCTTAAATTTATTTTTAAAATTAAAGACTAACAGGATAAAAATAACATTTGGATCATTCTGTACATGAAAAAAAAATATTCTAGCCACAAAACACTGTATTGTTTCATTTGAAATATCAAATAAGCATGCTTTAATATTGTATGGGAGGAAAATTTAGCCAGCTTATTCAAGACTGAATTTCTTGTTATTTTTTGCTATTTCTCACAAGCCAATAAAACGTTATTGTGTTTTCTTAAAAAAAAAAAGAGAAAATATATTACCATATGTATTTATGTACACAAAAGAATGAAAATAAATTAATATAATATGCTAGACAAAATTCAAACAACACGAAAATCGATTGTTAGTAAAAAGGATTTTTCTAAACCGTGTAAATTACTTAATTTTTATCATTTAAATATTCGAATCCCAAATGTTCAATGTTAAATGAGTGCTTAAAAGTTAACAAAATAATATTAAACAATAAATATGTGGTTTTTTCAATTAATTAACCACTACACGTGTTTCTGCTTCCTATCCCGAGGCATTGTTTTGATTAAAGTACTGCTTTGAAAACAAACCGAAATCATACCACTTGAAGACAGCCTCGTGATAGGAGAAATAAATACGTGTAGTAGGAGTTAATGTTATTAGCGAATAAACAAAGTATTTTTAATAAAATATTCTAATAAGGAATTCCACAAAGTTAAAGCTGAAAACTTGGATAGTATAAGCGTAAGTTAATTCCTCCAATATTCCTAAAAAATCTGAAATAAGCTTGCAACGAAAATATCCAGTCATTTTTCAAAAAGTACTTATGACCTGGGTTGGGGACGAAAGCTTTTTGAAAAGTTTATTTTTTGTATTAAATAAAAATAATCCGAGTACTTATAATGAAAGTAATTCTTTGAAAATCTTTAACATTTTCAACTTGTTCATAATACAAAATGTTTTTAGTGAATAAATTGGAAAACATTTTTAACAGGAAATAATCCAGTTCTGTAAATCATTAAAGTAAAAACATTCCCTGAAAACCAAAAAAAATATAAGAATTTAAATTAATGAGATAAGAGGAAAAGTAAATGTATTCGTAAATTCAATTGCGAACAAAAAAAACATATAAATTTGAACAAAATATTTCTACAAACTTCCTGAAACTATCGGAAACATTTTTGATGAAAAAAATCAAATTAAATGTTACTACAACACACATCATCTCTTCAACAGTATTCGTGTATTGTGTATGTAAGAAAAATGATTAAAAATAAAATTTTAATAATAAATATATAACAATAAATTTAATTGATTATATAATTAATTGTATTATTCATAAGTAGATAGTTAACATATACAACTAATCACAACATTAGCAGCTATCTCACCACATACAAGAGCAGAGTTTTTTTTATTGGTAAAATACGAGTATGTTACGAGTTAAGCTCCAAAAGTTTTCATTCGAATGATAAATAATAATATATAAAAGTCAATAGAATGTAACAAAAAAAATATGTTTCAGCATCCTTTAACTAAATACATTTTTAGAACGATAATTTGACTTTTCATAAACATTTAATTTTGTTTTAGAACAAAACTTCAGAATAGTGGTATTGAAAAATTTCTTCATCATTACAAAAAATGTATTGAACTTCAGAGTGACTATGAGTTCATTAAAAACAATCTTTGTTTCCCCTTCTTATATTACACTTTCGATGTGTACAGTACAATCTGGCGAACTTTTTGCTGTATGGCAATCAGAAAGATATAAAAGTGTTCTTAAGTAAAAACGAAACTGGAATCCTGTTTAAGAAAAATCTGGATTTCATCGTAAAATTAACCATCAACCCCCACGTCAAAAGACGGGCATATGACCAAATTATATCCTATGGCCGGAAACTTTTAGACCTTACCACATATTTTACTTCATAGTTAATACTACTGATGAATTTCCTTTAAACACTGTGAAGTTTTCTGGAAGTAATATAATAAATATATGATTAAAAAATATTAGAGAAAGAAAGGCTGGAAAATGTTGCAGTTCTCACCGGAGGCTTGTAGATGCGCTGGTCGCTGCACCTATCGGCCTGGTCTCCCAGGCATGCGATATAGGCTACCGCATGAGGAATGTAGCTTTGCTCGAAGGTCCCAGAGAACAGAGCCGTGGCTAGAGGACCTGAGAAAAAGGAAACAAAATCTCATGTATTCTTACAATTATTTTCTTACATACATATATACCATTGTGCCATTCTTGTCAGGGCAGGCAGAGAGGACAGGGTGCCAGACTCTCTAATCTTGACACACAACCTTTGTCTCTTTTAAATCAATGCATATTCACATATATGTTAGCTCCTACGATTTTTCTGACTTATTGTGCTTCATTTTTTCAAAATATTATTCCCATGGTTCAATTATTCTTATTTAAGTCTTCCTATACTGTCTTCCACTTACCTTTCCACTATTTATTTATTTTACACTTGACAAGAAATATACATTATTTGCGAAAAAACCACAGGTAATTTAATTTGGACAAAATTTTAATGGATCTGGATTTGTTGCCTTTTATTTGCCGTATCTTGCCTGTATGTCACTGAGGACATATAGCATTAAAAAGTTAATCGATATTTCTTTCCGATTTTTGATTACACATATATTAAACACCGTTGCACATTCTCATCAACCTGACAAACAGTGACACTCAATTACATATGTATAGATCACACAAAATCAAACCTCTCACACTGCATCACTCCAGACAGACCAAAAAGTTCATCCCATAATATACCGCACATAATCATTAAAAAAAATAATAAAAAATACCACACTCAAGAGCTTACACAAACCTTTGCTACAAGCCATTCCTCTTGCAAGCCTTATTATTTAAACTCCTGTCGCAATAACAACCACGCTCCGATCGACTGCCTAAATTGTTTTCCTTCTTTTGCCTTTATTGAATTCGACACACTATAAACAACTTTATTTTTGTTGTTTTAGTCTTTCTTCATTCATTTGTTCTACATGTCGAAATCATCTCGAAGTGATCTCTTTCATCTTATTCAACACGGACACCTTAAGTTCCCATTCATTCCTTATTGCTTCATTTAGTATTCTGTCATATATTGTTTCTCCGTGTATCTTTCTCATATCATGCATTTTTACATATTTTATTCGACTCCAATCGGTCTTATTCTATGGCCACGTTTCACTTCTACGAATCAAAGTTGATACTTTAATATTCTCATGGACTCAATTAAGCAGATTTCGATACTGTCTGGTTCGAGTATATGTGTTTAAGGGCCCCGTTAACTTATTTCCTATCATAACACGTCGTTCAATTATAATTCAATTATAATTCAATTATTCTTCCTATCATAACACGTCGTTCGTTCTTCTCTCGTAACTCTTCCATAATCTAAGAAGCTTGTTCTCATCTTTAATTTTTTACCCTTGTATCTCATTTACTTTAACTGTTTTTATTTACAAATAAAATTTAAAAACAGTAAAACATTTTATAATCAAAAGTTCGCACAAGGAACAACAATCAGGGTACTTGTACAACAACCTGGGTAATTATAAAATTTTCTTAAGCTTTACTTAAAAAATAAAAACAAAGGTGTTTTCGAATAATTTAGTGTACAATTTTTTTAAATATAATCAAATTTAATTTCAAGTTTATACCTTAAACAATACCTCTTGTGTGATGTTTGCTGACGATCTAAATATATTTAAGAAAATAACTACTGTTTAGGATTACGAAAAATTACAACACGATATATAATCTTTTTTCCTGCTCTGTGCGCAGTCAAGTCGATAGAAATATCAAAAAGTATGTTTGTGAAACCTTCAGTTGATCATATTTTAGCAGAATGGTTCTATTTGAAGAGATGATGATAGTAGTTGGTAAATAAATAAAACACGTTAGTTCGCAATGCGGAAAGAGAGAGTGTTTATTTTTATAGTAGCGTAGGTATTTATATGTTTTTGGAATGTGCACGAGAGTGCGCTCGCGATATGTTTCCGTCTCGCTTCTGTGAATGCAGAAAACGATTAATATCGTATGTGGGTGATATTTAATTTACGAAACTGGCGAGACAGCGTGGTGCGTTCTCTCTCTAGTATGGAATGCGGCGCGATGCTCGGCCGGCGTCAATGGTTGGCATGTGACCTTTGGACTGTTTAATATAATTTATCGAGGTATCCGAAGGTCGTTTCAACGGTCATTGACCGTATGTATGCGACAATATTCAGCGACGACCGTGGATCCCTACAATATTAATACAATACGGGCAGAAATTCTATATTGTCGAACTGAATTCAAGTATTCAGGGGTAACTTTAATGATTGGGAGTAACATTTATTAACCATGTTTCTCAGTAAGTATTAGACTGTTACACACTTCTATGTACATTTTAAATAAGAACTCGTAAAATAAACCGTTAATAATGATGGAAGTAAATCAATTTTAATCAATATGGCGTTCTGCTGCTTCTTGTTGTCTTCGTGTTACTGCTTCTCTAGAATCTCGTTTGCTCGTTATAATATAAGCAATGGTCTCTTCCTTTTATATTATCATCTTTATCAGTAATAATAAGTTAGTAATACTTAAAATAAGATTTTTATTTGGAGAACAATCAAATGCCTAGATTTTAAGATTATTTACTAAAATACGTTTCCAGAATTTTATTTGAAATCTTTGACAATGTAAAATTTTAATGAAACCAAACTTAGAACAGTTAGTAATAAAAAAACTTGAAATGAACTTCAAATAACCGTTGTGAATCGAATAAAAATGTTTATCTAAAAATAGAGTGTAGAGATTATAAATACAAGAAGAATTATCCCACATTATGAACTCTTTTCTTATTTTGATATTTCACTGTTCAACAGGTAGCCCATGTCTTCTAAATAAATACATTTTTTGCTATTGTTATCTTATAATTATATCCAAAGTGACAGCTGTCAAATAATATTTGAAAAATAAAGATCAATGGCATTTATCAAATAACAAGATTCTATGAAGTGTCACTTGATACTGGCGTATACTCTTTCATATATGAGTTCATGGCCATTATTCAAAAAGAAAAAGAAAAATAACTATTAAACCGTCCACATGACATCACATATTTTTACATTCTGGTGTAAGTACAGTTGATTTTATGATATTTGATGATATTATAAGAAAATTAAAAAAAATATTTCGACATAAAATGTTACGCACGAACGAACTCGTAAGAACGACCGATATCATATTGTTTGATGATATCTCGAGACTTTGATAGTACCGATATCATGCCGAATTTGAATAATTATTTAATTTATTCTGAATATGACTTGAATGTTTTGGATTCCGTATCAACTAAATACAAAAATATGCTGAATGTTAAGAATATGCAATTATAAAATCAAAACACGAACGCAAAAGTACTTGTTGTTTTTTATATTACAAGTTCTGAAATGTTACTTCAACTGACCCACAATAGTAGAGGCACATTTATGTTAGCAATAATTTTAATAATACAAAAAATCATCTTCATTTCGATGTCTTATTTTAATTATAGTTAAGGCATTAACACTGTGGAGGTTTAAAGACAATGTAATTTGTTTAGTCAATCACTGTTCCAATGTATAAAACGGTATATTCTTATCAGTTTTAACGTTTTCCCTTCTTCATCTGAAGAACATGAACAAGATTAAAGTATGTTCGAACTGGAACCGACGCATACGTTTCTAGCGGCCAACAATCGGGATGGGGGCTGTGGATGGAGGGATAGAGGAGACAAATTCAACAAGCATCAGTGAGTGAGGGAATGTATGTATTTGCCAGATGTTTATCCCAATGCACTGACTTAAATATTTGCAGGTTCTCTAAACTGTCTTATTTATTTCCGATACTACTGTAAGAATTTAACATATTAGTAGTAACGGAAATAAATTGAACAGATTAGATGCCCTAGAAATATACAAATTACTGCAATACAGCCAACAAACTCCTAAACTTTGATGGGTTCACAATATCATTCAAGGCTTTATAAATAGATACAAGATTAAATGTACGTCTACGAGTCTCAAACGATTGAACATATAAAAAGGTAAACCTTCATTTTACGACCTTTGAACATTTAGCAACCTCTCTCTATGACATAGACACCTTACAAAGTTCCGTTGGACCACCTCAATTAAACCAACGTTAAACTTAAAGTTACTTGTAAAACAATGCCATACCCGTTGCTAAACGCAAGTTTCGAGTTATTGAACAAATTGAGTGTCACTGTGGATGTATTCTCGGCAACATCTAGCAAAATAATACACGATGAATTATAGAAAACGGAATGAAATAATTAGAGATAAATGACTATTGTTTCAAACAAGATGAAGACGAGCACTTTGAAATGGTTTGGGCATGTACAATAGAATAAATAATTAAATAAATATTTATAAAACAAATCGTTGAGATTGCTGTGTCTCATTGTCGAGGATCCCTTCGCCACACCAACATCAATCTTGAGTTGCTTTTCCACGTCGATCATGTTATTTTTTGTGAGAAAACAGCCTGACCTTAGATGTGCAGATGCTCCTTCCCGCAAATGTCAGAGTCATGTGGATCCTACTGAGTCGCCTGACAATGCTGACACCTATTTGCAACACGCTGACTATTTCTCACACGTTTAGCCGTTGAGACGCTATCATTCTGAGAACAGATGCCTCTCCATCTTCCACGGTCCTGAGACACCAGCTCCTAGTCCTCAGGCTTCTCGAACAAAGACATTAACTCTTGCACACTATCCTTATAGCGCTTTCTCTGCCAATCAACCCTTCGCTTGCCCCCTACTTTCCCATACAAGACGCGTTTTGGGAGCCTATGATTACATGTCTAGTCCATCGCAATTTTGCCTTTACAACCATATATTCTATAGATTTTTAGGAGCAAGTCGTTCCTTAAGGGAGAGATGATGAGGTTGATTGTTGATAAATAAAACTCGTTCGAAATCGGAATATGCAAAGAGGAATTTTATTGACAAACGTCGGTATTTATAAGTGTGCGGGAATGCGCGCGAGATATATCGCTGTCTCGTCTTTGCGCTTACAATATGTTTATTGTTGGCGCGTAGGTATCCTTTGTTTTGAGAGGCAGCGCGAAATATGTGTTGCCCTCTCTTTCCCTCATGGAATGCGCTCTCGGTTGGTAGCGAGTTGAATGACCGGCCGCGTGGACTTTGGCATTGTATCTTTGGCATTGTTAAGGTGGGCAAAGGTCACGTGGGTTCAGTGACCGCGCATATGGTCGCCACACATTTATAGCTGGAACGTTGCAGGACTGAGACATTTGTGACATGATCACTCCAGTGGATTCGAATAATTTGACGAAGAAAACGCTGGTGAAACATTTCATGGCTTCAAATTTACATTTAATAGGAAACCAGAGTCTCAGACCCATAGAGAAGGGTGGGAAGAACAATGGCCATGTAGACTGACATATTCGTAGATTGGGATATGTACTCGTATTTGCTGTAGAACACTCAGTCATTGAGTTTAGCAACTGTTGCTGACTACTGATGCGACTCTTCAGTTCATCATTGAGAGAAGAGTTCAATGCCAGGATGCTGCTCAGATATGTGAAGTACAAAACAAATATACTGTGGGGGGGAGGGGGGGGGGGAAACACCGTAGAGGTAGACCATGGAAACTATGATTAGATGTTCTTTTCAAAAAGAAAATTTTAAAAGTTGAATAAATCGTAGGGGACGTATACTAAGGTATATGGATTTAGAGAAGGTGAACGACTTGTGTCTTGAAAGGAAAGTCTGGTGTTTTGTCCTTTCTGCTAACCCTGGCAAGGAAATTACTTTATGGTACGTAACGCTAAGCAGTATTAGAATGGTTCTCTTTGGTATATCTAAATAATAATTAATAATTTATCAGAGCAGGACCATTCTAATCATTTGGCTAATAGAGCTGCAACTCTAGAGCGCTATGCACTGAAGGGTGTTGGAGTGGAATGCCATCTCGCAAGGATCTTTAATGTATTAATTTCTTTTTTACTGGGGAAATCGTCCTTTACAATATTTTTAATTTATAAATTAACCGACTTTTCAATTTTGTAATAAATATTCGCATTATTTGAAGGAGAATTTTATTGCAGAATATTTGCATTTTCCAGCATATTACTATATAGTACTACTCCATCTTATTTTATCGAAAATTTATTTAAAAACTATAATTCAAATGTTGAATCCACATTCCCTAACGCAGCCACTGCATTGAGGATTTTAATCAGTATTTCTTGTACTTACGTTAAGGAGAAATGTTCTGTTTTGAAGGGGATACAAAATTATCTTCGTTCTTCATTAAGTCAGTGCAAACGGAATAATTGAAGCCTTTGAGCGATAAAATCAACTATATTGGATTTAATTCATCGTAACGTTATAATTAAGGAGTTTGCAGAAAAGAAATGTCGGAAACGTTCAATCAGTTCAGTTTATTTAGTTAAGATTTTATTTGAAATTATATTTTATTATATATATTATACATATATAGTTATTTTACTAAACTTTGATTAACATTAAATAAAACTATCTTATGCAAGATATTCTAAATAAAAATTGTGTGTTGGTGCCCACCTTGACGTATGGAAGTGAAACTTGAACTTGGTAGAAGAAGGGTAAGATTAAGATTAATGCTGCGGAGATGCGTTCACCAAATAAAATTTGTGGAGTGTCAATGCATGAAAAAAGATGACATAAAAAAATGAATGTTTAAAGTAAGATTAAGAAAGGATATTAAAGATGGTTTTGATACATGGAGAGAATAAATTATGAAATAATGACATCGAACTGACAAGTCAGAAATGCAAGGTGTGCGTGGAAGAGATATAGGAAAACGATGCTTGACCAAGTGCACCAGATTTTGAAAGAAGGTAAAATGATAAATACGAATAATTAAAAAAAAAATTTTTTATTAAACAAAGTAAATTATTGTACAAACATTTGTAAAGGCTATACCTATACACAAATTTATTACTTAACTAATCTTAATTATATGTTATCATTTATGAACTTACTTAATCTTATTTTCCTACGTATCATTTCATTTAAAAAAAATTCAATCTTAATATATGATTTCTTAGAAAAAATGAACACCTACATACTACTTATAGCTAGATAACAATTCTTACACTAATTATTTAGCAAAAAAACAAGTCCACTCGTTCAGGCTACTTGTATTCCATCACATTCACTCAGACCTTGGTCGTCCCAGCTAATACTGTAGGTGGACTAGTCAGGCAACAGATAATGCTTCGGGAGCTTGTGCTTATAACGGAAGGGTAGGTCGGATTTACTCTCGTAAGCCCCCAGGGCAGCGACTAAGGTATTGCTGTGATTTTGTTGGCTTTTATAGAACTTCACGGTCCAAGCGAGGATGTGGTGTTGCATGGTTTCTTCTCGCTGTTCGGCGTGAAGTCGGGTAAGGTTTGTTCTGGGATGGGTGTTAAAAGATATCTTGAATGCTTTGTTCTGCACTCTCTGGAGTAAAATTAATAAATTAAAAATTGTGAACTACGAGATGTATAAATGCAGAGGAAGCGAAGGCTTGGATAGAAAAGTTTGAAATCTGTTCTCTGTCTACCCCGCAAGTCACACGGTATGATAATATGCATGTATTCTAATTCAAAGTACATATTTTAAGTAAATATCATAAATGTGGCGTTCGCACGCTCGGTCAATGACCGGCGATACGACCTTTGCATGCCTTGACAATTCAAAACAAACAAGTACAAGGTCCACACGCCGGTCATTCAACTCACTGTCGGGCGTGGAGCGCATTCCATGTTAGAGCGAGAGGGCAGCACATCTATTGCGCCAGTTCCCAAATCTGAATGATACCTACATACGACATTAATCGTATTGCGAATGCAGAAACAAGACGGCGGCATATCGCGTTCGCATTCCCGCACACATTCAAGAATGGTATAAATACCTACATCTATGAATTAAATTCCTCTTTCCGCATTGTGATCTAAACGAGTCTTATTTATCAACAAACCATCATCATCATCTCTCCAAAAAATGTATAAGAACAATCTGAAAAAAATATTAACATTCTGGTGTAAAAATAAAATGAGATTTTTTAATGAGAAAAGTCATCCGATATTGTTTGCTCACAGGGCATTTAAATGTATAAGAACGGCCCCGAATCAGATCCGAATAATGTAACAAAAAAGCGTTTAATATGGAGTATAGAAAATGAAATCAAACGAAACATTAAGAATTCATCAACTAGTTCTGTTTATTATTTGTGTAATCTAAATATTCGAATTATACATGAGGATGGGCCGGCAATGATTAACGTAGTTTTCAAAGTAGACAAAAGAAAATGCAAATTTAAAATGAATGATTAAATATGGTAATATTTTCATTTCAGAGAATTTTCATTAAGTTTATTTTTCAGTAAACGTTTTTTTGGAACAATGTTGATAACATTTTTAGAAAGTATGATATTATATCTCAAATGACTAAAATAGGCTAAACAAATCTAAATTTCACGAAATATCGTAATTTATCTTCAGAACAATTGTTTTCTTAGCTTGACAATTTTTTTTTCTTTCTTTACATTTGACGATTTTTTCAACGTAGCAATTTGGCTTTGATTTCATTATTTTATTGCTAACAAAAAAAGTTATAAGTGGATTTTATAATACAAGTTTCAGTTAAAAGTACATGAAAAAACATATTAATATTAAAATTTTCTTATTTTTCGTCGTGAGCTCAATGCTGAGGAACGTGACTCACAAATCGTTGAGCATATTCATATGATTTTCTTAAAAAAAAAATAGTGCGATGGTTTTCCATTGCCTTCTGCAACGCAGTAAATGTTATAGGAATCGTATACATGTTGTAACATATTGTGAACCCTGCTATCAACACACAGTATTTTTGGGTAAAGAATTAGGCCCCAGATAAAATTTACAGTTGGAAGTCAAATGGAAGTAGGGGTGTTGTAGAAATGTTTTAGGATATACCAATATGGATAAGAGTTGGTAGGATAAGGATAGAACACAGCGTTTGTGAGCCCCCCTTCTCTAAGTTTAGCCTCCAAGCCTACAGATGCATTCTTCCGGTTGTGGCGGCAGTCAGTGCAATGACAACAATTTGCAGCCAAAGGGGAAGAGTTCGAGATATCACTGGACCAGAGGCTGAAAACTTTTTAGATAATCCTAGACCGCTCATTACTGTCCATAAGGCGCTACCGCTGAACATCTCAATACACTACATATTAAAACATTGTATTACAAACTAGATATTAAGTCTTCATAATCTTTAGAGAACTAAGGGCTCCAAAAAAGTTAAATAAAACTTAGCATAAGACATATTAATGATGGCAATGACCACAAATCTATTACTGCAATAATTGTTTACAGCTACGGTTTTCCGGAAAACCGATAGCATCATCGGTTATAGAACTGTTAGGTAATTTTGTCCAGTTTATCGCGCAATCACAGTTAAATGTACTCGTATGTGAGGTTAGTTAAGCTATGTCGATGGAGCTTTGGGGTTTGAAGCTATGTCGATGGAGCTTTGGGGTTTGGTGTAATCTACGTTTATGGTTGAAGATCTAATTATCTGTTACATAATTATACTGACTGTAAGTACATAGCTCCAATGTATGTGGTCACGCAGATCAATCCGCAGACCAAATACTGTTGGACTGTGAGGGAAATAGAATTTCTCAAAATAAGTAGCTTCATTTAGCTTTGCGTTGGACAACCTTCGGCTCGATTGGCTAATCAGACCTTGTGGCTACTTGTGACATTTTTACAGCATACACACATGTCTCTAATTTTAATTAAAAAAATAGGCATTTCTAAAGGCCTTCTGTAGTTAAAAAATTATATTTAAAAAAAATTGATTTCCCATTTCATTTGAATTTCATCTCTGCTGTGACTCCTAACCGTCTGTCAGTGCTACTGCTATCTTTTTTACAATCCAGTGTAACGCCATTGGAGAGTATTCCCACTAGCCTCAGTTCTTTCATCTAAGTATAACTAAACTCAATTACTTACGGTCTAAAAGCTTCTTATATGACTGTACGATTAAACTGGAAGGGACACTAATTTATTATTAGTTGAAGTGTGGAAAAATGTGGGATAACTGCACGTCTGTATAAAAGTATATCCCTCCCTGTTTGTATTACGAGTCTGCGGGCTATAAATCAGAACCAAATTGTAAAATAACCGCGTTATATGATGACCACCGTATTTTAAACAACCACATTATAAGACAACCGAGTTATGAGACAACTTTATATAGGTTGTCTTAAAACATATTTTAAGACAACCGTATTATGAGACAACCGTATTATGAGACAACCGTATTATGAGACAACCGTATTATGTAACAACCACCTTATAAGATAACCACGTTATTAGACAAACGCGTTAAGAGACAACCGCGTTATGAGATAACCGTATTATGAGATAACCGCATTATGAGACCACCGCGTAATGAGATAACCGCGTTATGAGACAAACTTGTTACGAGATAACCGCGTTTTATGACATTCACGTTTCAAGACAATCGTCTTTTAAGACAAACGTGTTTTAAGTCAACCGTATTATGAGACAACCGCCTTATAATATAATCACGTTATTAGATAAACGCTTTAAGAGACAACCACGTTTTGAGATAACCGCATCACGAGACAACCGCGTTATGAGATAACCGAGTCATGAGACATTCTTGTCACGAGATAACCGCGTTTTATGACATTCACATTTCAAGATATTCCTGTTTTAAGACAAACGTGTTTTAAGTCAACCATATTGTGAGATAACTACGTTATGAGACAACTAAGTCATGAGACAACCGCGTTATGAGACAATTTTGTTACGAGATAACTGCGTTTTATGACAATCGTGTTTTAAGAAAACCGTATTTTAAGACAATAGTAGTTTAATACTCGTTTAACCGAGTTATGAGACAACCGCTTTATCAGACAACACTGTTATGAGATAACTGCGTTATATGACAATAGTATAATAATACTTTGTTATATCTGACAACATTTATTATCTGGTGCTCTAAAAGCTTCTTATACAACGCTTCGAGTAAATAAACTATGAACAATCAAAAGGCAACTGACATAAAATGGCACAGCAATTAAGAGCCATTGCTTGACATACATTTGTTGTTAAGCTTATATATTGTCATATAAAGTACGTCATATAAAGTTGTCAAGCTTATATATTGTCATATAAGAGCCATTGCTTGACATACATTTGTTGTTAAGTTTATATATTGTCATATAAAGTTGTTAAGCTTATATATTGTCATATAAGAGCCATTGATTGACATACATTTGTTGTTAAGCTTATATATTGTCATATAAAGCTTATATATTGTCATATTAAGAGCCATTGCTTGACATACATTTTTTGTTAAGCTTATATATTGTCATATAAAGTACAAGTTCAATCGTCTTAATTGTGAGTGAATATGGGTAGTTACTAATTACGCTGAGAGATGAAAATAAAACTTTTACATTTGCTAGGAAGCCTTGATAAAAAATTAAGAATGTATTTTGCAAACTAAATTTGTGTACAGTACAACAATTAATATAATTTTTTTAATTAAGTCTTCATTTTTTAGTATTACAATATAATAAACCAATTTGTTTCACAAATATATTCGTAATTGCATGATATGTAATAAGGTGGTACGTAATTACCCCACGAGAAGTCAAGATATCTTTCAGTTTCCAAAAGTCAAAATAATTTATACTACACACGTTTAATTGTTTTCAATTGTGAACCCATCAAATTTTGAAAATGTCGAGACTTTTTGCTGTCTACATTTTGAATATTAGGGATCATTTATGATCTCTTTCAACATCTCTTTCAACACCTCACAGAACAAACCTCTTCTGATTTCACGCCGAAGAACATGAAGAAACTCTCCAACATCACATCCTCGCTTGGATCGTGAAATTCTATAAAAACCGAAAGAACCACAGCAATCCTACCACGGAAACAAGTCTGACCTACATTTCCCTTACAAGCACAGGCGTCCGACATCATATGTTGTCTAACTGGTCCACCTACAGTATTAGCAGGGAAGACCCAGATCTGAGTGAATGTTATGAAATGTAAGTAGCCTGAACGAGTGGCTAAGTACGTTTATGCATGGATAGAATAATTAATTGTTATGTATTGTAGTTTTAAGTTAGTGTTAACTATTTCTAAGAAATTAAATATTAACATTATTAAATTAAATTACACGAAGAAAATATAAATAAAGTAAGTTCGTACTTATATTAAATAAGTTGTATACTCGTAGTTCTCAAGATATATATTTGTATATAGGTTTAGCATTTAGCAAATGTTTGTGTTATTGATTACTTTATTAAATAAAATAAAATAAAAAAGGACATATATTATTTAATTTTTGTCGAAGTGAAAAAAAAATGTATTTGTAATTGGTCGAATGTAATATGGTATTCACAAGTTAAATTTAGTTTCTAATATATTTTAAACATATATTGAGGACAACATTGTATTCATTAATTAATTAAAGTGATCTTTGAATATTTAATTTCTTACAAATAAATTAATTTGAGTGACCTTTGAATATTTTATTTCTTACAAATAAATTATTTTTGAAATTGAAAATTCGATCGTAATTGGTGTAAGTCTTTATTGTGAATAAAAATGAAATAAAACAACTTAATGATTCGTATATATAATACAGTCGGAATTAGCCATATTTGAGAGTGATGCCAATAAATGTCGACAAGTGCCACATAATTGGAGATAATTCTACAAACTGCCTGTTTAAAATGTATCCACTTTAATAAAAATAAAATTGAAGATGGCGTATCATTTCCCTAGGGCGAAAAGAGAGATTCTTATCAAGATGGAAAAAATGTTCGCCATTTAATTTGTTGACAAAAATCAGCAGTGTACTTAATTTGACTTCTCTGGTTTAAATTGCAAGACAGTTAACGGTTGTCTTTTAGATGTCAATACATGAAGTATACATTAAAATTGGTTACTTCTATTATGTATAGTCAATTATGTTAAGTTATCAAAATAACACCAACTGAGGGAGACCAGATTGCGATGGTACTGGCACATTGCTAGAAAGAAGACTCATAGAGTGTATTGGCCGACGATTGATTAGACGTAAGGCTGACGAGAGAAAATGAAAAATTCGTCCAAGAAAAAGATGTATGGATGATGTAGAAGAGAATCTCCGAGCACAGAGACTGGCTAATAATCTTGTCATCGTGTAGTTCATGAGAGACAGGATTCGAAAAGCTAACTTCCCTTAGTGGAAAGGAACAAAAATGCAGAAGATTAAATAAAAGGGTACGTTGTGTACACGGAATGGCCTACTACAGTTGTCGTTGTTGGGCCTCATAGTTGAAAATCCCCTTGCCATTTTAATGTCAATTGAGTTAAAAAGCGAAGCTGTGCTGTGGATTTTTGTTTTTTATCTTCTTTAAAGTGAGTAAGCCTTTGCACAACAGCAAAACTCACAGGATACACCGAAGTCAGACGATCAAAGCACACCTGCCTGTGTTTTTTTAAATAATAGATGAGAGAGAAGTCAAAAGTATCCTTACACCGGCTAATACTAGGCAAAAAAATGCCTGTGTCATTGGAGGGAATTAGCACAGTGCGGAGTTCGAACCGGTGACTTTCCGCACAGAAATCCAGATCGGTACCGCGCGTCTATACACGTTTAACTACAGGTGTTATACTAGTGCACAGTAGAGCCATAAAATGAAATCACCTCATAATTTCAAGAACGAGCACCATACATACATGAATAGAAAAGGTTTACTTATTTGGCTAGAAAATATTCAAAAAGTTTCCATAGTAGTTAAAAGAAATATTAACGTACGTATATCATATTAAAAGAGCATTAAAAAAATGATATATGAACTCAATTACAATTATTAAACATCTTTGGTCACCTCATCATACTAATGTATTTATGCATATTAGTGTGTATATGTTACTGATGTTAGTGTTAATTTGAAATGAACAAATGCTTGTTTGTTTTTTTTTTATTTAGTTATTTTTAAACTATTTTAAACGTAATTTACTTGCATCTATCACTTTACTACCGAAAACCGACATTTACATATTTTTTTGCTTCATAAAATATATTCATAACATAGACAACAAAAATCCAGAAGCTCTCGGCTTCTTTCATTTTATTTGCATTTCGTTAAAATTGTTGAAAGTTCTGTAACACAATTTTTTTTAAAATTTGTTTGCCGAAAGATATCGTGTATTTTTGAGTAGTAATTATGGACATTCTTATTAATTGTAAATACATACACCTTTTCTAATATATTTTGGTCTCAAATTATTCGTTCAAACTAACATATGTTATGAGTGCTGCACATACCAACAGTCATATTCAGTGCTTCTTTCTTTCAAGGTACCCCATCACTGCATTAATCTTGCTTCTAGTTATCCCTACTCGGGTCTATTCAGTGATCTTTCAGTAGGCCAAGTCAGTTGGTCTCCAGGTGCTATCTTTTTTAGGGCTCCATTAATTCGACAAGTGTATTATATTTCTACTCCAGAAAACACGCTTTATCTAACGGAATCAGCAGTTCTTGCACTCTCTTTATGAAAATATTATTAAAATTTTAAATATAGACTAAGATTTTGTAAAATTTGTATAATTATTTCTTTTTTACTTTGTAAGCATATGCCCACTTAACTCAGGGACACCTGCTGCTGTGGATATAAATATTACACCCCTGGGGATGGATTTTACATCTAGAAGAAAAATCAGCTAGCTCTGAACTGCCCTGAATCACCTGAAAATCTTAACAGTCTCCGAACAGGGATAAGGAGAACCAAAATAAATATTTTTTAAATAGGGGCTATTGCGTCATTTATCGATTATATTTATCTGTTGTAAGATCAGACACTTGCGACTTTTTCTGAAGTAATCAAGAAGTTTGCTACGAAGAGGACTTGATTCGTGAAACAACCAGAGCTGCGCTAAAGTGGTAAAATTCTCGGTGGATACTAATAAAATGTCTTTGATCGATAAGAAAAAGAACTCGGACCCACTTAGTATTGTTTTTACATGGTACCGTTCAATATATCTGAATTAGTGTTTCGAACATATTTAAGAACGTGGCTGGAAGACAATAATTTATTTGACCCCAGCAATCTAACCTTGTGATTACCTCTGAAATATGCACATTACTCGCAGCTTGTCATTGAACGTGATATCTAACACTACTGCCCAACGTGAGCGAGTATTGTTACCATATTGTAATTTATTTTTATCAAACACTGTTTATTCCACTTTTTGTAACGGTATAACCCTACTGGTTTCAAGGCGTTCACCTCATCTTCAGGGGAGCACAAACAAGACTCTTGTGTCAAAACAAGACTCTTGTGTCAAACAAGTTTTGTTTGTGCTCCCCTGAAGATGAGGTGAAAACCTTGAAACCGGTAGGGTTATACCGTTACAAAAAGTGGAATAAACAGTGTTTGATAAAAATAAATTACAATGTCTTTAAACCTCCACAACGTTAACTATAAACAACAGGTTACCATATTATTTTTTCTTACCAGATTGACACTCCTTTTTTTTACACGATCGGAAATCGAACTCAAAACCCCCGGGAGGAAGTTAAGTATAGTTCCAGTAGACTACGGTGGTCCTTAGCCTACTTAGCGATTTGAAAATTACTAATTTGAAACAAAAAAAAATAAAACAATCAAAAGAGTATTGTAAATTAAATTTTTTAACTTACGAGGCATATCCAGAAAGTAAGTGTACTGAATTTTTGTAGGTTACAATTTTTTTATTTAAACAAAAAAATTACGTGGTTACCGTAGTACATATGTAAGCTATTTTTCGACATAGTCGCCATTCCTCTCAATGCAGGTGGTGAAGCGGGGTATCAACTTTTTGATGCCTTCCTCGAAGTAGTTTCCCGCCAACCCCTCCGTCCACTTCTCCACCTCCTCCTTTACCTCCTCGTCGGTTGAAAACCTTTTTCCACCCATGTGCAGCTTCAGGGAGGTAAAGAGATAGTAATCTGAAGGTGCTAGGTCAGGGGAATGCGCGGGATGGTTCAGGACATCCCATTTAAATGAGTCGAGCAGTTCCTTCGTGGCGTTGGCCGTGTGTGGTCTGGCATTGTCGTGCAGCAGGCAGACTCCCTTTGTCAGCGTGCCTCTCCTCTTATTCTGAATCGCCCTCCGCAATTTTTTTAGGGTCTCACAGTATCTTGCATAGTTGATGGTCTCCCCTTGAGGCATATATTCAATTAAAATTATGCCTTGACAGTCCCAAAACACGTATGCCATGATTTTCTTGGCTGAAATTGTGGTTTTGAACTTTTTGGCGGAGGGTGAAGTGGAGTGACGTGACCGTTTTTAAGCTCGCGGCACCACTTGTACACACTCGTACGATTCATAGCTTTATCACCATATGCAGTTTTCACCTCATTATAAACCTCAACCGGAGGTTTTCCCTTCCAAACGAGATAACGGATGACGCCGCGTATTTCGCACTTGGCGGGAGATTGGATTGACATTTTTCACGAAACGTGTTGTCGCGTCGAAACTTCTCAACGTACTGACCTCGAACCGGTCTCGTTGCGGAGGGGAAGGGTCAGGCTACACGGAAGTGTAGCCAACATGTCGAAAATAAAATCCATCCGGTCGTGAGAGCCTCAGTACACTTACTTTCTGGATACGCATAGTACATTGTTTTTATGGTCAAAATCGATCGTGTATGTAGTAAGAAAATAATGAAATAAAATAATTTTAAGTAATACAATTACTTATACCACTTTAACTCTATATTATAATCAAACATATATGTCGTAAATATGTAAACTTGTTATATAATATGATATACATTTTTAACGTATGTGCAAAACGTGACAAATAAAAAAACACAAAATGAATAACCGTTTTGAACAAAGTTGGATGGCAAAATTATAGTGGCGAAAAAAACAAATTGCCTATTCAATCATCAATTTTACACGATATCGAACAAATATTTTTTAGAGCTGTAATTTTTCGACCTTCAACACTTCTCGATATGCAGCTTCATTTCCTTAAGCAGTAAAACTATTTTTAAAGGCTAATTGTGAAAGTTTTAATTCTAATGCAAATGAGAGGGGGATAAAAATAAAAACAAGTGCTAATAAAGGGGAATTGCTTTTCCAAATATTGTGAAGAAAGGTCGAATAATTTATTCTGTTTGTTTTTCGTTATGTCGCAGACAGTTGTGCTAAACCTTTTATTAAAGAATATTCGTTGCAAAGATTACGATTGCGAGTTAAATCATTGGACGATTTCCGTCGCCTGGTTTGTAGAACAATTCTACCCGGGGGCTAAGTTTCGATTCTTATTCGGGATGGTTTACATAAAAAAAAAAAGATTTTTAGTCTAGTTAAAAAAAGGTGGTGAACACTGGCATGTGTGAGTGTTGTTTTATTACGTGTTGAGTGTTGTCGACACGGGTTCTTGTTTTTAGTAGTTATTAGAGTCACAGGTTCAAGTTCTTTCGGTCCCTTTCGTTTTACTGAGACCCTCATCGTACATTGTATTGTCTTAATAACTTGATATTTTTCTCTTTAAAAAAAATATTTATTTACAACAGAGAAAAATATTATTTTGGTTGTATTTTATTTAACTTTCATTGTATGCGTTTCATTGCAAACAACCTAAAAAGTGTTAAAAAAGCCTTAAGTAAAAACCAAACTAAAATTCTTTAAAAAATCGGGATAGTAACGGAAATATAACACTTAAATAGCGATTCAGAAGACAGGCATCATATTTACTACATCTCTATTGGTCGTCAAGATCCTCATCAAAGTTCTTAAAAAGGTTTTCAAGGATTCATTAATCCTCAATGTCCCGAAACGAGAAAAAAAAGAAAAAGACTAAAATTTCTACACGCTCTAAAGCTAAAGATTTCGTGCTACTGTCCAAAGGGGAAATCTACCCTATACAACAGCCATTTAAATAAATTTAATGTTTTTAAAACACAATTTGTATAAATCAGTTTTCTTTAACCACATACGCGTTTTATTTACATACTCTTATTCTATTTTTATAATTTTTGTTTTCTACACATCCTTAAAAATGACTAAAAAGATTGTTTTATTTTTAAGACCATTTTTTAACTATTTATTTTTTAAATATAATAATAAAAAAATCTGCTAAAAATTATTACAAATATTAAGACTTCTGAGATTGGCCAATAAGTGTAACCTTTCAACCGAGTTTTTTTTATCCTACCACATTATTTTTGCTTTATTTTTCTGTAGCATTTAGTCAAAGCGTTAAACATGACGTTTGACTTTACAGGCGTTTATGTATCAGGAAAACTATTAGAAATGCGTAATTGTAAATTTAAAAATGTCTAAAAAATTTATGTCTATATACATTTTTTGATAACTGGTTAACCGGTTATTTGGATGAAGAAAAAAAAAACGAAAACCGGCAAGTTAAATAAAACAGTAAATAGTCAGCCCTAGTGAAACCGAGCGGAATGCGAGCTCACCAGAGAGCTAACGACATAAATCTTAACATTGTGAGTGGTTCTCTTCGAGGAGCTTGTGGTGTACCATTAATAGTCTTATGGGCACATCGTGTGATTTGCACATATGCAAATTTGGGAAAGTACCCAATCTTATGGCCATAGCCACCATATTCCTATCCTCACACTCAACTTATTATACATTTCACATTCAACTTAACATATTGTGATGGGTTAAGGATCTGACTTGCCAAGAAGATTATGGTGTTCCATCAATAGTCTTATGGACACATCGTGTATTTTGAACATATGCAAATGTGGGAAAGTTCCCAATCTTATGGCCATAGCCACCATATTCCTATCCTCACACTCAACTTATACATTTCACACTCAACTTAACATATTATGATGGGTTGAGGATTTGACTTACCACGAAGATTATGGTGTACCATTAACAGTCGTATGGACACATCGTGTGTTTTGAACATATGCAAATGTGGGAAAGTACCCAATCTTATGGTGATAGCCACCATATTCCTATTCTCACACTCAACTTATACATTTCACACTCAACTTAACATATCGTGATAGGTTAAGGATTTGAGTTGCCACGAAGATTGTGGTGTACCATTAATAGTCTTATGGACATATCGTGTGTTTTGAACTTATGCAAATGTGAGGAAGTACCCAATCTTATGGCCATAGCCACCATATTCCTATCCTCACACTTAACTTATACATTTCACACTCAACTTAACATATTGAGATAGGTTAAGGATTTGAGTTGCCACGAAGATTGTGGTGTACCATTAATAGTCTTATGGACACATCGTGTGTTTAATTCTTGCTTTTGGTCCTATTTTGTTACAAAACTGTCATTTGACCGTTAAAATAACTAAATAAAAAACATTTATGTTACCAAAGAAACCTTGGCTTTTAATTGAATTATTGACAAATAAACCTAGGCTTTTAATTGAATTATTGACAAATATACCTAGGTTTTTAATTGAATTATTGACAAATAAACCTAGGCTTTTAACTAAATTATTGACAAATAAACCTAGGTTTTTATTTGAATTATTGACAAATAAACCTAGGCATTTAATTGAATTATTGACAAATAAACCTAGGCTTTTAATTGAATTATTGACAAATTTATTTATTTTATTTTTTTATTTATTATTACACATGACAAGAAATATACACAATTTAAAAAAAAACAACAGGTAATTTGATTTGGACATATAATTTTAATGGATCTGGGTTTGTTGCCTTTCATTTGTCATATCCCCAGTAAACTAGGCTTTTGCCTGTATCTCACTGAGGATATTAAGCATGAAAAAATAAATCGATACTTCTTTCCGATTTTTGATAACACAAAAAAAACCCGTTGCACGCTCTCATCAACCTGACAAACAGTGTGACACTCAACTACAACTGGAAACATCTTGCGAAACTCAACTCCTCACACATTATCACTCCAGAAAGACCAAAAATATTCATCCCACAATATACCGCACACAATCATAAGAATAAAAATCAAAACAAATTCAAAACAAAAAAAAAAAAGAAGAAAAAAAGAAAAACACACAGAAACACAAATACAAAAACATCCAAAATTAAAACAACAAAAAGAGACCCACACTCACGAGCTCACATAAAACCTTTCTATTCGTCATTCATCCTGAAAGCCCAAGTACTCAAAATCCTGTCGCAATAACAACCACGCTCCGATCGACTGTCTAAATGGTTTTCCTACCTTTACTTTTATTGAAGTCGGCACGCCATTGTATGTTATGGGAGCCAAATAAGCATATTGCCTTTGGGCAAAAGAGGTTTTAACTCTAGGGATGGTGAACATTTCATTAGTTGCCATGCGTGTCATGTGTGTCTGCTGAGTTTGCATCTTCCCCTCCTCTCGATGGTAGTGCCAGAGAATGGATTTGAGATGTAAATTGGCTATGTTCAGGACCTGATACTCTCTGAAAAGCTCCGCCGTGGGATACCGAGCAGGAAGTTTATTGATTATTTTCACAATCAATTTTTGGGAAACCTGTAATATGTGTTTTTGGGTTAAGGTGCATCCCCCCCAAACTGATATACCGTAAGAAAGTGCTGACTGACATAAGGCGAAGTATATACTTTTAAGAATATTTTCACTGAGCACATTTCGAATCATACGGAATATGTATCCTAGTTTTCTGATTTTTGCGCTCAAAGTGTTAATATGGACCTCCCAACGAAGCAACTGGTCAACATAAACTCCAAGGTACTTTATACTATCAACCCTTTCCAAGGAATCACAACTACAGTCAGACATGGGTGAACAAGTGTGTAGTGTTATGTATTTATTTGTAGGTGCTTGAGTTCTTGTAGATATGCTAAATGTGATGTATTTAGTTTTTTGGGAATTTAGAGTCAATAAATTTGAAACCATCCATTCTTTAACTACACGCAATTCTTCGTTAGCCTTTAAGAATACATCATCCCATGTTCAACCCTCGAATAGAAGAACCGTGTCGTCCGCAAAAGTAATAATCTTACCCCTGAGAGAAAGATTACACAACTGATTGACATATATCAGGAACAATATAGGTCCCAGAACACTACCTTGAGGTACTCCGAATCTTACAAAAAGAGGCTAACCAAATACACTATCACCCAATTTGACTCTCTGAGTTCTATCAGACAAGTAAGAAGAGAACCAACTAGAAGAGCGCCCACATATGCCCACCTCCATCAATCTGGTAAGTAATATTCGGTGAGACACTGTATCAAAAGCCTTTGCAAGGTCCAAAAAAACTGCCAAACATGCCTTCTTATTATCCAAAGTGGTGGTAACGCTGTTTACTAGACTAATCAAAGCAGTTTCAGTTCCCACATTCCTTTGGAACCCAAACTGATTAGGAGAGATAATGTTGTGCATATTGAAAAATTTCATCAGTCGGTCCTTCACTATTTTCTCAATAATTTTTGAAAGAATGCTCAGCAGAGATATGGGTCTTTAATTTTTTAAGTCATCCATCGAGCCTCCCTTGTGTATTGGGACAATATGCGAACGTTTTAATGCAGTTGGGAAAGTTACACCTCTAAAACTCAAATTGATTACATGTTTCAGTGGTAGTGCTATAAATCTTTGAGTATGTTTTACCAGTGCAGATGTAATCTGATCAGGCCCCGGGGCGCTACTTGCCTTAAGTGTGTTAATAGTCGCTAGAACTTCTTTCTCCGACGTTGGCGTTAGATAAAATGTATATTCGGGTACTTTTAAAGAATGAAGAATAGCGTCATTCAATGACTGTTCAGTCGTTTTGTTCCTATTAAGTATGTTACGTGAGAGATTATTGCCTACATTGGCGAAATATTCGTTAATGCCACTACAAAGCTTCTGTGGTTCCTGTGTCAATGATACTTTTGTGCCATCAATGTTTAATGTAGAAGGGGCATTTCTCTCCCTCACTGTACCGGTGATGTCCCTGATAACACTCCAAATTATCTTTTGATCATTATTTGAGGCTTCAATCTTTGCTCTATAGTAACTTTCTTTTGCTTTTTGGATGAGTTTCTTGCATGTATTCCTGTATTGTTTGTAAAATGTTATTGAGTGTGGATCACTGGCCAGTCTTGAGATCCCGGTGCAGACGATCTCTTTTGCGTATACAATAAATCAATCCATCAGTGATCCAAGGTTTGAGTTTTGTGTACCTTCTGCTTTTACTGTGTATTGTCTGTGTGGCTGAGTTGATATGGGAGTTAAAAGCATTAATAAAGCTCTCCAGAGCTTCATTTACATTATGGGACTTGAGAGTGTCTTGCCAATTTTCCGAATCAAGGGAGTGCAAGAGCTCCGGTATGCTCGTGATCCTTTTTCTCTTCATGCCCATCCCTATTTGTCTACCTGCACCCTTTGAAAACCCCAATATAATTGCGTAATGGTCAGTAATTGTTGTCTCATACACCACTGCTCTAGCCTTCTGCCGAGTTCTCACCATTGCGTGATCAATGCAGGAACCCGAGCCCAAAGTCACGCGTGTGGGAGTCGTGATATAAGGAATCAATCCATGAAAAGTCATTAGCTCTAGGTAATTCAAGGTATTTCTCTGATCCTCCACCAATATATCAATGTTCACATCCCCCACAAGCACAACCTCCCGAGAACTTTGCCTAATCAATTGATCGAGACCCACCAAAAAGGACTCAATATCATGCATATGTGAAGAACGATAAACAGCAATTATAGTCTGCATATTCAGTTGGATCCTCAACACATTAGCAGCAGTGACGCTTATTTCAGTGACAGTAATCTCAAGATCTTTTTTTGCATATACCACAACTCCCTCATTCTGAGTTATATTATGTGTAGATCTATGTATGTTATAACCGTGTAGGACAACCGTCAAGGACAAGTAACCGTCAAGGACAAGTTTCTGCCAAGGCACTTGCCTTGGCAGAAACTTGTCCTTGATCCAACACTCCGTTAGAACAATCAAGTCAAAATCAGCATTTAGATCTGATAGAAAAACAATAAAATCATCGAAGTTTCTATCGTAGCTGCGTATGTTCAGGTGAATAATTTTTAGTTGCCGATAATCACTCATAAGTGATCTAAAGGATGAGATATTATTCGTATGAAAGCCAATTACGCTGATAATCTCATCAGCATCATCGTTCCCTTCCAGCATCATTAACCTCAGTCAAGCGGCTCAGTTTGGTGATTACGAAGATAATTGAAAGATAAAAGATTGAGCTTTTGTGTTTACAGATTTTAAGTGTGTAAGCAAATGAATGACAACTACAACAAAGAAACCGATGCAGATATACAGAGGTAGAAAATTTAAAGCAACTTACAGGAAATATCACCATCAAGAAAGGCAGCTGATTAGAAGTCCGAGGGATGCTAATTGTATGAAATTGTACGTGGAGAGAGAAGCTTAAAGCCTTGGATAAAAAAAAAACATTCACGAAAAAACAGAGCCATACCTCGACAAAAACAAGTCCAGATTCATTCATTCTGTCGTGTGCCATGAAAGAGATAGGATCCATTTGTCAGAGTTTAGACAGGTCTGACTCTTTACTTATATAGATTATTTTAGAGCCATCCTCCCTTCTAGCACACACACGACCCGATTTTATCCAGGCATACTTGTATCCCTTACTTTCACACACTTTCTTGGTCAGACTCAGCATACGCTTACATCGTCTTGTTGAGAGCTCCGAAATGTATATCTGACTCTTGACCAGCGACACACCCAGATCCTTTGTATTAAGTTTATCAGATCCATTCTTATTGACAGTCCTATAAGTCTTGACTACATTCAACATGGTGTTCCTGTATGCTTCGTCCTTGAAAGTCACAATTATAGGCCGGGGATTCTTCTGGGAGGATTTGACGGAAGCTTTCGATATCTCCGTTACGTATTCTGGGAGGCAGTTAAAATTTATTGTACTGGTCACCTTGCTCCATATTTCGTCAATGTTCTCTTCGGGAGATTCAGGACGTCCTCTTATTTCAATATTCCTTGTAAGACTCTTCGACTCAAGCAGGTCAATCTTTGCCTCCAGAAACTCAACACTCATTTCCAATTTTTCGTTTTTTACTTGAAGAGATTCCATATCTGAAGTCCTTTTCTCACACAAGGCAACAACCCTATCACAAATTTCAACATATTTTGATGACATGAAGGACACCGATTTCATGACTTCCTCATTTTGCCGTTTGATGCCCAAATATAAGATGTTGACTTCCTCGAATTTCTTGTTAATCAGATCAACAATCGAGTTCTTGAACTTGTTTAGTTCAGTTGACAAAAATTCATTTCCCATCACTACGGAGTCTTGCTCAGATTTTTTGCTTACAATTTTGTTTTTTTCGGGCTGACAGTACTCATTACTCTTGCACTGGCAACATTGCCATGTTGACAATTGAGTTTTGACGAGTTTTTTGAATGATGTTAACGTATAGTTCTGACATGAATAATGAAAAATACTGTCGCAAGTAGAACATCTAAGCACCATATCTTGCTTAATGTTTTCTTCGCACTTAAAGCAAGTTAATTGGGACATTTTGCAGCGATGTTTTGCTTCACAAAATCTAACTCTTACTGATATATACTAACAAGTAGGTAGATTCACACTGACCTGTCAAAATGTACAGTGGGAACAAATTATCCGATCTGATACACAACAGAATATTTCACGTATTTCACCTGCTTCTTCTATTAATGTTTATTTTGTTCTTGACAAGAAAGTTGATTTAAACTGTTGCTATTTTGTAACTTTTAACAGAGTTGATATAATTTTAGTGTTAACGATTTGACAACCGGAAACGGAAATGTGTTAATGATTTGACAACCGGAAACGAAAAATAAACCTAGGCTTTTAATTGAATAATTGACAAATAAACCTTTTGTATTGTATTGAAGTGATAGCCTTGTATCGGATATAGTATCGGAAAATTTGTATCCAAAATCGGATAATTTGCAATCCGGATCAAAATACAAATCCTGGATGACATCAGTTACCGTGCAATACAGGCGTACTGCATCAAAAGGTGGGTGTACTATATTTGTGTACTGCTGTAGCTGCTGTTTTCAATACTATAGCTATTGAAAGGTGGGTGTTCTATATTTGTGTACTGCTGTAGCTGTTGTTTTCAATACTATAGCTATTCAAAAGGAATAAATTAGTAAATTTTACTCCAGTTCGCTTAATAAAACTTAATTAATCCTAGATCAAACATTTGTTGAGTGTATAATAAAAATAAGAACATACATGTTGGGATAGGCAGAGATAACGAAGCGCCAGATTTTTTATGTTGACACATTTTCTAAGCCTCTTCCACATCCATACACCTTCGATTTCTCTGACTTTCTATATTGCCCTCTTCCAAAATATCTTTCACTAGATTCAAACATACTTTCTTTGGCATCCTCTCACACGCATTCCACCTTTGCACTATATAACATATTTGTTGTTTTAGTATTTATTCATTCATAATTTCCACATGCCCAAACCATCTTATAGTACTCTTTTACATCTTAGTTAACACATAACCATTTAGTTCACATTCATCCTTTATCCTTTCATTCCGTATTCTGTTATATATTTTCCCCATGTACTCTTCTTAGTGCGCGCATTTATTCAGTATTTACTCAACTTCTATCAGTCTTTCTCCACACCCATCTAAAATATGTGTGGTAAAATTGAACGGGGACAGAAGAACTCCCAGACCAGGATTATACGTATGGTTGGTTACTGGTGTTAACCTATCTTTGCATCGAAAATTGTTTTTCACAGTCATCAAAAAATATGTTACCAATTCCAAACGTTAATAAAACAATCTGTGAGTGCGTTGTCTCAGATAATTATTCTGAACGTACAAACCAAGGCTATCCCGGACAGTTGGGTTTATCAGATGACCTCTGTTCAGGTAAAAAAGTGAATACCCAATCACAAGGATCTTCCACTACGAAATAGCATTTCCAGTAAAAATAAACAAGGATAACCTGGGATATTATGCATAATCTCTTATGTACAGACCGTAAAACTCTCCTAAACTATATTATAAGGGAGTGCATAACGAGTGCTTTTATGTAATCATCTTTAATATATATTTGAGCATTAATTATCTTTCTACAGGGTCAGTTTTTCCTTAATACCAGCCGAAATAACTCAATTCATTAGTTAAGACCACTTAACTAGACGGTTCAAATTCTGATACCAGTATTGTATGTTTCCCAGGGGATACATTCCAACAAAAGTTCGGTAGTAAAATATCATCTTCGCAGCATTACATTTTTGAATTATTAAAAAAGAGGTTATTAAGTGTTACTATACAAAGTGAGGTGAGATAAAGTATTTAAGTAAGACACAAACACTATAACTATTATAGTGAATAACGTTTCTAGACTCTACCAGACCAGTGCAGCCGGTTATACTGCTTTTGTTGTTTGGATATACGAGTATATCACGATAAATGAATGCTTTGTGTTTTAAACATAAGGATGCAAGCAAAACTGAGAAGTGATTTAAAGTGTTGAAAGTAAGATAAATGCAATAAAAATTAGAGCGTTAATAAGGCCTTGTGGAAAAATAATGTATAAGATAATAGAAAACGAGGAAGTAATACGAATCGAAAGAAGGTGCAGTTCTTAAATTGAAGAAAGGACTATTATATGGTTCGGTATCGTATAATAAATTTATGATAAAACATCAAAAATAATCTATACAAGTAGTACAGAAGGTACAAACAAAATATTTGGGAGTATCTAGAAATACTCTTGAAACACGTGGCACAACCAAATGAATTATATTTAAAAAAGAGGAAGAGTAAAAAGACTTTGTAAAAGGAGAGTTTGCGCATCGTACATCGACAAAATGTGTGGTAGAATTGAATGGATTGGAGCTTCCTGCCTGTCCCAATAGGGACAAGGCGTGATGGTGAAGATGAATTCATCTTTTAGGAGGATACGTTCAATAGGGCTTGTTTAACGCACTGGTAGTTTTTAAAATTCCATACCTCTAGTTATTGATCGAATGTACCGTCATATCTTTAAATACTTTGCCGACCTTTGTGCCCAACTGCTAAGATGCTTTACTTCTACCTGTGGATTTTAAATTCGTTTTCCATAAAAAAGGTTTCCCAGTCTAGGAAAAGAGTTCAACAGGTAACAATAATTCAACATGTAATAACAATAATAAGGCTTTGACGACCTTCGTGCCCAGCTGCTAAGATACTTAACTGTGGATTTTAAATTTGTTTTCCATAAAAAAAAAGCCCCAGTCTAGTAAAAGAGGTCGTCAGGTAACAATAATCGTTCGTATCGAGTACGTGTGCGAGTGTTATCTCTTCGCGTTGTCTCTTCACGTGATGTCTACGTCAGTGGTTTTATGCCCGAAAGCTCGATTACTGGAATTGAAGATAATATTGTTTTTCGGTAACGCTCTTCAACGTCTTCAAAACACAAATTCTGTTATATTGAAGGGACTACCGACATAAGATAAAAAGTTCAAGAAAAAAATCACAATAAGAATATATAATATACAGTTCTATCAAGTGTGGGTGTAGAGTGTAAGAATGAGAAGGTGGGAGCTGCGGCCTATTGATTAGGAACCATCTCGCATTTGTATGTTACACATGCTAAGACATATTTGGTGAAAAACACCGAGGGAAGAATAGCTTCAGACGACCTCTGAAGCTTTTTTGTTACATGATGTTAGCACGTTCGGCCTAAGTGGAATGTAAATGTTGTGTTTATAATATATAATCCACTTTATGGTTGAGACTGGCGAAGTTGACTAAGAACAAGCCCATACGATAAAAAGTGTGTCGTTTTCGGAACGTTGGCATTATAAGCCACGCTACGTATACAACACATCGAAAGACCTTATAAAACTCATATTTTCTTCAAATTCCTATAATATGTCCGCATAGACCAGGTTTTATAAAAAAATATTTATAGTTTTCTCATAAATTCAAGTGTCTCCCAATATTCTCCAGCTGCCATTTATTTCCCGTGACAAATCGCGGCATTTTCCCTTATCTCTTACTTGATCTTTCCTCTTTCCTTTCTTTCATATTTTATCCCTCTTTTTTTATATATTTCACACCGTTTCGATATTTTTACTATCATTTAAGCTTGAAAATTTTGCCTGCAAATAATATTCCTGAGCATTTTGAGGTCAAAAGTAAATTGTTAATTTATTTTTAAATAATCGTAACTAACTGTATATCAACTGTGTTTTATTGTTAAATTTTTATATTTTCGTAATCATTTCGAGTTTTAAACTTGCTTAGTTATGTTTTATTTTAATTGTTTTATTTGGTGTTGTTATATTTCTTTTTCCTTTTTTAAAAATTAGGATTATTTTGTAAGAATTAAATTAAGCACTTACTTATTTTTTAAATGAATTTGCAAGGCACATTGTACCGGTGATGAAAAATATAAATGAAATACCTGTTTTTTTTATTATTTTTAATATCAGATTATAAGGTAAACTCTTAGGTGCAGCAGTTTCAGACCTGAACGAGTAAATCATGTATAAACAGATACTTTTTCCATAATAGCCTAGCCTTTCCAATTTTTTTTTCATCCACTTTGCACGGATTTCTCCTGTTACACAAAAAAGTCTGCTTCTAGTGTGAGCTTATTCGTTAGGAAGAATATCAGCCAGGATTCTTCTCATACTGCTAGGCAGTACCGAGAATATATCAACCGTGTCATTCAGTTTGCTCAATATCTCTATACCACGCGTGACTTAGTGTGTAGCCATGATATTCGTCCTGTAAGTTGGTCAAAGAATGTTACATCTTGAATATGGAAGACGTATGTGTGTGTTTTGATTATTGTGTGCAACCTGTTGTACTACGACAATCACAAAACATTTAAAGCTCAAATCCAATATTCTAATTGTAAGAACATCCAATATGGTAGACAGGTTAAATCTCATTCAGCCTTTCATTAGACTGAATTTTAATACCGTTATTTTTGTGTTGTTTTTAATAGTGATATAAGATATTATGGCACAGAAAAATAAAAGCTGCAAAAAAAACACAAAAATTTAGATATCAAACGATATAAGATAAAAACCAGTTCGGAATTGAACCCACTTACGAGTACTTGGCATACTAGTAGATGCCAATAATCGTTAGACCAAGACCGTCAACTGGCACATGAGCGGTAACTTAAGAAATATTGATATCGAATTTATAAATATAGGTTTATCGACAGCAACATAATATGTTCATATTTAAATACATTAAAAAAAAACACATAATCGTATATCTCAAGATAAAAAGTAAAAATTACATTCAAGAGAGAAGGTATCAAAAGCGGTGACCAAGAGAGGTTTCTATGATTATTTAAAGGGTCTTTCAAATTGAGCGGTTTTTTTATTCCAATTTTTTTAAATTCTTGAATAAAACACACAATTTGCTTCGGTTTCAAAAAACTTTTTATTCGTCATTGAAGTATAATGTATGACATTTAAAAACAAAAAAACACTATTCGCTAAATGTCCACCTCCTGCAGCTCCACATATGTAAATAAATAAATAAATACAGGTTTATTGATAGCAACATAGTATGTACATAATACATTTAGATATATTTCAAGAACACATAAATTGCAGAGAATACATTAAAAAACAGAAGCTATCAAAAGGTCTGGGCCCATCTAATAACATCCCTCCGGCCAAGATAAGATACACCCCACCAATATAGGGCGAGCCCAGCCACGGGGACATCAGATGTTGTTCAGCCCACACCCTTAAACATGTAGAATAAGAAGAAAAAAAACACAGAAAATAAATAGATGTCCACTCTTTTGTTAAAAATTTCGATGACATTTTGGCAAAATTGCGGTTCTAACTCATCAATAACGCGAATCATTTCGTCCTTGAGCTCAGGAATTGATCGGGGGTCATTATTATAGACCTGGCTTTTCATGTGACCCCAGAGAAAATAGTCCAACGGTTTCAGATCACATGATCTTGGTGGCCAATTAACATCACCGTTTCCGGAGATTACAATACATAAAATAATTCTCAATTTGAACGCGTTGTTGTATTTATAAGACTCCACTTTTATAAATATCATACATTACACTTCTCAAATGTCACAAGACCCAGGCAAGTTCACGATGCCATCTGTGTTTTATCCAAGAATTTAAAAAACAACTCAATTTGAAAGACCCTTTACCTTATTTTCCGAGACTTACCCATTGCATAGACTGGCACGTCTTCCGCACCGTGTGTGGACCACTGTCTGGGAGCTGCAGAAGCGTGTATCCTATTGCTGTCAGATTGAGCATCCCCAGTCTTCACGGTGGGGTCCTGTGCTGACCTAACGCTGTATCCCGGCCCTGTCCCATACAGTATACTTGTGTAGGGTAGACCGTCGATGTCTGATGGCTTCACGTCGTTTCCTGACAAAACAAAAGAGATTTTGACATTAACAAAATATTCAAAGAGGTCAAAGTTGGAAGCATGGATGAGAAGATATATGTATGATGAGTATATATGAATGCGGAGGAGGCGAATGTTGTGCGCTTTGATACATTTTTTGGATAACTGTTCTCTCTGCCTGCCTTACAAGGGACTTAGCGTGATGATATACAATAATAATAATATTGTAATTTGTTTTATCAAATTTCTTGAATCTTCGAAAAGACTGTAGTTTCACTTTGTGGTGCCATGTTTTACGTAAAAGGATAAATAAGTAAATAAAAAACTTATTCTGTATTTTTGTGTTCACCACAGGTTTATTTTGGTTAACAACCGTTTTCGAAGACCACCATCTTCATCGTCAGGTGAAAATAAACTAAATTGTTAAAAAATATAATATAAGGGGGACGAGTTAGGGGAAGAGAAGTGTTTTATCAAACACTGTTTATTTCACTTTTTGTGACGGTATAACCCTACCGGTTTTAAGGCTTTTACCTCATCATCAGGGAGCACAAACAAGACTAGGATCTTATGGCACGGAGTCTTGTGTGTGCTCCCCTGATGATGAGGGGCTAGCCTTAAAACTGGTAGGGTTATATACCGTTACCAAAAGTGGAATAAACCGTGTTTGATAAAACAAATTACAATGTCTTTAAACTTTCACAATGTTAATGCCTTAACTATAAACAATATGTAAAAGAAATTAAGTCCTAAGTTTGTAAATATAGTTCAATTTCTGACAGTAGCATGTGGACACTGAGGTATAGCAAAAACCCTTACGCCTTGTAGTAAAAAGTATATAAAAATTTGGATACTTATACCGCATGTAAGACACTAATCCTGTAAGCAAGTCTTTGTTCAGCGATCCGATGTGGAGTAAGATAGTGGTAAGGACAAAACTGAGATGGTTGGATGGTGTGACAGAGAACTGCCGCACACTGGGTATAACCAATAGGTAAAAAAATGTTGCTGAAGAATATCAATCCTGCAGGCATTCGAGATGCATCCTGTGTTGTAAGACTGGCGATGATGATGAAGTCAAGTAACAAATGCAATAAGGCACTTATACATATATTCGTATATGTTTTCTAACTGTCGAGTATCAAAGAGTACACAGAACAGAATACGTGGAGTGACGTTGTATTGGGTGTTAACATAAGTTGTGTCCGTTTTTTTTTTCAATTTAAAAATGAGCACCAAAAGTAAAACAAAGTAGAAAAGGTTATACGTCATTCGAAAGAAAATTTTTATGCTCTACAAGATGTTGTGTTTGTTTTTACGTTATTTGATAACATACTTTCAAAATGAAATGTAAAGTAGACGAAAGTAAGCATTTTCGACACCTCTTTCTATTCGCGTTCAATTGAGGGAATAAAGCTGCCAAAGCTGCTCGCGATATTTGCAAAGTGTACGGTGAAGATGCTATAAATTAAAGGACAGCTCGTCGGATGGTTTTTGCGTTTCAAATACGGTAATTTCAACCTGAAAGACATGGAGCGTTCCGGACGACCAGTGGACTTCGATGAGTAACGCGTAAACCATATTATTCATGAAGATCCCCTTCAAACCACCGTCGAATTGGCCGAGCAGATGAATTGTAGTCATATGACTGTATACCGCCATCTTAAATCAATGGGAAAAGTCCAGAAGTTCGTCGCTTGGGTTTCACATGTTTTGAGTGAAAACAACAAAAATCAATGTTCGACAATTTCTGCTGGTTTGCTCGCGCGTCATCGAGCTACGCATGGCCACAAGCAAAGGTTCCTTTACCGCATAATTACTGGTGATGAAAAATGGTTTGAAAATGGTGATGAAAAAGGTTTGATTCATTTTTAAAAAAAATTCTTTCGAATAACGTATAACCTTTACCATTTTATTTTACTTTTGGTGCTCATTTTTAAATTTGGAAAAAAAACGGACTAAACTTATGTTAACACCTAATATAACAAAATATGTATCATATAAAGCAATAAGGGGTGCATGTTATCTCAATAATTATGTATTAAGAGAGATAAAAAATCATTTTGTGATAGTTTGGGCATGTACAACGAGTAAAGCCTAATACAAAAAAATACACTGCAAATGTGAATGGTAGGCATGCTAGAGAAATGTCACGGAAAACGTAGTTCGATCAAATAAATAATATTTTAAAGAAATACATGTAAAAACGTGTCACGATAACCAAATCACACTGTAAGATAAGCAAATAACATAAGATCCTGAATAACATCGTGAAACCACCAGGAGGAGTGTTGGCAGATCTTAGATACAATATTGTAATGATATTCGGAAGGTAACGGAAAGAACTGGGTGAATATTGCGGGAAAAAAAACATTTGGAAGTCATTGAGGGAGCATTTGAGAGTAAGATTTTTTTATTCTATTAAATGAACTGGTTTTTTTTAAGGTTTGTTGTAAGTTTTGTATAATATTTAGAACAGATAACTTGGCAAAATTGCCCAACCGTTTTCGTCAATAGTTCTAGCTACAACATACAGGACGGCCCAGAATAAAGTGCAATTTATTTTATTTATTACTCAACAACGTATAAAGGGGGAAGAAGGCAAAAAAATTCAATCGCTTGATCGATTTTAGTTATTTTAGTTGCTATACGAGGCAATAGCGCGCGTTTTGCATCCATAGTACATTGATCAAAAAGCTTTAGGACCGGCCACCGTGTGGCACTGTCAGTCACCCGAATGGAATTTTTTTTTTGCTAGGTTACTACATCTGCCATTGACACTTCCTTCCGTCATAGCTTGACATTTGTAAAAGTTACGCTGTACTGAGTACATCTACCTTTGTGCGTGTTTTCGATTTTTTACCAGTTTGAAAATGGCATCAACTATGCATCAACGAGTTTTCATTAAATTTTGTGTGCAAAATGGATTTAACGGTCCGCAGACCTTGGAAATGTTGAAGAAGTGTTTCGGCAACGATACTCTTTCGAGATCAAACGGTTTTTGGTGGCACGAACACTTCAGAAGTGGTCGTGAGTCGGTCGAGGATGACGAACGCAGTGGCAGGCCTTCGACGTTGAAAACCGATGAAAACATCGATAAAATCAAAGAAATGTTAGCCAAAACCCGCAAATTGACCACCAAAGAGCTGGCAGAGGACTTGGACATCGCTTATGGACATTTTGGTTAGTGATTTGGGCCTCAGACGTGTCGCTACAAAACTGGTGCCAAAAGACCTCAATTTCATGCAAAAAAAGGACCGCGTTGAAATCGCGAAAGACATAATTTCCAAGGCTGAATCCGACACAACATTTATCAAACGGATCATCACTGGAGACGAGACGTGGATTTATGAGTATGACACGCAATCCAGACATCAAGCGAGGGAATGGCGCGCACCGAATGAGCCGAGACCGAAAAAACCACGTCGTTTTCAGTAAAAAAAGAAGGCGATGCTCACGGTTTTTATGAATCACAACGGTGTTGTGCATCATAAATTCTTGCCAGAAAAACAGACAGTCAACAAAAAGTATTATTTGGGTGTTATGAGACATTTACGTGAAGCGGTTCGCCAAAAAAGACCGGATTTGTGGACAAACAACTCGTGGATTTTGCACCACGATAACGCACCGTCGCACAAAGCGATCCTTATCCGTGAGTTTATGACCAAAAACAACACAAATACCACTCAGCAGCCTTAAAATTCCCTTGATCTGGTTCCCTGTGACTTTTTTCTGTTCAACCGACTTAAAAAACCGCTTCGCGAAACGCGTTACAGCACCCGAGAGGATGTCATGAAAAAATCGAAGACGGCTCTGATGGACATACCGAAAATTGAGTACCAGCGGTGTTTCGAGGATTGACTCAAGCAATGGCGTAAGTGTGTTGCAGTCGATGGGGATTACTTTGAAGGGAACCATATCGATTTTGATGAATAAACTTGTATTTTGGATTTTATGAATAAAGTCCTAAAACTTTTTGATCAAGGTAGTACGTTTTTTTTTCGAAAACAATGGTTCATACGTAACTGTTAGACGATTGTTTCTAGTTTATCGTCAGTGTCCTAGCATCAAATTAATTAAACAGTTGACTAGAAGATTTGAAGAGAATGGTTCCACGTTGAAATTTAGACTTTGAGGTAGCCCGCGGAATTCTAGAACATAGCGAAGTATAGAGCAAGTCAATGAGTCTGTGCGCGTCAATCCAATACTACTAACTCGCATCTTTCATCAATATTAGTGATATCGCGTACGATCTTGTAACGAACGTGATCACTTGACTTTAAAATCCATCCCCATGAAATTCCACTTGTTCAGGATTAAAATAAGCAGACTTGGCAACAAGGTTTGGTTTCGCGGCTAAAATGTATCAAAAGTTTTCTGGTTTTAACTAGAAACAATCATCTAACAGTTACGTATGAACCATTGTTTTTGAAAAAAAAACCGTACTACCTTGATCAAAAAGTTTTAGGGCTTTATTCATAAAATCGAAAATACAAGTTTATTCATCAAAATCGATATGGTCCCCTTCAAAGTAATCCCCATCGACTGCAACACACTTACGCCATTGCTTGAGTCAATCCTCGAAACACCGCTGGTACTCAATTTTCGGTATGTCCATCAGAGCCGTCTTCGATTTTTTCATGACATCCTCTCGGGTGCTGTAACGCGTTTCGCGAAGCGGTTTTTTAAGTCGGTTGAACAGAAAAAAGTCACAGGGAACCAAATCAAGTGAATTCAAAGGCTGCTGAGTGGTATTTGTGTTGTTTTTGGTCATAAACTCACGGATAAGGATCGCTTGAGCCAATCCTCAAAACACCGCTGGCACTAAATTTTTGATATGTCCATCAGAGCCGTCTTCGATTTTTTACTGTATACTATTTTCAGCCGTCTTGTATACTATTTTCAGACGGAGCACTTATTCCTTTGAATATTTTTGCTCAAAAGCAAAATTGCTGCTACTGAAGTTATAAAAAGCTATTACTAAAACACCAGAGACCACTCAATTGTGCACTAGTAACAGTTTGGTCAGCTACATCAGCGTCGGGAATCATTGATTCTTATTTCTATGAGGACTCTCGAGGTCAAGCAATTGCACTTTGTTCTGAGTGTTACATTAAACGCTAAGAAATTTTAAAATTGTGGCATTTACAGGGTGCAATCTGGGAATGTGGTTTCAATACGATGGATCCACTTTTCACACATCTAATAACAGTTTAGATGTGGTTTAAAACGAAGCAATTACATTGTGTGACCATCACGAAGACCTGATTTGTCTTCAGTCGATTTTTTGTGAGGATACTTTAATAAAAGTCGAGTGTATACAAATAATTCAACATTTATCAAGAAATCAAAGTGATACCTTGGAAAACATATAAACACGTGCTTTAATTTTTTTTCTCATGCCAGATTAGACGAATGCAGTCAACGCGATGATTGTCTTGATTCCAGGTATTTTTGACCTGGAAAGGAGCATTGGTCATGTTGATAATTATTTTCGAATAAATTTCCAACTTTTTTCAATATGTTTGTATTTATAAAAAATGAAAATAATACCATTGTTTTATTAAAAAAAATCAAAAGAGAACTTTACTCTGGGCCATTCTGTATAACAAATTCATGACCTGGGGTATAATGTTTAATGCTCGATGGTCCTTCATTACCCATATTTAACGGTATATGTGATAAGGCTATGAGAATACTGGAATTTATTTTGAGGAAATCCGAGAATTCTCGTTTAATTTACACTGGTATACTTCACTGGTATGTAATCAGCTTGAATATAATTCCACTATTTGGTACCCTTGCTGTGATGTTCGTATACGCGCGGTTGAAAGGTGCAGCATACATTTTTTAAATTTATTAATTTTAAATTGGGCATTTGTATAATTGACATGAATTATAGCTTTCTCGAACAAACATTGGATTTATTACCCCTGAGCAAAAAAAAATAAATGAGGTGAGATACGGGCAGATATGTATATATTTTTAATTTTTGTATTTTTTTACTTGTATACTTCTTTACTTATTTATTACTTTAACGATTTTATTGGTATTTGGTTTTATTTAATCATAAATGACAATTTTTTTAAATATAAGATTATTTTTTAAATATTGTAAGCACTCACTATATTTTTTTAAATAATTACAAGGTACATTGTGCTGGTGACAAAAATCAAATTATTTTATTAAAGAAATTAGTCTAAGTCGCAAGGTTTCAATACCTTACTTTAAAATTTAGAGCATATGATGTCTGACTTTTTAATGTAGATTATGGAATTTATGATTAGAAAATATAATAGTATTTAGTATTAAAGTCGGACTCTGGATTCGGACCTGATTTTCGCCTAAACCTGAATGCCTTATCACACATATGTACTCGTGTGAGATGTGAAAATAGAATAATACAAAATTTCAAGTTTCATGACTTTTAAAAAGGGGTATTGAAATACAAGAAGGTGGTAATTAGCCTGTTTGCAGGTCAAAAAATAATGGTAATGTTTGATGCAATGTTTCTATGAAAAATAAAATTGTCTTTGAAAAGTTATATCAAATATATTGTATCTCTCAATGTTCCAGACATACCGTTTCGTTCTAGCAGAGTTTTCAGGGAAGGGGGCCATAAAAAAATAATAGATTTTTCTCGACCCTTGTGCAATTGCATAGATTGGGGAACGCGATAGATGTGGACAGTTTCAATTTCTCGATGGGATAGCTATAATTGAAAATGTCTCAGATTTCTCAATGTTCTTTTTTTATTAGATTGAATATGATAAATTCAAAACAGCCGCATGGTTTCAATACTAACTTTAAAATTTAGAGCATAGATTGGACATGATAAAGAGCATAGATTGAACATGATAAAGATCATAGATTGAACATGATAAATAGCATAGATTGAACATGATAAATTCAAAACAATTTTTAATAAAAACAAAATTGCACATATTGTCTTTTTTACTGTTTCATACGTATAATATTTTTCGTTTCATTTATGTGTTCAAGTTAAGATGTTTTTTTAAATATTGTTATTGATTTCCGTTTTTGTAACATATATTTTTAATTTCAGTTTTTGTTGTAAAATTTGCATCGAATTCCTGAGTAAATTAAAAATTAAAAAATCAACACATACCGTCCACGCTTAATCCATATTGACAAAGACACAGGAAACAGATCTCCATGTTTATTTATCTATCTACAGTTCTTGCTTAGTCCCCAACATCTCTTAACGCATGCGCTCTAGGTTCTTGCTTAGTCCCCAACATCTCTTAACGCATGCGCTCTAGGTTCTTGCTTAGTCCCCAACATCTCTTAACGCATGCGCTCTAGGTTTTTACACTTTAGCTTCTTCTTAAGTTAATTTTTTTTCAAATACTTTCTTCCCCTCTTTTGCCGGATAATTTCTTCAATGTCCATTCAAAGTAGACAAATATAAATATTTATTTTGTTATTATTCTCAACTTTTTCTCTTAATGTGGCCAAACCATCTCAAAATTGCTTTCAAACTCTACTTAAAACATTAATTTCTTTCAATAGTTATCCTTTATCTGATCATTTCTTACTTTATCAAATATTATAACACCAGATGTTTTATACAAAGCACGTATTTCTAGCGCACATATTATACTTTATGTGCGCTAAAATGTGCTATACATCAAGGTTGGCACCTGTAAGCCATTGTACACAGTCGATTAAATAAATCGATGAATTTTGTTACATCAATTAGTTTTCAAGACTTATAGCGAAATCATCTATTTGTTTGGGTTTTAAAAAAAAATCTGAGCCGAGAATATTCAGTCTTAAAACAGATATGTTTTAAAAAAACATTCTGAAAAATAAAATAAAATTAAAGTTGCTTATTTTTAGTTTATGTGTAAAAATCAAATGACTTGTGTAGGTTGTACAACTTTCATTCTTATAAAAGAACCCGTTTATAAGTATTAAGATCTAATTTATCTTAATTTCATTAGAATAAACTTAAATTAGGGGTGATTCACTAAGTTGGAGAATTTGGGAAAACAAACATATTTAAGTGGGCGTCATTAAAAAAATCGTTATTTTTTTATGGTTCTGAACAAACATTTCGTAAAATAATTGGTTAAGTGAGAATACTGTAACCTACTTTCTAGTATATTTCTGTAGAGAATAAGACAAACGGTGCACTTAGAATTGTATTTGTCAACAAAATAATAGTTGCATTTAAAAAAATTTAAGTACACAGTCGTGTATTAGTGACCACCTTGATATAAGGGAGGGTGAGAAGATGCGTGAAAAAATCGTGCTTTGAGAATAATATCTACCATAACAATGTGTTGCAGAGTTAGCAACGACTGGATTTAAGATAAACGTTTGCTAGGGTCGGATATGATAAGTAAAATTAATGAAATAATCTAGAAATAGTTTACACATATTGTGAACATATTTGTAAGACTAACAAAACCAATTTAAAAATCTGGAATGAATGGCGTACAAGGAAGAGATAGGATAAAGATTTTTTTTATGAATGGAGCTGGAATTTTTTTGACTGAGGGAAGTTAAAAAGCATGAGAAACAAAATATCACGTATGGTGAGATGTATGAGAGAAAAAATATTACAAAATAAATATATTTAACTTGAGTGTAAGTATAGTAATGTAGTAAGTATGGGCAAAAATTTGTTTTTTTTTCGCATCTTGATAATAATAAATATTTCAATAACTATCCTAAATTTGGGTAATGGAGAATAGTTCTCATTCAAGACGTGGTTTATTGAATAAAAATACAAAAAAAACTTGTGATTGAAAGACACATATTATTCGTTTTCTTATAATGAAATACTAATTGACATCTATATGTGATTATTTTAGATAACGATTCAGATCTTCAAGGATTAAATAGTCACGAAACAATGAACTGCATTGGATGAGAACAATACAAATGGCATCATTATTAACCTGTTCACCGCGTTAAAAATCAAATTCCACGAATCCTGTGCGCGGCACAATTTCAGCGTTTTTTAATTTCTAAGTTTAAACACATATTTTGTTTAGAACCACTGATATTTAATTACAACACCAAGTAAACATGACACTTAAGTAATTTTCTGATAGTAAATAATAGTCATTACTCTTAAGGAGACTCATTAAATAAAGGAGATAAACTTAACATTACGTAAAATAAACAAAGGAATGCTACGATCAAATCAATGCTTCATGACACTCACCCAATCAAATGCATATAGCACTAGTAATGTTTATTTACGTAAGAGAGACTCATCGCAGGACTCAATCCGCGCGACAGGTCGTTATTGCTGGAAATTTTGAGAAACCAAAAAAAAACGGCGCTCTGTTTATTCAACAATATCTCATAAACTAATATATTATTTGACAAGGTTTTCAGAGATGTCGCTAGAATAAAGATTATTTTAAATTTTAGTTTAATTTTTATTCCGGGTTTGTGTCATTTTTTTTAAGTATTTGTGATTTGAAACTTGGATTGTCGTCAGATCACAGGCGTTTGTGCTCCCCGCGGGGAAAGAGTTAAAGATTAAATTATTAAAACACTTTAGATTATTTGAAGTTATATTTTTTTTTTGACAAAACACTTACCCAGTATGGGATGGTCTCGTGGAGCGCCATGACCTCCAATGGTCATAACATGTCCATGGTCCGCGGTCACAAGTAGAAGATCAGCTCTTGCTATGGAAGCTCTCACAGCAGCCTCCATTTGAAGGGTCTCTTCAAGAGCTCTGTATGGATTGTTGTAGTGATGAGCGTGGTCAATGCGACCTCCCTCTACCATCAGAAAAAATCCTTTGGGATTCCTTTCCAGAATGTTCAGGGCCGTTGTTGTCATTTCAAGAAGTGTTGGATCTGATTTTGGACCTGGCTCTCGATCTGATGTGAATCCCATGTGAGAATATTCGAAGAGACCTAGGAAGTATAAAAACCAAAGATTATACTTTATCTCTGTTTAGGAATATGTTTAATATAATAAAGGTTTATAAAATATTTGAATATTAATAAACCTAACATTTTGCCTAATATTGATTTCCGTACTCCTACTAGAAACACACGGAACCTTTCATTATCCAAACGCGTCAATATCAATTTGCTAACGATAGTTGCATGTTGTAATGCACCTTTAGCGGAATGGTTCTTATTGGAAGAGATGATGATGGTTTGTTGATAAATAATAAAACACGTTAGATCGCAATGCGGAAAGAGAGTCTGTCCAATTTTATTAGTAACGTAGGTATTTATATATTTTTAGAATGCGCGCGAGAACGCGCTCGCGATATGCCTACGTCTCGCTTCTGTGAATGCAAAACGATTAATTGTTGTATGTAGGTAACAATCTATTTACGGAACCGGCGAGACAGCGTGGTGCGTTCTCTCTCTAGTATGGAGTGCGGTCCGCTCGGCTATGGAATGAATGGCCGGCGGGTGACCTTCGGACTTGTTTACTTAGATTTATCGAGGAATCCGAAGGTCATTTCATCGGTCATTGACCGTATGTATGAATACCCACAGTATCCAAGTGTGCGACCGCCACACACCAATACTGATAATGTAACGATTGAGTAACGCCATATCTGTATTGGTAGACTTTTTTAATGTCATGGGCTAATATATATGAGTGCATTTGTCTCGTTTTTAAAATAATTTATTGTATGATAAATGGTCTTTCAAACTGAGCGGGTTTTTTAATTCTTGGATAAAACACAGATGACGTCGCAAACTTGCCTGGGTCTTGTGACATTTGAGAAGTGTAATGTATGACATTTATAAAAGTGGAGTCGTATATATTACAATACAATGACGCGTTCAGTTGTTGAATTATTTTATGTATTGTGATCTCCGGAAACGGTGATGTTAATTGCTCAGCAAGATCATGTGATCTGACACCATTGGACTATTTTCTCTGGGGTTACGTGAAAAGCCAGGTCTATAAGAATCAATTCCTGAGCTGAAGGACGAAATTGTGAGTTAGAACCGCTATTATACCAAAATGTCGTCGAAATTTTTTACAAAAGAGTGGTCATCTGTGGAGCTGTAAGAGGTGGACATTTGGCAAATATTGTTTTTTGTGTTTAAATTTCATACATTATACTTCAATGACTAATAAAAAGTTTTTTGAAATCAAAGCAAAATGTGAGTTTTATTCAATAATTAACAAAAAATGAATTAAAAAAACTGCTTAATTTGAAAGACTCTACTTTCCTTGTACGCAGTACAACCTGGTGAGATTGTAAATTCAGAAATAAATGAAATCAATTATGCATGTGTCATTTTGAACCATAGCTTTCTTCCATATTTGTGGAAGCTCATGAATTTCTGTCTTGCAGAATTCCTGTGACTTGTTAGCGAAATGATCTAAGTGGCTTAGGCAGGTGTTTAAATTTGATAAATTTATACTACGTAGGAAATTCTGTTGCCGAGTGCCCATAGAAACGTGTGGTCTAGCGTTGTCGTACAGAAACGCAACGTATTTTCATTGGCAAACTTGGGCTTCTTTTTGTTGATAACTCGGTTCTATTTAGCCAATTGTAAATATTACTTATTGCAAATCTATAGTTTAGTTTGGTGACAACAGCTCATATTATACGATACCCTTCCAATTCTACCAGATCTCCAGCATGACTTTGACCGGGTGCATTCCAACATTTTAGATCACCTGTGTTGGCTCTACTATGCATCAACTCCGTATACAGCAATTTTAATAAGTTTGAGACGTGTTTTTACCATATTTTGAAAGTAAAAAAGCATAATATGACAGAGATGTTATTTTTTTCTGGAGGGTTTAAAATTTCCCACAAAAACATTACGGCTTATCAACCACAACACAATTTTATATAAATGAACACTATAACGTGACCTTTCAAATGACGTATCATATTTTTGTGTAAAGTGGGTGTGAGGTGGGTGTGAGGTGAAAATGGCGATGATATACACCCAAATGGAGAAAACGGGACGAATATATGTTAATAAATATAGGTGTTTAGTCCAGGAAGGTCTTTCGGACTTTCTCCGGCATTTTCTCAATCTTAGATTTTTACTGGTTATTTTCTTTTATCTAAAGTTTTTTTTATGTCTTATAATTTCGTATTTGCGTTGTTCTTGGGAACGATTTTATTTTTCCTTACTCAAGTCTTGTATTGTTACTTCAATTAAATTGATACTTTTCGTGTATGTACTCCTAATTGCTATAATACGTTGCTAATTTTATGCAGCATATTTTGAAATATATAATATGTAAATTGTTTGAACAACATGTGTACTGGGATTTACTAAAATACATCTTAAATGAAACTCCTGAATTCGCAACAAAACAAAGATTGAAGATGTAATAGAGATGAAGAAGACGATGGAGTTGCAATGGGCAGGGCATATAGCTAGAATGTCAAATTCCCGATGGATATCCGAAATAATCCGGTTGTACCCAAGAGGCATAAAGAGGCCCAGAAAACTACCTAAAGTACGCTGGATGAATGAAATAAGGAAGCATGGCATTCGGTTTTGTACACCAACGAGTACGAGTTCAAAACCAAATTGTTTGGAGTCGACATGAGGAGACCTTTATCCAGCAGTGGATCGATCGAGATTAGCAACGATGATAATAATTACATGTGAATTAAAAAATTATTTTTTTTGAAGACTTTGATACGTTTTATTGTCGTTACTGTGAAATATAAAGAACTCTTAAGAGTTTAGATGTTTTTTTTATCTAGTGAGTTTATTGCCATGTGGCAATCTCTTCCAAACAACCAGAAATATGTTTTTATGTGTCCTAAGTGAAAAGCAGACTAGAATCCCATTTTTTGAAAATCTGAGTTCCAGCGGGGATGGAACCCGCAACCTCCGGATCGACAGACAAACGTCTTACCACTAGACCACGGAGGTCGTTAAGAGTTTATTATTTTATCAATAAATAAATGTATATTGGGATGTTAATGGTATTCTTTTAAAACTGCTTATCTATTTCAATGTATTACTGGCTAACTATTTTAATGTTGTCTCAACTATTTCACTTCCCATTTGTCATTATGTAAAATTTGGACTCCTTTTAGGCTTTTTTTTTCTCGTTCTTGCTGACAGCCTGAGGTGGTATATGTGGGTTTACTTTAAAATTTTTATTTTCTGCCATACGTTTTTGTTTTTTTTTTCTATTTATTCTTTAATTTAGATATGCGGGGGTGTGGGATGGAAGCCCCCTGATGCCCTTGCGGTCGGGTTCGCCCTACATTGGTGGGGTGTATCTCGGCCGGGGGAATGTTTGTGGGATGAGCCCGAACCCCTTAGTGTTTTCTCTTTTGAACGTATTTTTTTTTGTCATCTATTTATTTTGTGTGTTTTTTTTATATTCTTGTTCTACGTGTTCAAGGGTGTGGGCTGAAAAACATCTGGTGTCCCCGTGACTGGGTTCGCTCTATATTGGTGGGGTGTATCTTGGCCGAAGGGATGTTATTAGATGAGCCCAGACCTTTTGATAGCTTCTGTATTTAATGTATTATCTGCAATTTATGTGTTTTAGAAGTGTTATTTAAATATATTTTGTACATACTATGTTGCTATCAATAAACCTATTATTTATTTATTTCTTTATTCGAGTTTCTGATTATAAGAAAGATTCACGACCGAAGAAGATGGAGCATACAGTCGGCTAGAAAATAAGTTGTAAAACGTCACAAAATGGATATAATTTTAATTATTTCTTCTTAAGATAAGAGCAACAACTTGCAAAAAAAAAGGAAACAAAAAGTTTTCAGCTCAAGTCTTACCTAATAAATAGTCCACGTTGTTGGTATCTATAGCATCGAACTTCTCCTTATTCCAGACATACTCTGCCCTGAGTTTCCGTCTCTTCTTGTCTCTCAGCCAATCGTCCATGAGGTTCCTCCCGTCCAGCCTCCTTCCTTCTGAAGAGGTCTGCTCTGGATCCCTTGTCACCTGGGGTATCCAGTGCCGACGCCCACCCCCGAGGAGGACCTGTTAACATTGATCATAATAATATATCTAGTGGCGAATTCATGATTCATGGACCCATGATCTTAAAAATGGATTATATCAATATATTTTTAATATGATTTTTTATTTGGTGAATTATTGAAGGTTAATTTTAATAAGTGAGAGTTATGAGAAAAAAAATATTGATTGAAATGAAGAATTTTCGTTTCCGATTTGTATTGACTTTTTTTTGTATAAATACATCTGGCGGATTGGTTTATTTTAAGTAATGAAAATTTCCGATTGATTAGTATTTATTCCAAAATAAGTATCATTTTTTACTTGGTTTAAAATTAGTAAATGAAAATAATAATTGAGTAAAACGAACAAAAATAAAAAGAAAATATATATCTGAAGGAAATTTGTGTAGGAGTAAGCGGCGAAGAATATTTTTCAGAAATAATATTTGTGTAGTTATTTTCTTAAATCACATCTGACTCAACCAAGAGCTGTTCAGCTTCTCCTGGCCTAAGATATTAAAATCATTTTGATAACAATCATTCTCTGTACGTATATGTATTGTATAACATTTTCGTTGCATTCAGTACAACCTGGTGGGCTTATTATCTTATGGCAATGTCTTCCGACCAACTAGAAAGATTTTTAAGAGGATCTTAATTAAAACCAGATTGAAACCCTTTTTTAAACAAAACGATTCTAACAGGAATCGAACCCTAAGCCCTCGGACCAAACTCACACGTTCTACCTACCAAGTAAAATAGGTTATCAATGCATTGGTTTATAATAGGTTTGAGATTTTTTTTAAACCAGCAATAAATTGACGACCTCCGTGGCCTGGTAATAAGACGCTTGTCTGCCGTTGCGGGTTCAATCCCTGCTGGAACCCGGATTTAAAATAACGGGATTCCAGTCCAGTTTTCACTTAGGGCCCATTAAAACATCTTCCTGGTTGGTTGGAAGAGATTGTCACATGGCAATAAACTCGCCAGTTGAAAAACTAAAATAAATTAATTTGTATTTTACGAGGTTGGTTCTAACCGATATCACATAAGTATTTAAATAGGCATATCGGTGGTCGTGATCTAACGGTTATCACTCACACACAGCAAACGAGCGCTCCAGGTTCGGTTCCTGGTAGATTTACTTCCGGACTGGATTTACTTAAAGACCGTTTTACATCTGAATAAATATATGTCTTTTATTTATATGCTGCTTTTTATAAATTATTTCATCCTGTCGAATAACTCACGACTGAGCATCGTGCCTCCCATTATAGCCTCGGACGGCTCCTCTCCATCCATCCCTGTTATCTGCGGTTCGAAGGGGTGTTGTTAGGGGTAGTCCAGTTGCATCTCTCACTAAGTCAGTCCAAAGCATTAGGTTTTTTTTTCTCATGTGCGTCGTCCTTCCACGATTCCAGTAACCACAAACCTCTCCAAGAACTATTCTTGGTCACGAGCAATATGCCCAAAGAATTGGAGGACTTGTCGAAGACATATTGTCAACAATCTGTCGGTGATTCTCAATTATTTTAGAAAAGAGGCTTTAATTCGTCTTGCTGTCTATGGCATTCGCCGCACCACATTTCAAATGTATCTATTTTATGTCTCTCGCTTGCTCTCAGAGTCCAAGTCTCCGCGCCATACATGAATATTACAAAGACGAGAGACTAAATTTGGCGCATTTTTGTAGTGATGCTGATTGTTCTACTCTTCCATATCTTTTACAACTTTGACATCGAATTTTTTGCCATATAAATTATTATAGTCAAGTAAAATAAGGAGAAAATAACGTTATGTTGTTAACTCTTTTTAACGAAATACTAAAATGAGAAGCGTATTCTGCGATGATAATCTAAACTTGAAACTTCGACAATGGTTAGTCAAATGCTACGTTTGATCAATGTTTTTGTATGGAGTAGAATCATGGACCCTCAAAGTTGGTAGTATGAACCGACTGGAAGCATTCGAAATGTGGATGCACCGGAGAATGCTACGCATACCCTGGACGGATATGGTCAGCAACACAAGGGTTCTTCAAAGAGCCAAAGTTGATAGAGAGTTGCTGACTAATATTAAAATCCAAAAGGTGCCCTACTTGGGTCATGTACTTAGTGGAACAAAGTACAAATTACTGCACCTGATCATCCAAGGCAAAATAGAAGGCCGAAGAGGTGTTGGCAGGAAGCGAATCTCTTGGCTCCGCAATATACGTGATTGGACTAGCATAAGAGGCGTTGGAGATCTTTTTTGGGATGCCGGGAACAAAGACGTCTACTCTCAATCGATATTCAACGTTGTGGGGACCTGACATGATACTGGGAAGAAGAAGAACGAAAGGCTGCATCAGATTATACTGCCATCCTAATTTTACATTTGCTCTGTCAAGAATATGTTCTTGATAATGTGCAACATCTTGCATACTATAAACGAATACACGTAAAGGTGTATTCCATGTACAGGATGACTGATAATTTTACTTGATCGTGAGAGATTGCCAATCATTTTAAAAGTTTGGAATGAGGAAAAATCAAACTTGAATCCAACAGGTTTCTGAATAAAATTTTGCTCAAGAAGTGGTTATAGGTCTTCATGGTGATGATGGTTTGATGTATCATCATGCAAATAATATCTATAAAACACTCCAACTATTATACCAAGTCGATTTAAATTTTCCATTCATTTCAACTGGGACTCATTTCTAAGTTCTTGATAAGACGACGAAGAATAATATTTTCCAAACTTAGTCAAAGCGTTCTGCGAAGTTATAGCACAAATTCCTTTAACTTGGTCCTGGGTATATTGAATAAAAAGTGCTTGAACACGATCTACCGCACAGCGTTATAATAGCGACTCTCACTTATACTATGGACGGTTGTTGACAACCAAGTACACGAGAGCTTGATGAAAAAAAAACATTTTAAAATAATCTGATTATAAATGTGAGATGAGGAATCTTGCAATATCACTTAGCACCGATACAAGCTAGGAAAGAGGTATTTTTTACGGGTGTCATCGAGAACAGGATGACGAAGGAAGCATAGATCTTTTGTCACAAGAGTACGGTAATTGCTTTTGAAGCAGATACACAATAAAGTTAACTAGGGGTTTCACCTCTGGCCGCTCCGTGGCCCAACCTCTTATTGATACTGCGCGCTATCTAAGCCTTAAAATTCACCGCCCGTGCACCAAAAACAGAAAACATCAAATAATGATGTGTAGTTACCAAAAACAGGTAACAATTTGTTACATTTAGTATTACATTTCAAGTTATTTTATTAACAATATAATACATTTAGAAATACATTTATACTATTTGAAAAATTATAAAAAAAATATTTAACCCTGTGTTTTTCTGACAGGTGATTCGGTGAGCAGTTTAAGTATTTAAAGTTATTCGGAAATATATATTTGAGTATTCAATATTCGGAGATATATAAATTTCCGAATAAATAAAGTTATTCGGAAATATACGAGTATATTTATGCAATCAATGCATAAATATTATAGAAATATTTAATTATTTTTTCTCAAGAAATATGACAAAACTTTCGAAATATATCTTTTACAACTTTGACATCGCATTTTTTGCCATATAAATTATTATAGTCCAGTAAAATAAGGAGAAAATAACGTTATGTAGTTAACTATTTTTAACGAAATACTAAAATGAGAAGCGTATTCTGCGATGACCAAGGGTTATTTATTAGTGTTGTGTTATATTGGCTATCATGGCAGCAAATACTTGCCAGCAAAATATTTGATAATACGTGTATGTATGTATTTATGAAAGAGTATAATATGTTAACTTTCTTCCTATTAAATGCGCTTTCTTCAAATGAATATTAGATGAAAATAAATAAATATTAATACTTTGCTCCTTTTTATAAAATAATCTTCATTTAGTATATACAATTCCAGTAATAGAACACTCGAGGTATTTATTATTTGCTAACGATTTAAAGGTCGTTAGTAAAATTTCATCTGACGTAGACTGTTTTCTCTTTCAGTCTGACTAGAACGCCATTTGGTAACGGAGTCAAATAAATGGACTTTATTTCAATATTTCAAAATGCAAACTCGTGTCATATTTCAGAACATTGACTCTAGTATTATAAATATATTCTGAAGGTTCTATGATTTAAAGAGTAGAACGCATCACATATTTGGGTTTTAATTTTGACAGTAGGCCTCATTTGGTCCTCATGTTATAAAACTGTGTGAGTTGGCTTATAGGGTATTAGGGTTTGTGATACGAATCTAGAAGTCATTTCTGGGGGAGAGGTTCTTAGGTCCCTTTACAATGCGTTGGCTTGTAGTAAGGTAGTATGTGGAGCATTGGTGCCATGTCCGCGAGGGATTCGTTACTCACAAATGGTCAAGAAAGTGTAAAATATTTTTTTGAGATTTCTCTACTTACGGGAATGAGGTTACTACTCGTGGCTCTATTCCAATAGATATCTTCTTGGTACGTTTGGATACTACCTTTTTAGCGTGAGGAGGGATGTGAAGGATATATATTAAGGTTGTTGACGGGAGCTATACTTAATCCTACTATGTTCGAAACAATAAAATTTTATGATACTGACAACTATTTGAGGTGCCGAAATATTGATCTACTTTTTTTAAACAGGCTTTTCACACAAACTAAGATGATTTATACCATCGAATTCAAGTCAATATGCAATTATATGAGTCTTTTTCTTAAACTTTCTATAGACTCAAGAGTCTGTTACTGCAGAATTATCCAAATGTGATGCTGAGCTCCAGCTATCTCTCCATCGTTTCGGGGGTCTCCCTGGCGGACGCCGTCCACCCGGCACCCCATGCAGAGCTATGTATGGAATTCTTGAGGAATTCATTCTCTGTACATGTTGGTACCAGTATCGTCGACACTGTCGTCCCTATCTGACCACATATTGGACCTCACACACCTCTCGGATTGTGGTGTTCCTTACACGATCACGCAAAGTCTTCCCAGCAATAGCACGTAGAGTTGGCCTATAGGGTATATATAATTATATGATTCAATATAATAAAACTTATTTTAAAAAAAATAACATTCCTACACAATTTAATGTTTCAGATGATAACGCTTCAAAAATTTAACAATCGATCTATAAGTGGAAACGTTCCGCGAAGAAAGAAGAAACGCAGCATTCATTGAACGCGGCAAAGATACGGCTTTTAGTCAATTCAAACCTTTCACGCAGAGGACAACCGTAAAATATATGGTCTATAGTTTCATCATCCAGACCACACTCGCAGTCAGGATTCTTCATAAAACCCATTATGTAAAGATGACTAGCCACCACGCAGTACCCCGTCCGCAAACGACACATGACATTCAGTTCAGTTGAGTTCAATTCAGTTCAGTTCGTTCACACCTCCACGCACACTGTTATGGGGGACAAAATAAGTCCCCATCCAGCGCGATCTACACTAGAAGATCTAAATCTTCTTTATTTTTTATGAGGGCGACGTCACACAGTGCATATTTTTCGTAAGCTTTGTATGTTATTAATTAGGTTTAACCTATATGTGTAAGCTTTATAAAAAAATAAATTAAATAAAAAGATACATTAAAAAAACTATAGTACATTCGATGTTAAGTTTTTTCTTCCTAGCAATACAGTTTAAACTATTTATTTCATATTGTCTAATAATGTATAAAAATGCTCAAAGGCAAATATGCAAACCACAAGATCAGCAAGGCCGACATTTAGAAAAAGGTTACCTATATATGGCATAGTTGTTAGACGCGTGTAGCTTTTCCTTAAGTATCCTGCCATCTCAGGAGCTTCTTTCCACTGCCCCTACTCTAAGGAGTTCCAAAGTGCCATTTAAGGGATTTCTGTCCATCAGAATTTCATGAATGCGGCGCCCTTATGGTGAGATTAAGGCTCTGTGTGGGATACCACATTTCACCGCGTACAATAGACCCAGCGGCGTGGAATCATTTTCGGTAAAAAGCAAAGAGTTTATGATTTTATCCTTCCTTGCCTCATAGATGTTAATGTTTATATTTGAGAAACGCTGGAGGTTGAAATATGACACGTGCAAATATTTAAAAAAAAACCTTAAAATATCATAACATACATACCATCACGCCATTTCCTTTGTCCCTGTCGGGGTAGACAGAGAAGAAAGAGCACCAGACTTTCCTATCTCGACACACATATTTAGCGTCTTCTATTTCCATACACTTTCTCATACAATATCTATGATTTCTCTGACGTTTTATGTTTCCTTCTTTCGGAATATCAATCACTTGATCCGACCATACGTCCCTTGGTCTTTCTTTCAAACGACTTCCACTCGAATTTGTACTATATATCTGTTTTGTTCGTTTTTATTCATTCATTCATTCCACATTCCCAAACCTTCTCACCGTGCTCTTCTTCATCTTACTCAACACATTGGTCTAAAGTTCACTTTCAGCCTTTACCACTTCATTCCGTGTTCTGTCATTCATTATAACTCTTTATTCTTCTCTATGGAGGCATTTTTATAACATGTCGGCTCTTCTTAGTCTTTTTTCACGTCCACGTTCCACCAAAATACTATCGTGGATTAGCATCTAGACAGATTTTGATATTCTCCGGTTCGAGTATATATATATATATATATATATATATATATATATATATATATATATATATATATATATATATATATATATATATATATATATATATATATATATATATATATATATATATATATATATATATATATATATATATATATATATATATATATATATATATATATATATATATATATATATATATATATATATATATATATATATATATATATATATATATATATATATATATATATATATATATATATATATATATATATATATATATATATATATATATATATATATATATATATATATATATATATATATATATATATATATATATATATATATATATATATATATATATATATATATATATATATATATATATATATATATATATATATATATATATATATATATATATATATATATATATATATATATATATATATATATCATCATCATCATCATCATTGTCAACCAGGGTCGATCCACTGCTGGATGAAGGTCTCCCCAAGTTGACTCCAAACAGTTCGGTCCTTTGCTCGCCGATGCCACGTGATGCTGCCATGCTTCCTGATTTCGTCCATCCAGCGTACCTTCGGTCTTCTTCTAGGCCTCTTTATGCCTCTTGGATACCATTGGATTATTTCGGATGTCCATCGGGAGTCTGACATTCTGGCTACATGTCCGGCCCATTGCCACTTCATTCTTTTGCACACCTTTATAACGTCTTCTACCTTTGTTATATTGCGAATCCAGGTGTTTCGTTTACGGTCTCTTTTAGTATATCCTAACATGCATCTCTCCATGCCCCTTTGTGCGGTCTGGAGCTTTTGCGTGTTCTTTACTGTGAGCGTCCATGTCTCGCAGCCATACGTAAGTACTGGAAGAATGCACTGGTTGTAGACCCTTCGCTTCAAGGATATTGGGAGATAACTTTTGAAGATGTTGTTCAAACGTCCAAATGAGCTCCACGCCAGTTTTGTCCTTCGTGCTATTTCCTCCGATATGCCACCTACAAAAGAAATAAGTTGGCCCAGATACACATATTCCTGGACAAGTTCTAGCGGTTTTCCATCTACGTTTATTGGTTTTGGGGTAGCAAAGCCGTTCATCATATATTTGGTTTTTGAAATATTCATTTTTAAACCAACTTCCCTGCTGACCTCTGCCAATTCTTGCAGTTGGTGCTGAAGATCATTCGGGTTTTGTGAGAATATAACGATATCGTCTGCAAATCTCAAATGGCTCAGGTATTTTCCATCAATCGCCAGCCCTTTACTTTCCCATTCTAGTTTTTTAAATATGTATTCCAGTGTAGCTGTGAATAATTTTGGGGAAATTAAAATAATAAAAAATCTTACCATTGTTCGTCAACAAATGGCATAAAGACTAAAAACCATCCTGTCTGCACTAAGAATAAAAACATTTAAAGATGTATAGAGATGAATCTATGGTATAATGAGGAATGTTGCCTAGGCATAAAGTAAGCACTTAACTCAACCTTCAAAGGTGGTCATAAGCCCACAAAATACCAATTAAAATAGATACCGTCTCCTGTATATCCAAAACAGAGAACTATGTTACTAAAGAGTCATCCAGGCCAAAAAATAAAAAATGCTGTAAGGAAGCTGCTGAGGGATCTCCAGGTAGATCTGATGTCAGAATCCAATATTTACAGTTCGCGAAGTAACTGAAAACCTAAAATAAACATATATATATATATATATATATATATATATATATATATATATATATATATATATATATATATATATATATATATATATATATATATATATATATATATATATATATATATATATATATATATATATATATATATATATATATATATATATATATATATATATATATATATATATATATATATATATATATATATATATATATATATATATATATATATATATATATATATATATATATATATATATATATATATATATATATATATATATATATATATATATATATATATATATATATATATATATATATATATATATATATATATATATATATATATATATATATGTTTTAAAGCTACTTTGAATTTGTTTCCTATCCGAAAACGCCATTGACATTTCTTTTAACACTTACATTATCTGACAAAATACTACCCAAATAGCAGAACTAACTCCGATCTCTCAATATTCACCCATAACATACATCGCATTACTTTTCCTTTCACACTTTTCTAATACGATTACTTTGAATTTTGCAACGTTCATTCTCATATCTTTCTCTTCGCATATCTCATACAATTTACTTATCAAACTCTGCAATTCATATTCAATCTCCCCCAACACTGCTAAATCATCAGCATACATCAATCTGCATACGTTACAAATAATTGACTTCAGTAGTTCTTTCACACACGAATCTATATAAATATTGAACAACCATAACGCATCCTTACTTTACCTCTTTCGTAATATACTTTGTTGTAGTTACGTTTCAAAAGTTATTATTTTATTAAATGTATTAGTTCATCTTGTCGAATATAAGCCGTGAACTTCTATTGTATACGAGTATATGAATGAGTATTCGCCAGTGTCAAGTGATGTCCACTTCATAGGAACTCGTTAGTTTTGTTCACAAGGGCAAGGTATCGGCACACATGAGTTGCCGTGTCATAATATTATTAGTTTCCTACGTCATTTGACAGCTGTTACTTCTTAATATGACTAAAACTTAAAAATAGTAATAAAATTGATGTTCACACTGTCATTTACAATATACAGTTGCTTTGTCAATAAATTAATATGGTTATTAGTAGTTTACATTAAGTTTTCTGTCTGTAAACTCTATTCTGAGTTTAATTTCATTGACATTCTGTAATTTTTAAGATTTCCATTTTCATTTCGGAAAAAATAAACATTTAACTCAACATTTTGTTCGTAATAATCTTTAAACCTAAGTTTCTCACTCGTGAGGACGTATAACCGACTGGGATTTTGCGGAGACTGACGGCACAGTTTGGGGATCAAACATTGCCAAAGTCCCATGTGTTTGCCTGACATAAGTTCATGAAAGACCATGAAGGGGTCAAAAACGGGAGCCATGATCGTCGCCTACGGATGAACATTACCGAACAGAACATTTACGCCATTCGTGATCTTTTGGAAGGTGCCGGACGTTTGACGATTTCCGAAATTTATTCTGAGATAGAAATTAATTATGGGAACACTCAATCCATAATCACAAAGGACCTAGGATTCCGTAAAGTATCTGCAGTCCCACGTTTTTTGACTGCAGAACAAAATTTGGCACGTTTGGATGTCTGTGAGCGGCTCTTGGCGCAGTTCGTACCAGAAGAGGACGCATTTTTGACTCATCATTACCTGCAATGAAACTTGTGTACTACTCGCCCAACACGAAGCAAGTCAGTTTAGAGTGGAGAAAAAAGGATGAGGCAGCTCTCGTGAAAGTCAAGACTCGGTTGTTAGCCGATAAGATGCTTGCGACCGTTTTTTGGGACCGGCACGGCATTTTGCACGTCTATTTTTTGTATGCGGCATACTACTTTGAGCTTTTGAATGAAGTTAAACTTCCTTACCGATGCAAAATACGTGGCCAACCGATACGAGAAGTGATTCATATCCATGACAACTGCAGCTGTAACATGCGAACAATTGGAGGCAATGAGTTGGGCATGACTGGAACACCCTCCCTTTAACCCTGATTTATCGCTCTGTGACTTTCATCTCTTTGGGCTACTGAAACAAGCTCTGGGAGGCCAAACATTCAACGACGACAATGAAGAAGAGGAGTTTGTGCACAATTGACCGCTGACATCACCCACTTCTTTTTATGGTGACGGGTTAAAAAAACTATCGATTCGCTGGAAACACGCATTTGTTAAGCAGGAGACTATGTAGAAAGTTTGGAGATCTATTCTTTCTGCATACCGAACGAACAATACGATGTGGTAATATAAAATAAAGAAATAAAAAAATAACCATAAAGGTTATTTTGTAAAATTACATCGATTTCTCAATTCAGCGTAAATAACATCCACGTGCCTTGACACACACTCACTCAGTTTGCGAATATCTTACCTGCCTAATGCTGGGTGAAGAAAAACAACAAAAAAAGGATTTATGACATAACGTGTGATCATTGACAGTTGAATAAATATTTTTTATTATTATTATCAATAAAATTAAAGTGATAGAAATGTGAATTTTAGATTTATTTCTTTATCTTGTTATACTGAGAAATAACGTGTGTGAGAGTGATGTAATAAATATGGAGATCAATTATCTAGCCTTGATTTTTACGTCAAACTAAAAAAAACATATTGATAAATATCCCCAACACACAGTATTTAAAATAAGCAAAATCTATTTTGAAATAAGAAAATGTAAAACGTCTGAGGATTTGTAGGAGCTGTATGAAAAGGTGCACGGATTCAGAAGAGGGGAAATGTAGGAAAGTTTTGCACTCTTTCCTTTTTTGCCTACCCCGACCGGGTAACGATGCGATGGTATTAAGTATGTAATATCTATCCCAAACGCTCTGGAATAAAATCAAAACGCAAAAAAAACTCCCTAATAGTATATCATTTTCAATATTATTGAAATGGTTCTAATTTGTTATAGCAGATGTTGAAAAATTAAGATTTTTGTAAATTCATTTTATCCACGTCTTGATATAACGTTGAATAAATAATAGTTGTAAATGAAGATTTTATAGTTTTGACATTCAGCTATCAGTTGATGTTTCGGGGAGGTATGTTGTGTTTAAAGAGGATAACTTAAAATAAATCTGATATTTTATACAATGTCTTCATATTTTGTAGACAGTTAGATAAATAAATATAATATATGTATAAAGGTGACGTGCTGCAGAAAACAAGGCTGCAGATGCTCTGAGTTCTATTTTACTAATAATTTAAAAGTATATATTACGTAATAATAAACTATTTCGTTATTCCATTAATTCATAATTGGTGGAATACTCAAGTCATGTATGGAGTACTGTCAAGTTGAATCCGAAACATTTGATAAATAATCGAAAACAATTGCTAAATCTTTAAAAAATACTGTAGGTTTTTGTGCCATTTTTTTTGTTTGCTACCTAATAAATCTGTCAATTATAGTGGGTTCAAATCTCAAGTCAGAGCGCTGTTGAGGAGAGTTTGCTATCTTAGCGGCTCTGTATAAATTGCCATTTCAATAATAATATTGAAAATGAAACCTGATAATTGAAAACGGTTGTTAACTGTATAATAATAATTAAGGTTGATATGCGTGATTAGCGAATAATATCTGGATTAAAGATGAATGATAGATTACTGTGTGATCGAAAAAAAAGACAGCCGTTTTTACGAGTCAGGAACTTTAAATGGTTTAGCCGCATTGATAGAATGAGTTGCAAAATTCTAAATGTCTGAAATAAATAGAGAGCGAGGAAAGGTTGGAAGGAGATTTTGAGAAAAAAATAACTGCGGGAAAAAATCCTGACGTAGAAAAGGAAAATAATGTTTATGGGATAAAAAGACAGGGTAGCACACACTACATTCCTTTTCTACATCTGATCCGTATCCGAGATCTACCCTGTCTGTCTATCTAAAAAAAGACATATACTTTTGCTTTGTATGTAAATTTTATACAGTTTTACAAAAGGACTGTGATATTTTCTTATAAATTTATTATGTTTATGAGACCACTTTTTTGTTTAAAATACGAAATAGTCGGTTAAACTCAGCAATGTTTTTCAATCAACTAGAAAAATGTTTAAGAGACCTTAAATTCTTCTTCTTCCTGGCACTGTCCCAACTCATTGTATATGTCTATATTCTTCGGTTCTGGGTGTCGCTTCGCTCATCTAGGCCGTTCGCTCATCTAGGCCGTTTCTCTGCAGGCTTTTGGAGCATTGAGTCATCCAGAAGTTCATTGATCTTCCTCTGGACGGCTGTCGAGGAAGATCCACAGACATCGCCTGATTTACAGTATAGTCTGGTGGTGTCCGTCTTTTGTGCCCGTACCATCTCAGCTGTCGCTCTTCCCTCTTACTATTTATGTCAGTTACTATTTATGTCAGGAAAAGAGACCTTAAATTAAACCGTTTATGAAAATATTTGGCTTCTAATGGGAATCGAATACGTAGTTTTTAAAGACACGTGTAGTACCAATAAAGGTCTAGCTGGCCTACATGTTTATGATGATTTGAAATCTTCCTCAGTAGCGAGTAGATTTGCTTCATTATAACTTCCAAGCAATGTTGACTAATCCAGCCTTAACATTTTAATTTGTGCAATGAAACTTAACTTAATTATGAAAATTGTTCAAGTTTTGATTTGGTTTCATATTGATTAAACAGTTATTTCTGCTCGTCGGATTTCTACGTCAATTTTAATTAAAGTTAAATATTTATCAAGGAACTTTTAATCCTAGTTAACCTCGGGTTTCGGGGAACATGTTGATCAGAGTGGGAGGCGGCGAATTCACTGAAATATATAAAGTTGACAGATTTGCTTGATACCATTGTGATAATTTTTCTGAGTTCGTGAAGGCATAACTGATAAAATTATATTTGAGAGAAAGAAACGTACTAAAATAATATTGGGTAGACCATATCATTCTATAACTACCCACGCTGATTTTGGGGACAAAAAAAATATTTAATTCTCGATCACGATGTAAATAATTGTCAGATACATTAAAGAAAAGTGTATCAATCAACTACGTACATACATATCATCACGTCGTGTCTCTGCAGGGGTAGGCATAGAGGACAGAGTACCAGACTTTTCTTTTTAAACACACATATTTTTAGAAAACATGTTTGGTGCCATATAATTTTATTTTTTTACTAAACACTGAAAAACAACGAGAAGGTCTTATTTCCAGGCTGCAATCGCAATTAACTTACTAGACATAATTATATAAAGGATGTATGTAACATGGTCGCGAAAAAGTCACATTATTCGAATAATTATTTATTCGCACAAAAAAATATCAGCAAAATAAAATAAATAGCAGCATCAGTCTATAAAAAAACTATCAGTCAAAAAAAGGAAAGGATGGTGAAGAGGAAAGCAAAATCGGTAATGAAACACGTTATTTTTTTTCTAAAGAAAATTTTATAAAGCGCCGAGAGTTAACTCTCCCCAAGGACACTAACTTGGGCATCGAATCCCCTATTACCAAATGAATCAGGCCTGGCAGCTATAGCAGCGCCCGAGCGAATCATGAGTCACATGTTTTTTTGTGTATCGTACAACCTTGTGGAATTATTGCTAAATGTTAATCTTCCCGAACCTATTGTACCAAAATGTTGTTTATGAGACCTCAAGTGAAAACCAGAGAGATTTTGTTTTTAATTAAAATGTGTATTTCAGCGGATATTGAATCCACAACATCTTGGTTGTAAGACAGGTGTTTTACTTACTAGGCAATGGTGGCTGTCAAAATTATTTACTTGAAATTATTAGTTTTTTTAATCGCTTTTTGAAACATGTTAAAATGCTCATAGTTTAATATTTGTTGGTAACTGATTAAATGATGATGTTTAAGAGATTTCTAAACTTGTTTCAGAAAATAATTTGAAGGACTTACGTTAATGTTCTTTCCTGGATGATTGTCAACGAGTTGCTGCGCGATATCTTTGCAGGACTTGCGGCTGCCCAGGGGCACCTTGCTGTCATCCTCCCAGTACCGGGAAGGGGAGTGGGCGTATAGCGCTGCAGGGGTGGCGTGAGTGATCCTCGTTGTTGTCACTATGCCCGTCCACTTTCCTAGGAATAGAGAAAAGGTTAAACTCACTGGAAAAGAAAAAAACCCACCAGCAGTAGACGTTGAAAAAGACCGAAATAACTGGCCATTTCAATGGAATTTATCTGTAAATTATGTTTTTTTTTTCATTATGCACTAAACGTCGAGCGTGGCGGTCGTGGTCCTGTGTTGTCTCGAACTCGGTTCACCATTGTCTCCATCCCTTTCGGTCCTGGACCATGTTAAATACTACCCTTAAAGAAGATCCTATTATCTCCTTTATAAGATCCGTCCATCTCATAGTACACCTTCATCTAGCTCGCCTTCCCTCAACTGATAAACCACGAAAGCCTTAAAACATATTATCAATTATATATTATTTAGAGCATTTTGATTATTTTTGATACAATTATGCTATGTTTTTGTACCTATATATTATGTTATTTTTCAGATGTTACACTTCCTATTTTTTGTTCATATTTATTTCAAATCCTTATTTTTGTTCTCATTTATTTCAAATCCATATTTTTGTTCTTATTTATTTCAAATCCATATTTTTGTTCTTATTTATTTCAAATCCATATTTTTGTTCTTATTTATTTCAAATCCATATTTTTGTTCTTATTTATTTCAAATCCATATTTTTGTTCTTATTTATTTCAAATCCTTATTTTAAAACAATTTGATGGGTTTATTGACAGGTGGTAATCTCTACCAATCAAACTGACCAAAATAAATCAAGGAAGTTACATGGTTGCAATTTATTCGCACGAACAGAACAGTTATAGTAAAAATAAAGCGATATATCTTTGTTAAAGGAAAAGGAAGGGGTGGTGGAGAAGTAAGAAAAATCAGGAATGAAACGTGTTATATTACTGATTTGAAAAAAAAAAAAACGAAAAAAGTGTATTGGAAAGCAAAGAGATTATCTCGAATAATGATGTTTTTTCTTTTCTAAAAGTTGATTAAGATAAATTCTACAGTCAGAGTGCCGATAATTTTTGACTCACTCTCGTACATACTCGTACATATTTCAATAACGATGAAATATCTTATATATCTTTACTAAAAAAAATAACATTCAAGTGTTATTGATAATGTAAATCAAACATCAATTCTATGTTCCTATTCATCCCTTGTCATTTATTTTTGTATTCCGTCATATATTATCACCTCATGTATTTTTATTAGTGCATGCACTTCTACGGTATTTATTCATCTCCAATCAGGATTTTTACCCATCCACGTTTTACTACCATACATGAAAGTTGGCACGAAAATACTGTTGTGGACCATCAACTAATCAGATTTTGATACTGTCCGGTTCGATTATATACTCGTATGTTTGGTGCCCCATTGACTTTGTTTTCAATCGCAACACTCCATTCGACATTCCTCTTAACTCTTTCACCATCTAAGAAAATACTACCTTAGTATTAAAATTATTAAACTTGCTCCAATTTTACATTATTCACCCATATGTCGCATTTCCTTTCACATTTTTTTCCCACCATTACTTTGTATTTCGAGTTTCACTCTGGTTGGTTGGAAGAGATTGACGCCTGACAATAAGCCCACCAGATTGTAATTGCAATAAAAGCGTTAAATAAATAAATACATCAAATTTGGTACTTAAATCTGCCCCATACATCGAATATGGTATGTAAATTTGTAGACTATCATATGTTCTTTATGTATCTGCATATATGGTATATAGTTGGACCACCTCTCTGATAGACTGTCTATCTGTCAGACTGTCTGACATATGCATGTTGTGCAGGACTGAGGGAGCTCTATTTCTTTTTGTCAGGTGCAATGGATAGTTGGATGAGCCTAATCGCGCAGTTCGATGAACTCGTACGAAATAAAATGAACCAACCTGCTTGTTGAGCCCACTCAAGAATGGAAGGCACCCTGGAACCGAACGCAGAGGAACAGTTCTCAAAGGAAGCTGTGCCATCAAGACCCACAGTCTCGTAGTTGGCCTTTACACCACACAGGAGAGCTGTGGCACACGCAGAAGATTCTCCTGTCTGCGCGTTCAGGTTGTAAGTCTAGCGGAAGATCAAAAAGAAAAATATATTAATTTCATTATACATAAATACACATTTATTTTCAAGGTGAACATTTTTCAAGGGTAAAAGGAAGGTTATTGAACTTGGCCAGTTACCAGGTGATATCGTTAATATGATACATGATCCAACTAGTGTACTTCCGGCATCTCACTCTTAGTGCCGTTATTATAGGCCGCTGCTGCGTCCAAAGACGAACACTCTCATTCGTCACGTGTTTGTACCACCTGGCACCCATCATCCTCGTAAGGCTTTTATTAAATTTTGTTGTGGGGTATTTTTCTCGAGATCATGTGCAGTTGCTGAAACGTTGCGTATTTTGTACAGCTTTTTCTTTTTTAATATTTCTGTGCCGGGGAAACTAAAACGCCATGGCTGTTGAATATGTGTCTTTATATTAATTTCAAGTTTTTCCATTATATTTAAAGCATGATTTGAAAATTTATTTATGAATTAATTTTCAGAAGATACAGTTTTTTGTTTTAGTTCCATATGCCTTTGTTTTAGAAAATACGAAATGGGGAGATTTTTTCTACAAAGTCATTAAGTGTGCAAATTGTTAGATTCTTAATGTCCCAGTTTGTTAATATACTGGTTAGTCAAAAAGTTTTGAAAGCGGAAATGAAAATACATTTTTTTTTGGGGGAAAGCACTTTTATTGCTCAGTATAGTCTCCCATAAAATCAATACACTTGGTCCAACGATCTTCCAACTTTGTTGTCCCATCACGGAAGTGACTTTCTGGAAGGCCTGCAAAATACTCCTCTACGACGGCTATAACCTCTTCGTTTGATGAAAAATGCTTTCCACGAAGGAATTTTTTGAGGTGTGAGAACAGCCAGAAGTCAGAGGGAGCTAAATCTGGTGAATAGGGTGGATGCTGCAACAATTCGTACCCCAATTCACTAATTTTCGCGATGGTTTTTTGAGCTGTGTGAGCATGTGCATTGTCTTGATGAAAAATGATTTTTTCTTCTGCAAACCGGGTCTTTTTTCACAATGTTTTTCATCCAACTGGTCCGAAAGGTCACAATAATAATCAGAGTTGATTGTCTTACCAGTTTGGAGATAATCTATCAATAAAATTCCTTTTGCATCCCAAAAAACTGACGCTAACACCTTCTTGGCCGATTTCTGGACACGAACTCGCTTCGGAGCCAAAGTGCCTGGTTCACACCACTCCTTAGCCTCTTGTTTTGATTCAAGATCATGGTGGTAGACCCAAATCTCATCCATAGTGAAGAATCGACGCAGAAAATCCTTTTTATCCTTTCGAAATTGCTCCAAATGTTGCTCAGAAAGTCGCATTCGAACGTGTTTTTGTTGCATTGTTAGCAAATGCGGCACCCATTGTGCACAAAGTTTTTTGAAACCCAAAACTTCAGCCAAAATATGCCATGTTGTTCCATGTGAGATGCCTATGGTGTCAGCTATCACATCCACAGTCGATCGATGATCTTTCAAAACCATATCCTGTATTTTCGCTATGATTTCTGGTGTTGATGCACTTTTCGGACGTCCTGAGCGTGGATCGTCTTCAACGCTTGTACGGCCACGCTTAAACTCCAAAACCCATCGGTGAACGGCTGGAAATGAAGGAGAAGACTCCTTTAATACTTTCACCATCTTTGCATGGATCTCAATAGCCGATAAACCTTCCAAAACAAAGAATTTAATCACTGCACGATATTCGGATTTTTCCATTGTTAAAAAATACACTGACACGTCAACTTCAAATGGCTTGTAAACAAAGAATGAATTGACAAATCGAAATGAAATTTTGAGTACGTTCTTATGAAAGATGAAATATTAAAATGGCGTAGAAATTTTGGTTTTTCTACTGCTCCATAGATGTCGCTTTCAAAACTTTTTGACTAACCTATTAGTATCAAAAACAATCTTGATAAACGATGTTATAAATAAATAATACATAAATTAAATAAAAAAACGTGTCAATTAATAACGGGGTCGCTTTTTTTTGTATATAATTTGTTTGTTTATAAAATGGAGCTTATTCATACTGGTAAAGGCAGCACCCATTCTAGTGGCAGATCCTTTCTGACACTTTAACCCCCACATAACCATAGTCCCAAACAATTATTTTATATAACGTTGTTGAATAGGACGCCTTTGATACACTGGGATATGTTCTAACTAGAACATGAATCACAATACATCAGCTCCGTCATCCCCGCGATTATAGATATATGATCGATACATTAAAGCGTAAGAATTAATCTAAGATAACAACTTGAAAATATACAAAACTCAAATGTTCTCAGACGACGGAAAGGTGGAACGAGATATTGAACGGTGAGTTGCAATAAGAAACAAAGTCAATGGGACAGTAAAATATATATAATTAAACCAAGCAATTTCAAGATCTGTTAAAATTATGATTTTAAACAGTGTATTAGTGTCAACATTATAGTATCGAAGACCACAGTTCAAGTGGAAAAATAATAAAAGGAACCCAGTAACTTGGGTGAAAAAACGAGTACAGACAAGGATATGTGATATATCGGTGTCGGATATAATAAGAGTATATAGAAGGATATGTGATATATCGGTGTCAGATATAATAAGAGTGCAGTGAAGGATATGTGATACATCGGTGTCAGATATAATAAGATTACAGTGAAGGATATGTGATATATTGGTATCAGATATAATCAGAGTACAGTGAAGGATATGTGATATATTGGTGTCAGATATAATAAGAGTACAAAGAAGGATGTGTGATATATCGGTGTCGGATATAGGAAGAGTACAGTGAAGGATATGTGATATATCGGTGTCAGATATAATAAGAGTACGGAGAAGGTTAACATGTGTGATATATCGGTGTCAGATATAATAAGAGTACTGAGAAGGATATGTGATATATCGGCGTCATATATAATAAGAGTACAGAGAAGGTTATGTCATATATCGGTATCAGATATAATAAGAGCGCTAAGAAGATTATGTAATATATCGGTATCAGATATAATACGAGTGCAGAGAAGGATATGTGATATATCGGTGTCAGATATAATAAGAGTACGGGTAAGTATGGTGAAAAAAAGTATGTAAAGATGGTTTGAATATTTTGTACGAACGGATGATGAAAATTGGCTAAATATACTTATAATGCAAGTATGAGTAGAGATTGTGGTAGAGGACGACCAAAAAAAGTATGGTTAGATCAAGTGAATATTTTGAAAGAAGGAAAAGTTAGGACTAAGAAAATGTTTAGGAATATGTGTGGAGGTGCAGAAGGTCAAGGAAGTATGTCGTGATGCCTCCTTACCCCAAAGGAAATGAGGTAATGTATTGTATGTAAAATTCGACATATATATTTTTAAAAAGTTCTTTTGAAGGTTTTGCGGGATAAATATGTATTTTTTTCAACACTCGGATAAGTCGTTATTTTCATTTTAATGTAAGCCATTTATTTATTCGTATTTCATATTCATGTTAATGAAACTTTATGCATTCAGCAATAAGTAAATTCGTAAATTTATCAGTAAATTGCCGAGTTGCGTGTAGACAAATTTTCAGCGGCTTTTCAGCATTTATTGCTTAAAAGATTGTTTGAAGAGATTATCCGAATATGCTGATTTTAATATGTATTTTATTAATGTTCCAGCTATTCGCAGGCTTAAATTTTCTTTTTATCCGCTTTTATTTTGAAAATGAGCTTAGTTTTGATAATCTACTTTTCAAATTTCAAAATTACACAATCATTATTTTGCTAAAACCTTTTATTTGGATCAAAATCGGAAAGTTTTTTCAATTTTGTGTTATTTGAATTTTTCGAAAAGTTTTCATAATAAACACGATTGTTGAAATTCGTACACACGGAAAATTTACTAAAATTTTTTTTTTATACCATAGTCTTTCTTGTCTATCACGTATATGCCATCTAATGACGTGGCATCCTCATTCTATTATGTCTTCACTGTCTATCAGTATGTGCTTTTAAAATTCACTATTTTGTTGATTAGATTAATTTGGGAGCATCTTCTAGTGTCGCGGCAATATCATTAAATGACAGCACTTTTTAACTGTTGATCCTTCATATTTTCCATTTTTTCACCGTTTACAGGTTGTACTTAAATCCAGTTTGGTCATTTCTTTGATTCCTTTTTCTGTGTTATTTTTTTAATCTCATAGTAATTTTGATATATGATGAACATTTACACACACATTTCAATTAATTTCAATCACTTCTACAAATAATACTTTTCTAATTAATATTTTTTGGGTCCTGGCCGAATTTATTATATTTCCCATTTTTTCGTTCTCAAGAAAAAATTAACCACTTGCAAATTTATGAAAACTTTTGGTTTATTTTACATCATATCATTTATAAATCTTTAATGGCTTTGGCATTGTCCGTTTCTCAGGACGTTCTTTCGTTCGCAGTGATTTAAGGAATGATACATACAAGCCACCACGCCATTTCCCTATCGGGGTAGCAGTGAGGACACAGTACCATACTTTTCTATCTCGACACACATCCTTAGCTTCTTCTTCATTCTTACAGCTCGTACATTTTTTAACGATTTCTCTGACTTTCTGTGTTTCCTTCTTTCAAAATATCATTCACTTGATACAACCATGCTTTCCTTGATCTTTCTCCAAAGAGTGATAAAACATATTGTTCATAGTTAAGGCATTAAACATTGTGGAGGTTCAAAGACATTTGTTTTATCAAACACAGTTTATTCCACGCTTTGTAACGGTGAACCTCACCTCATGGTGAAAGCCTTGACACCGGTAGGGTTACACCATTACAAAAAGTGGAATAAACAGTGTTTTATAAAACAAATAACAATGATAAAATATGCATTACGGTAAATTATATGAAAATACGTTCTTTGCAAATATTTTATTTTATTATTTCCTCCTTATATGATGGTGGTCAAACTCATAAATGACACTCACGAGCAAAAATAGTTGAATAAATGAAGTAAAGTGGTCTTATTTAAGCAAAATCTATGGTAAGAAAATGGTCCCGGATGGTAAACTTCGCCTATCTCCAATTTTTCTCTTACTTTGCTTCTTCAGGTCTATTGGTGGTGGCTTTACCTGTACCTCTATAGTCTGAACGGATATTTTACAGGTTATTATTAACTGGTAATGTGGGCTCACCTGAGCAAGAGCTGTGGCAGGAAAATGATCCCAGATAAGACCCTTGGTGCCCTCCCCACCTTCTCCACTCTGTCTCCTCCTCTGCTCCTTCAACTCTCGTGCGGCTGTGATGGTGGCTAAGCTCATGCCATCACCGATGAACATAATCACGCTCCTGAGAAAGAAAATAATATTTTTTTTAAGCTGTTATATAAAACACAGATAAGTGAATAAATCCTACATAATAAATACAAGAGTAAGTGATAATCCTATGGTTATTAAAATCAGTAATAGGTTTGTGGTTTGCACTCTTAGTTTATTTTGTGAAAATTATCTGCATTGAAAATTAACCCTAGCAAATATTATAGATGGTAAAAAAACAATATTGATTATATTATTTGATTACACAATGAACCATTTGGCGAGAATATTGCTAGTTGACATAATTTTCTCAAAACATAAGGGTTTGATAAACTAAACATAAGGGCTAATCGAAAATATTTTTTTATCATTGCAAGTACTAACAACGAGTGTAATCTATTGATGAAAAAATAATTTTTACGGCACACAGAATCATTTGGCAGGAATATTTCTACATGACATAATTTTCTAGAAATATAAAGGTTTAATAAACTAAACACAAGGGCTAAACGTTTTTTTTTTGTTATTAGAAGTACAAAAAATGAGTGTAATCTATTGTAGATTTTTTTTACATGAATATATCTTTATCAAATATGGGAAGATGTATTAAACTAGTTGTTCGTCTTTTCTTGGTAAGTTTTGTTAACAAATGTTTTATTCTAAATATATGCAGATGAAGAAGAGAAATCAACCTAATAGCCACAGTTGCTATCTTTCTATTCTTATACTTAATATATTTTGTAATATTATTTGTCTATCTATCAAAATTGATTCTATTCAAAATTTCGATCGACCCTTTTTTCTAAATAATTAGGATAAAAATCTGTAGATTTAAAAATCGAGTACGCAAAACAGATACTTCTGTCATTATGTCCTTTATACATTATGTCTTCCGTGGCTAAGATGAATTTTTTTTTATATATATCCAGAGGTTAGATTTGGATAAGAAATAGGAAATCAGTATGGTTGATTCCGTTAGACTATGAAACTATCTGCTATCTGTTTTTAGCCTTGCATCCTCATTGTTTTACTTCAAAAAGCAACATATAAATAATTAAGTCTCCTTTCAAAAACAAAGCGTGTTATTCCGTATTCTCCATTCTACTTTCCCCGTCCTTCCAAGTCATTGGTTATATTGCAAAATAACGTTTTTCCCTCATACTTTTTTATACTATCCTTTTAAAATAAATTTCAAATTGAATGTTTTTATTTGTGCTATACCTTAAAAAAATATTATTGTAGCAAACACAAATTGAAAAAAAATCCATATAAAACTCCTTTCTAGCAGGTTTAAAGATATTGCCGTGGGGCAACATAGTCACCGATTATAGCTTTGTGGAATGGAATGCTAAATCAATATTTTTTAAGAGTAAAGAAGTCTGGAGCTGAAGAATTGTAGAAATCGCACAGGAAGGAGTGTTTGTCTTACATTAGAAAAATAATACGTGATTAAAATAAAACAAACTTGCTTTCTTGCATTACACTTCAAGGAAATTTTAATATCATTCGACCACATTACGTAGGAAAATATGAAGATAACATATATTTGACCAAATATGGTGTACCAGAAATATCGGAAATCAAGCCCGCAAACCCCACGCAAAGTTATCTTACCAATTAGGAAGAATAACAGAAAAAAAATATTTATAGGTTGAGACTAATAATATTTTAATATTTTATCATGCTTTATTAATATTAAGTAATGAAAAATGAGGAAAATATTTAAAAAAATATTTAATATCAATAATTAATTTCGCGCTTAAAGCAGGGAAAAAATATAAGTATTGTTTTATTCAGCGTCCCTTGAAAAATTGTGGGACATGAATTTTTCTAAATCCTTCGGAGATTAATCTTTAAGTGGCTTTCAAGGACCCTCAAGAATCCTCTCGAACTGTTGAAGAATCCTCTCAAAGCTAATCTGCTTGCCTAACATTTTCTTTCATATCCTTCTGTATATAAAACGCGAGGATTTTGCGTGACGCTAACATATAATACCCCCCGACTTCCGAGAAAACAATATTCAAGAAAAGAAAAATAAATCGGGAAGTGGACGGAATAAATTTTCCATCGCTTCCGATATTTATAGAATATTGTTTTCATATTTGTTTTTTTTTTTAATTTTTAAAGAAATATATGTTAGGATATTCTCTGTATTTCTTTATGGTGTTGAAGCATGGATACTCACTCAAGCCATCTTTAAGAAACTAGAACCTTTTAATTGTAGTGCTTTAGAAAAATGCTGATAGTATTATAATATATCGATATGTGTTATTTTTTGTGTATAGAGTGGATACGAATATGTTAGTTATATTTTTTAAAAAGAATTGTATTATATTTTCCAAAAATAATTTTTGTTATATTTTTCAAACAGATTTTTGTTATATTTTCCGAAGAGAATTTTGTTATATTTTCCAAAGAGAATATTGTTATATTTTCCAAATTGAAGTGGGTTGTCGCGCAGTAACACACTGAACTTCCGTGCGGAAGGTCGCCGGTTATGACTCTGCGCTTGAATGGTATAGACATTTTTTCCGCCTAGTATTCGGGTCTAGTATTTCCGCCTAGAATTTCCGCCTATGACTTCGACCATATCTATTCTTTAAAATCTTATATTATCGTTTTTCAAAACACAATTTACTTTATATAACCATACTTTCATAAATCTTCCTATACACCGCCTTCCAATCACACATGTGATATATATGTTTTTTAGTATTTTTACATTCATTCTTTCTACATGCCCAAATCATCTCAGAGTATTCTTCTTCATCTTACTCAATACACCAACTTTCACATTACTCCTAATCACTTCATTCGGTATTGTATTATAAACGATGAATATTGTATATTGAGTGTTGATATTTGTACTAATATTGTTATTGGTTGTTTATTTTAATTTAGTTTTGGTTTTTATTTTTAATATATTTTCTTTTGTTATGAATGAAAGTCACCGCTTATTTTTTAACAGTGTATAAAATATAGTGATAAACAAATATGTTATATAAATAGGAACGAATGTATGTCAATCTGGGTCATATATTAAGATAAACTAAGTTTTAACTTAGCAACTGTAATTTGACGACACATTTCTAAGAAATTTATTACTAAGGTTTTTAAAATAAAATGCCACGTAAGAAATCAAAATTAAGTAAGTTCATAGTTATAATATATAAAATAGATTAGTTCTTAAGGTATAAATTTGAATGTGGTATACCTTTGGCAAATATTTGTGTTATATATTAATTTATTAAATAAATAAAAAAAAACATTGTATACCTGTTTGTTTCACATGTTTTTTCCAACGCGTACACTTCAATTTATGTTTGTCAAAAGATACTAGAAATATTTTCGAAAACTTAAATAAAAATCTATGGCGAAATAAAAAGAAAAAGGTAAACAGAGAAACCATAAATTTGTTTCGGGTTATTGGTTTTTTATTGTATGAAAATGCATTTTCGTGCTACAAGGATTTTAGAAAAAAAAAACCCACGCGTAATAATGGTCCTTATCACTGCATGTCGACTTCGGTAGCAATATCCTGTTTATTGCGAAACCGAAAATTCGCAGACAAACAAATAAATATGTTTGCACGTCTTTTAGAAAATCGACACAAAAGAAAAATATTACGTTTATACAAAGGCTGTCAGTAATGTCTCTGACGAACGTATACGGTGCTGGCGTCTTTTCATGTGTGATTTGCGACTATCCTTTATTCATTTCATTTGGGCATCAGCAGAGCAGTTTTTTAGTCGTAAAATATTTCTTAAACACAATCGAGAGTGAATAGATCTGGAAGAGAAATCGATAGTTTCACAATTCCAGATTTTGCGGTATTGGACGCGAGGAAATTGGAAATTAACACAAAACATATGTTATATACTCGAACATGACAATATCAAAATCTGCTAAGATGATAGTCCACAAAAATATTTTATTATCAACTTTGACGAATGGGATTAAAACCAACGTAATGGTGATAGAAAACTGTGAAAGGAAAATTAAATGCTATCGATGGGTGAACTATACAAGATCGGAGTATGTTGAGGAATTCTGCTATTTAGGTAGTATTTTCTCAGATGATGGAAGAGTTCAAATGGATATCGAACGGCGTGTAGCGATAATTGAAACAAGGTCATTGGAGCATTAAATTGGGCCAAAAATGGTGACCAGTAAATCTCTTTTGCCAAACTGGGACTCTTTTTTATTTTTTGGGTACCACAGGGGATTTCTTTTTGAGTTTCAAAGGAAACACGATCATCTAAGAATCATTGTAAATAATATGTTTATTCATCATATTAAAACATAATAAAATTCTAATATATTTTCACTTAATTAAGACCACTAACGCGTATCGCTCTATGAGTATCAAAATAATAATTATTTTATTTAAGATATCATTGTTTAAGATGTCGTTGAAATATTTTGTTAGTAAAATAGAACAGGAGAGTATCAAAATCTACTAAGATTATAATCCACAAAAGTATTTTGGTGCCAACTTTGGTGTATGGGAATAAACGTGGATGTGGAAAAAGACTGAGAGTACCGAATAATGCAATAGAAATGAGTGCATTGAGAGTAAAACATGAGTCGACAATGTATGACAGATTACTATTCTATTGTATTGCACTATTTTAAGATACAGTACAACCTGGCGAGCTTAGTGCCATGAAATTAATGTAAATATTTCAATTGGTTCCATTTTTGTCTACCTCAAAGTGTTGGAGACGTGAGTAGTGTATGCAGTTTCAGGAAACAATTGAAATGCATTTTTGGAAACTCTTATCAAAATGAAAGGTTATATGTGATATGAACAATACACGTTTACACTATACTACAGCTAAAGCCGAATGAGTTGTAGAATAATCACATATTGGAAGATCTAGAAAGGTTTCTTTGTGATTGTGCAGCATACCCCAAAGGTAACGTATTATAAAATATACATTTTTTTAATCTTAAGAAAGATGTTTGTTTCCCTTTGTGGTGTCATGTTTATAAATGTTTAGTAAAATAAATTAACTTTGTGGTGTCATGTTTATAAATGTTTAATAAAATAAATGAACTTTGTGGTGTCATGTTTATAAATGTTTAATAAAATAAATGAACTTTGTGGTGTCATGTTTATAAATGTTTAATAAAATAAATGAACTTTGTGGTGTCATGTTTATAAATGTTTAATAAAATAAATGAACTTTATGGTGTCATGTTTATAAATGTCTAATAAAATAAATGAACTTTGTGGTGTCATGTTTATAAATGTTTAATAAAATAAATGAACTTATTGGTGTCATGTTTATAAATGTTTAATAAAATAAATGAACTTTGTGGTGTCATGTTTATAAATGTTTAATAAAATAAATTAAACCCTTATCTTTATCTTGTATTCGCCACTATTTTATTTGAGTTCACAACCGGTTTCAAAGACCTCCGTCTACCTAGTGAGGTGAAATTGAACTAAATTATGTTTAAAATACATTTTTTCTAATTGTTATAGGTACGAGTACATCAGAGGGGAGGGAAAACGTAGCTAACAAAGGGAGAAGTAGCTAAAAGTGAATATTTTCGACATACATACTCGTATGTCACTTTCGAGGTTTGCGAACTGGACATGCAATCTCGCCTTTATGTTCATTAACACAGCTCTCACTTCCTCGACGTCCATACATCTCACCTTACACATTTTATTTAATAGATTGATTGATTTAAAGGTGCAATATGTCAACGAAACCTTTATTTTGTTTTTTAAATCAATATTAAATAATTTATACGAAAAGCAAAAAAGTACTTGGTCAAAAAATAAAGTAAAAATATCGCATAAGATATGCTTTGACGTATATAAAATGTAAAGAAATAATCAATCACATACTCGTATATAATATTACCTTTTTGAGATATTTTACGAAAGTACTTTGCATTGTATGGTCGTGTTTGAAAGGATTTATTTTAAGATTTTTTTAGAACACATTTCAAGGCTTTAATAATTTTGTACATACAGGTACGAGTTATGTTTAAACAATTTTTCTAATAAATTTAATAATACTTTCCTCATCAAAGGTTTCTTATTGAAATTTGAGGGTTTCAAGCCAATTTGTAATGTTAAGTTAAAAATGTAAATTGAAAATCAAGAATCTTTGTTTGTTTATAAACAAAAATTACACTTGTGTACATTCCTTTACAAAAAAATATATATGACACACGAAATTGTCAATGTGTACGACAACATCATGAGGACAAAATTTCGTTGCTTACTTCAATACAAACGTGCTGAGTAAATATTACTAAGAAAGGTAATACAGTAGCGCATTTATTCGCCATTGTTTATTTAAATTACTTGAAATATTTTTGGCATCATTTTGATGGAGACAAATAAATTGTTCAGTCAGTACTTCATGTTTTTTTGCTACCTCAAAGGAAAATTTTGACACAAAATAAATCAGATATCTAAAATGTATGGCGATGGAGGAGTAAGCGATCATACGACTCAAATATGGTTAAACAAATATTTAATGGTGATACACATAAATATTGTGTCCATTCTGGAAGGCTAAGAACTACTGATAATGACCAAATCAAGGCTTTAATAAAAAAAGTAACTAACGTTCTGTACCACGAGTGATTCCGGAGGCTCTGAAAATATCGACCACCGTGCACTAACATTTATTTGATGTAATTTTAGGCATGAATTAAACTTTTTAAAATGTTATATTTTACTTTTGATACATGTTGAACCAACAAGTCTTGTTTGTGCTCCCCTGATGATGAGGTGAAAGCCTTGAAACCGGTAGGGTTATACCGTTACAAAAAAGTGGAATAAACAGTGTTTGACAAAAATAAAGTACAATGTCTTTAAACCTCCACAACGTTAATGCCTTAACTATAAACAACAAATTATGTCACGTAAAAATGCATAGAACAAAAAATACCCGTACTTTTTCGTGGAGTAGCTCAGTTACGTTTTAAAAGTTTTAATAAGCTCAATCCTTAGTCTGTTATCCGAGACATGGAAAAAGAATCAATTTCGTAAAATCCGTTCAACAATATAAGTCCATGTGCGAGTGGTGACGCTTTTAATAGCCAGATTAGGAATATGGCTTCAAAAATAATTTTAGGCCTCGATGGGTTTAATCATTATCTTTATTTAGATTTAACAATAGATTTAAAATTATTTAGATTTAACAATAGTTTGTCAACTTATCCTGTTAGTACCATAAGCTGAATTTGTTATGTACTGTTGTGAGCTTTGTATTTGCTTATCTTTAAAACGTTGTTAACTATCAGTTCAATTCGATCCCGGCACAACTCACGGTGTTCTGGGGAACAAATTAGTCCCTTTTCAGCGTTGTTTACATTTAAGATCGATATCTTCTTCATTTATTGAGTGTGGCGTCACTTGGTGACGAAAGAGGAACAACCCTAAGAGACTAGACCGGTGGTGACGACATACTCGAGTCTGAAAGACTAGTAGTAGTGACGACGTACTTCAGGTCTGACGTCACGGGAAAAGGAAATGACGGTCAGTATATATAAATATGTGTGAAAAAACAACCTTAAATATTACCTGTACTTGGTGACGTTTGTTGCCTAGTTGGCCTATCTTCCAATTGTAAAACGTTCGATTTCCGTTAGAATTCAGATTTTTTTTTAAAAGATTCCAGTCTAGTTTCACTTAATATATTTTAAATATAATTCTGGGTGGTTGAAAAATATTGCAACATATCATAAAGCCACCAAATCGTATTGTAAACAAAAAAAGTAACGCAATACAATTGGTTAAAATAAGCACTTATGTCCTATTGTAAACTTCAAATTTGCACTAATATCTCATCAATGGTTGTTGATCACAAAACGGCAATAATAATAAATTGAAAAAAAAAAATTGTATTTTTATTCATTCAACAGCATCTTATCTCTGTGGTTAATTCAGCATGGAGATAAAACTTTATTTTTTTAAATCATCACAAATTGACCTTTCCTACATTTACTCGTTCTTTAGATTGTAATCTCCTGAAAAAAAAAACTATCTGATGACGAGCGAATTCCATTTTAAAACGTGCCCAAAGACCATATTTATTAGAAAAGCAGAGAATTAATTTTCCCTTTTTACCTGAAAAACCTCCGTAAGGGTCCCATTTTCCTGAAAGTAATTGACATTTTTCAATGGTTGGGATTTTATCCATCAGTTCGGCAAATCAAGCGGGTAGCAGGGACATAATCTATACCATTTTCGCAATTCGAGTGATGTAATATTGTTTAAAGACTTTTTCATACTTTTTTTCAGAAACGCACTGCTTTCAAATAAAAATGTTAAACAGAATTATTGAACACTTAAATAAGAAAAAAATCTACACAGTAGACTTAAATTGAAGTGATACGCCTTATCAGACATTGTTGTACTTTTGTAAAGAAAAGTAAGCCTTTTACTTTAATATAAGTTTATTGGGTAGATTTTTTCACATTTAAATGTTAAATTAATTTGTTTAAAATTAAGTGTTACAATATAAATACGAAGTCAATTCATAAACATGTTAAAAAAAGAAATGTTATTTGTAAGTAAAATTTATTAACATCGTCTTTGTGCTCCCCTGAAGATGAGGTGAAAGCCTTGAAACCGGTAGGATTATACCGTTACAAAAAAGGGGAATAAACAGTGTTTGATAAAAATAAATTACAATTATTAACATCTTTTAACCCAAACGACAACAGTGTTCATTCAAGCAGGGCCGGATTTATCCTAGAAAAGCTCCTGATTTATCCAAGACGACCTCCGTGGCCTAGTGGTAAGACATTTGTCTGCCGATCCGGAGGTTGCGGGTTCGATCCCCGCTGGAACACAGAATTTTTTAAATAGGATTCCAGCCTGGTTAACACTTAGGGCCTATAAAAACATATTTCTGGTTGGTTGGAAGAGATTGCCACATGGCAATAAACTCGCCAGGTTAAAAAAAAAATATTTATCCCAATCGAAACGTAACTATAAAATTTTTCTCATTGAAACGTAATTACAGAAATTTTAACGATTATAAAAATAAACTTTTTTAAGTATGGTTTTCTTGCCAATTTTCCCCAATATCGTCTACTGGTTTTCAATATCTAATGTTTTTAAAATAAATATTAAGATAATTAAAAACACAAGTAGGACTATATGTAAAATATATTAATTCTTCAGATATAAATTTGTATACAGGAAAAGCCTTTGCCAAATGTTTGTTATAGATTACTTTGTTAAATAAAATAAAACATTTCACACTCTATTGATCTTGGCTTAATATTGACCCGTAAATATTTTTTAATAAGTGACAATGCAGAAAAAGACCCTTCATCTTGGCAATTAGTTGCAGATATACGGAGGAAAATGCACAAAGCGATTTAATATTTGAAAGGTACTTATAATGTGACTTATATCTTCTAGAAGCTATCATTTTTTCGACGTCGTCTTGAATTGCTTCACAAAATTTTATGGTCGTCGTTGCTGGGCCTAAAAAGTCAAGGATCGTCTCACCATTCCAAGGTCCATTCAGTTGAAAACAAAGCTGTGCCGTGTACGTTTATTTTCTCTTTTTTAAATGAGGGAGCCGTGCATACCAATAAACTTACCGGCCCTACCACTGTACTAGAACCGATGAAATACCAGTATTTTTCCTTTTTCTTTAAATAGGTATGGCCAAAGTCATAGGTATCTTTATACCCCTAAATCGTAGGTGGAACAGCAAAGCGCGAGGTTCGAACCGGCGGCCTTCCACACGGAAGTCCAGCGCATTATCGTGTGGTCATATAATGTAACAAAATTGTATAAACCCATCCTCTAACCCAAACTTTAAATCTCAGGGTATTGAGTCACAAGAATTTTGCATTTTCTCGTATTACCAATAAGGCCACATCTTTTCTACTGCAACATGCGTCGTATATATAAGATCCTGGAGCTACTACGAATTAAGGAACTTCTTTTTCCTATGGTAAATCCGGGCTTGATTTCAACTTAAATCGTTATTCCTACCAGCATATGACATAGCAGCAGCATAAATATCAAACCGCGAACCAAAAGATTATTCAACTGTGCTCAATAGGAAGTGTGTATAGCTAATACAAATATTTGATTGCACGTTTAATATAACACAAAAGGTTCCACCGCAAAGAGAAACGTGACCGGAAACATGGATCAGTAAGGGATGAATAGTCGAAAAGCAATAAATACTGAACCGTGTGAGGACTTTATTTGATAAAGTGCATACTTCACGTCCTCGATTAACTAAATTCGCGACATATCATGTTTTATGTAACACGTGGTCTCGGTTAGAAACTGAAAGATCAAAATATCTTGAGAAGATAAAACGGTTCTATAATAAAATGAAAGGGTAGCTGTCTGGCCAGCTAGGTACATTTTTATTCAATGACAACATTGTCAAGTACAATTTTTGTTCACGATCGTACTAGTGAGAGAGATAAAAAGTAATTGTCGTCTCTCTCTCGGGATTTCCTTGCTCAGGGAAGGATGTCTCGTCTTTTTTTTTTCCTTTCGGGACTCGCTGAGGTGCGGACGTGCTCCAATGGTCCTGCCAGACTTTTTCGCTGACTTCCTCTATCACAGAACTTCAGGACGCCATCTTCAATTATCGGTGAATATTATTCCTTGTATTTAATGCTGGATTTCGTCCGCACGTTTAACCATCGCTCAACTTAAATTCTAATTGTTTTTGTAATTCCCCTTGCTAGAATTTCCAACACAGTCTTTGTTCGATATAAATTTTTTTTTTCTTGACATTCGTTGAAGTTTTTTTTATATTTTTTTTCTTTTTTCTTTTATCCATAAAATAATAAACTGTTTTGTTTTAAAATTGTTTCTTGTTTAATTGTATCACCTTGTCCCGCTGAGGGTTGAGAAAGAGTTACTCAGAGTTACTGGAATCCAACGAACCCCTGAGATCTAAAAAGTACTTGCCTCTTTAAGAAGCCGGCTGACCTGAGCGGGCCTGTCGCACCTTGGTAAGATTGATTGTTGGTGAATTGATTTATGTAATCAATTGTGTACATATTATTATTGTTTCTTATATATAGGAAAAAGGTGTGACAACCGTCAAATTAAATCACATTTTGATACGAAGATGAAATCAAGACAATAACTGGGAGACTTAAGTCTTATTATTTTTTACCTCATGTCTTAGGATCGGTTGAGCGGAATGCTAACACCACCGAAGATCCTGTTGCAGAATTTATTTGACCAATCCATCGTTGTTAAGATCTCCTCATTACACTGTTTCCAACGACTCTGTTAATCACTGCAAGTATCTCGAGGTTGTCGTTCTCTCCCCGAGTCACGCAGTCAATAGCCTATCCTTTGTTTAAAGCTGTCATGGAATACATTGTTAGGACGCCTATCAGTCCGTGAGGTCCTCAGATGTCGTCACCAATATTACATCGGATGACTTCCATAACCAATTTAGATTTGAATCAGACTCCAAACTTCATCAACGTTTTTAAATTCACTTGTGTACCAAATTACAATGAATATTTCATATCGGTTAGCCTCTTCCACATCCATACACCTCATATAACCTCTACGATTTATCTGGCCTCCTTGGTCTTCCTCTTATACACGATCCACTCACATCTGCACTGTATATCTGTTTCGTTTGTCGTTCTTAAGTCATTCGTTCTACATGCCCAAACCATCTCAACGTACTCTTGTTCATCTTACTTAACACACTAGCCTTAAATTCCTTATCACTCATCCCTTATCACTTCATTCAGCATTCTGTTATACAATGTCACTCCATGTATTCTTCTCAATGCACGCATCTTGACAGCATTTATTCGGCTCCTTTCAGTCTTTTCCACGTCCACGTTTTACTCCCGTACATCAAAGTTGGCACCAAAATACAATTGTGGACTATAGTCTTAGCAGATTTATATACCGTCCTGTTCTATTTTATTAACAAAATATTTAAACGATATCTTAAACAATGATATCTTAAATAAAGTATTTACAATCCTTTTGATATCTTAAACAATGATATCTTCAATAAAATATTTACAACGCTCATAGAGCGATACGCGTCAGTGGTCTTAATTAAATGAAAACATATTAGAATTTTATTGTTTTAATATAATAAATAAACATATTATTAAGAAAGATTCTTAGATGATTGTCTTCTCTATGAAACTTAAAAAAATTAAATCCCCTGTGGTACCCAAAAAAATAAAAAAAAGAGGTCCCAGTCTGGTAAAAGGTAACAATTTTAGTAACGAATGTCGTGCCTTTTCCAATGGTTCTAAAACCGAAATACCTTAAATAAGGGACCGAATACAGCGATGTCTTTCGGGTACGCTCTTTAAAATGTAGTAATAAAGGTAAAATACACGATGACAAATAGCAGGACTATTTGTCATCATATTTCGGCTATGTGCACTATATACGAGTATTTGCACATAACTTATACGAGTATGTTTAAGAGTACATGGGAATGAAATGAAAATTGCAAAGAAAATGATTTTAAAAACACTGTGTTTTATAGCACTATGAATATTTGGTGTGTCCAACCAGACAAATCAAGAAAAAATATAAACGTGTACATATTTTGACGAGTATATCAAACATGTAAACTTCCTTGTATATCTATGGCGCCTACTATAAATCTGACATGTACAAATATAAAATTCGTGTAACGCTATTCAGCCGACACGGGTTATGTATTTTTTGCTATAACAGTGAAAAATACGCATAAAAACATGTAATATACCAAGTTAGCTGTGATGGACGCCATTCTGACGAAGTTATATCGTATATTAGCCCATCTCAACACTACGTATGAAGCTCAGATTAAATTATTTTCTGTTTCATGTCAAATTAAACAAAATGGAATGGAGAGAAGAGTTTCCAAAATATTTTTTTCTAATAATATTGTATATATTGGAAGGATATAAAATATAAAGGGACGGCATTTTCCATAAGAAAAAAATTAAAAAAAGTTTTGATCAAGTTTGCCGATAACCTTTTTTTTTACAGTTAATATTGTCCACAGCCGGCTGTCAAATGCCGCAGGGGTCGCATTTGGGACCAGTATTATTCGCATTATTTTTTAACGATATATCTGTGTATTGAAAGGGACAAGTATTATTCGCATTATTTATTAACGATATATCTGCATATTATGAAAGACCTGTGTTATAAGTTTTATACATTAACGATATGTCAGCGTATTATGAGGAATCAATATTGTTTGCATTATTTATTAATGAAATATCTGCGTATTATGAGAGATCAGTTTTATATATTAACGATATATCTGCGTATTATAAGGGACCAGTATTATTCACATTATTTTTAAAATAAATATCTGCATATTGTTAGGGACACATATTATTTGTATTACTAATTTAGGATATATCTGCATATTATAAAGGACCAGTATTATTCGTATTATTTATCAACGATATATCCGCGTGTTACGAGGAATCAGTATTGTACCATAGACATTATTTATTAATGACATATCTGCGTATAATGAGAGACCAATATTATTTATTAATGATAATTCTGCGTATTATGAGGGACCATTATTATTTACTACCCATATATCTTGCGTATTATGACGGACCATTATTATTTACTCACGATATATCTTGCGTATTATGAGAGACCAGAATTATTCGGATTATTTCTTAACGATATATCTGCATGTTATGAGGGATTTGTTTTGTTTGCGTTGTTCATTAATGCCACATATGTCTATTATGAGGGACCAGTATTATTTGTATTATTTATGAGCAATATATCTGCGTATTATGATGGTCCAGTATTATTCATATTATTTATTAAGGATATAGCTATGTGTTATCATGGATTTACATTGTTCAAATTATTTATAAATTACGTATTATCAGGAATATTATTTGTATTATTTTTTGACGACATATCTGTGTAATCTAAAGGATTAGTATTTTGACGATATATCTGTGTAATCTGAAGGATTAGTATTTTGACGATATATCTGTGTAATCTAAAGGATTAGTATTTTGACGATATATCTGTGTAATCTGAAGGATTAGTATTTTGACGATATATCTGTGTAATCTGAAGGATTAGTATTTTGACGATATATCGGTGTAATCTGAAGGATTAGCATTTTGACGATATATCTGTGTAATCTAAAGGATTAGTATTTTGACGATATATCTGTGTAATCTGAAGGATTAGTATTTTGACGATATATCTGTGTAATCTGAAGGATTAGTATTTTGACGATATATCTGTGTAATCTGAAGGATTAGTATTTTCAGTATTATTTATTAATAATATATGTGCGTGTTATGAGGGATCAGTTTTGTTCGCATTATTCATTAATGCCACATACGAGTATGTATTTTATGAGTGACCAGTATTATTGATATATGTATATTGTTTTTTTTCTAACTTCTGATGCAAAAAAAAAAACAATTTTGAAGGCTTAGAAGCGTGAGGTAAGAAGCCATGTACAGAATCAAATCAGGTTCCTTCTCCATAAATGGTAAATTGACGTCACTCTGCGTGTACATTCTGCGTTACCAGGCTTCCCAGCCGTCCAAAATAATACATCGCATCATTCATTCTGTTCATCTCGCATTTTTTCTTTCCCCCTTTTATATTCGCGATCCCGCTGCTGTTTCTGCATGGCCGATTTTTATGACTGAGATCGATTCAATTCAATTCAAAAGATGTGTAAATTTCTGTAGAAACGAAAATTCTCAGATAATATACGAGTACAAAATACCGCACCATTTTTTTTGTTAGATTTTCAAGATCAGTTCGCCATATATTATACATATAATATATGCTTAAAAACATAACTGAGTAATTTTTTTAAATTTTATATACTCGTTTTAGATGTACAAAATAAATATTTATGGATAAAAAAACATTCCGCTATTTGAAATCATACTATGTCACTCCAGTTGATCAATATTTATATAGATTCATGTGAAAAGGAACTTCTAAGGACAATGAAGGGAATACAAATGTCGAATGGGAACGGCGTATTACTACTGTATGCTGATGACATGGTGGTACCTTTTGGCGGAGAAGAAAGATGAATTGCAGAGTTTTATAAGTAAATTGTATGTGAGATGCGATATGAAAGTTCTAGAAATGAATGTTGCGTAATCCAAAGTCATGGTGATGAAAAAGTGTGAAAGGAAAAGAGCATTGAGATATATGGGGAATAATGTGATTGGAACAAGATGAGGAGTTCTGCTATTTGAAGAATCATTTCTCAGACGATGGGAGAGTTCGTCTTTGCTGGGCCTCATATTCGAGGACCCCCTTGTCATTCCAACATCAGTTTTGTTTCTTTCTTCTTTTTTATTTCTTTCTTTAAGTAAGTCAGTCGTTGCATACCAGCCAACTCATCGACCACACCGCTGTACTAAATCTGATGGCACACCTGAATTGAGACAATCGGAGTACAACGGTACCTTTTTTTTAGAATATATATGATCAAAGTCATAGGTATCTTATGCCCCCGAATACTAGGCAGAATAAATGCCTTTGTCATTCGAGGGTAGTTGCACGGCGCGGGGTTCAAATCGGTCAGTTGGTTACGGCACCGCCATGCACCTCGACCATGGACTTGTTAAGAGGGATATCGAAGGCGTGTAGTGATTCGAAACAATATACTCGAACTGGACAGTATTAAATAAGCTTAGTGAATGATGTTTTGAAAGGATGAAAAGAGAAGTTGTATTAGAAGGTGTATGAATGTGGAAGATACTAAATATATGTGTTGAAATAGGAAATCCTGGCGATCTGTCCTCCCTATTTACCCCGACAGGGAAATGGCGTGATGGTATGCGAGATATATGTGGATTCTGTATCCATTTTGATATCAACTGCCCTTTATCTTACCCTTTGTGTTTTGTTTTACTTATGTTATTTAAAATTAATTATTACTAATCTCACTTATGTATTATATGTCACTTGTGTTATTTAAGTAATGTTTTTTCACTTATTTTAGTAACTGTAACACATATATTCTGCATCATTTTTGTGATTTACTGTAACGTGTCTCACCAATTGTAATTTGTTTTACTTAAGTAATTTATTGTTACTTCTTTTTGTGATTAACTGTAACGTGTCTCCCCATGGTAATTTGTTTTACTTAAGTAATTTATTGTTACTTCTTTTGTTTCACTTTTGTTGTTTATAACACAACATGTTGGGATTATTGGATTCTGGAAATCTGTTCCAATCAACCAGAAACGTGTCAAACAAGCCTTAAGCAAACATTATACTGAAACCATTCTTAAGAAAATTGAGTACCACCAGGAATCGAATCCGCGCCCTCTGGTTGAAATACAATATATGAACTTTACCAGCTTGGTAACGGAGGTCATGTTAAAGAACTGCAAGTGTATTGAGATTATTCAAACAACCTCCTTAGTTTAGTTGGTAAAAACGTTGGGTTCTCAACTTGGGTGTTGTGTGCTCAATTCCTTTGTTGTATTATATTTTTTATAACGTTCGTTATAACGTTCAGATTGATTGGATCGCACATGACCATATCTCCCCAGGATCTACTGTAAACAAAAAAAACCAGTTTATTTTAATAGAATATGAATATCACAGAAAACATGTTATAATGAAAAGCAACCCTACTTTTCATTAACCAATTGGCACTGACAACGCTATTTCCGATTTTGAACATAACTGCGAAAGACTTATATTATTCTGGATTTAATGGAGGGCGAGGAAGAAGTATATCTAGAAAAGAGTGAAATAAGGTAGTTGGAGAAATTTTAACTATAGAAAAGTTAAAAAATATGTAAAAAGGAGACCGATATGATAATATGCATGAATGTGAACGAAACGAGAACCGTGTGGAAAGAAAGCGTGGAGATCTGTCATATCTGCCGACTTTAAAAGAGATGTGGCATAATATTGCAAATACTAATACAATTAATAAAGATAATGACAATCAAACCATTACGTGCAATGATACCACCAATTTGTTTTAAATCCAAGGCCTTTTTTAAATGCATCTGTCAAGTTTGTTCTGTTTTTATCATTAAATGTAGAGATTGTAATTTGTTTTATCAAACACTGTTTATTCCACTTTTTGTAACGGTATAACCCTACCGGTTTCAATGCTTTAAAGTATTTTTTGTGCTTCCCTGCTGATGATTAGCCTTGAAACCGGTAGGATTATACCGTTACATAAAGTGGAATAAACAGTGTTTGATAAAAACAAATTACAATGTCTTTAAACCTCCACAATGTTAATGTCTTAATTAACTATAAATAATAAATGTAGATCTTTCGTTTTATACTCTAGTAGAAATATTTTGAGAAGCACTTCTTCAGACTCATACGTTTTTGATAAAATCTCTCTTCTCTTATTAATTTCAGAGTTCGTTGGTCTGCTAGATATACTGATTCTGGCTTTAACTAGATACTTCTTAGAACGTTGACTCCTAAACAAAATCTGAAGAGCATCTCCCAATTAAGGACGACGCTATCATGGCATTAACTTGGGAGCCTTACAGAAATACGGTTTCAATGGGATTGAGTGTAGAGCATTGAGACGTTTTATCAACTTTAATAAAGAATGTTAAATGATTTTTTAATAAATTTTATATTTTTTCGAGTAATTATAAAGTATAAACCTAAAGAATACGTGAACAAGATTTGGGAAACGAATGACAAAACCAATAATAAGTGTTTGTTGACTTAATAAAACAAATAACCATTCGAAAATAGATATGTTTTGGAAAATATTGAATGAATGTTCAAAATAAACAAAGGGATAGCACTCAATTACATGTGTCAACATGGTTTGTTCCTCTATTGTCTAAAATACAACCTGGGGATTAATTATCAACCAGAAACCAACCAATGGCTATGTCTCCAACAAGAATTTTTTTAAGGAGGCTTTATTTTATCCAATAATACGTTTCTCTTATTGTATTAAGTAAATTAATTAAAGTTTATTTCAAACGTTTTTGTATTTATGGATTTTGTTGTGTTGTATTTTATTACTCTTTCTGTGTTTTATTTTATTGAATTGTTCTTTTTCTTTCTTTCGTTGTATACAATACAACCTGGTAGGTTTCAGTTTTAAATTAGATTCTACCACCACCCACCCTTGTTACGAGAGACAAAAGAAGTCCCTATCCAGCGCTATTTACACAGGAAGATAGAAATCTTTTTTTTATTTTTTATGAGCGCAACGTCATAAAAATAGTGACGAACAAATAACTGCTCAGAGGAACTCCCTTTTGTGATAGTGACACTCTTGAATGTGAACCTTTCGAGTTTTTTGCCATCTTCCGACCAACCAGAAAGATGTTGACATATGCTTTTAGTGAATACCAGGCTACAATCATGTTTAAAAAAAAATAGGTGTCATCAAGACTCGAACTCGCAACGCCTGGGCTAGAAAATAAGCATCTTACCAACTTGTTCATCGAGGTTGTATTGATGAGAGAATGATTGAAAAAAAATATAAAGTAAAATAAAAAAAAAACAATGATTAAAACAAGGCTGAAACCCTTTTTTTTTAAATGTGTACTATTGAAAATCGAACTCGCAGACGAGGCTAAGATGCGAGTAAATGCATTTTATCAACCATGTCCCGGAGGTTGTCCTATTTAGAGACACGGATCCAAAATAAAAAAATAAAAAATGTTTTTGTATTTTATTATTAAAGAACTTAACTTACGAAGTTACAAAGTAACTTACTTAAACCAAATTACGAATACCTAATATTTAAGTTAAGAATGAGAGACCAAGGCAAATTGAAAAATTCTTCTTTTTGAGTAGTGTATTACGTATAACAGATAAAGAGAGATTTTATCACTAAAAGCGTGCAGCAAAAGCTCGATGGGGTACCATAACAATGATACCCGAACTAAACAGGATCAAAATTTTCTTAGATGATGGTTCGAAACGATACATATTTTTTAACTCTTATATATGGAAGTGATAACTGGATGCTGAATAAAAATAGTTGGAACTTTTTATTCAACACCCAGTCTTTCTTTTGAAATTCTCTCCGCTGCTCGCCGAGATTGTCTTATCTCTCCCTCTACCCCCAGTCCTCAACCCGAATTTTTACCGTTAAAAGCGTGAATCTCGGTACCAGTTCGAACAAAATTCAGTCTTGTTTGTGCTCCCTTGATGATGAGGTGAAAGCCTTGAAACCGGTAGGGTTATACCAAGTGGAATAAACAGTGTTTGATAAAACAAATCATAATGTCTTGATACATCATAAGTAGTTCAAGAACTCTTGTGTTTTAATAAAACAGCGCTTTATAAACGATCAATGTTTTTTAGGAGAAAGCGTAAGAAAAGTACGAAGATTAAAAAGTGTAAATAAGCGCACATGAGACATGAACCTTAACCCGAAAAAAGAAGGCAACAACACTGGCACCCATCTAACGTATGGATATTGTTACAAGACGAACTGTTTCACCAGACTTGTTAGAATTGTTTCTTGTTCTTTGAGAATAAAGCTCATACCCACATATGCAAGTCAAACGACATACCAACTATTCCCCGGAGGTCGTCAAATAAAACAAATCAGATATTTCAACAAATTTCATATGTTAATTATTTTTTCATCATAATGTTTCGACGTATAACAAGGAATATAAAGTGAAAATAACATTTTCTGTTTAAATATAATTATAACTTTTCTCATTTAAAGAGCACACTGGTTTTGCTATGAACTGGATGATTTTGCTAAAAATACAAAAAATACCGTATGAAACGAAAACTTTATATCAGAATGTTTATTTTGATTTTAGAAACAATGTTTTTCAAGATTTTCGTCGCAGAATTCATAATACGAGTACATGTATTATAATGAGTATACATGAATATTTTTCGTTCTTGAATTTAATTTAGCAAGAAAATATGAACTGAATACTCTTATTTTTTTTCCCTGATTCATAAATCTGTATTTTTTAAATAATAAATTTAAATGGGTCGTCTTAAGAAACAACTTGGATTGAGTCCAGATCCGGGACAAGGGAGGGGGAGTGTTAATGGGGATACTGACCCCAGGCGCGATATCCGAAAGGCGTCAAAATTGCCAGCAAACAAGAAATAGCATAAAATAAATAATATATCATATTATACGAGTATGTACGAGTATGTTTATTCCACGTTTTACTTCAAAACATCAAATTTGGTACCAAAATACTTTTGTTGGCTTCATTTGGTCTTTCTCTCACATGCCTTCTACTCACATTTGTACTATATATCCGTTATGTTAGTCTTTCTTCGTTCATTCGTTTTACATTTCCAAACCATCTTAGCGTGCTCTTCTTCATTTTACTCAACACTTTGGTCCTAAGTTCACATTCATTATGTATTCTGTTATTCATTGTAACGCCATTATTATTTTCTATGGATCCATTTTTACAACATTTCGGGTATTCTTGGTCCTTCTCCATATCCACGTCCACGTTTTAACTTCATACATCAAAGTGGGCACCAAAATACTATTATGGATTTGTATCTAAAGAAATTTTGATACTTTCCTATTCGAGTTTATGTTTTGTAGTTATCGCCAAAGGGGGACAATTTTTTTCTCAACACTTTCGGAAAAGGATACAATTGCTGTGATATTTCCCCTAATTTTTAATTGAACGATTTTTGCTTTCTAAATGCCCAACTCTCTTCAACTATGAACAATTATGAGCGTAAGGCTACTCAACAAAACGATATAAATTAAAGTATAATTGATGAACTCGTAAATCAAACTTAATCATTAAGTTGGTTTTACGAGTTCTTCAATTATACTTTAATTTATATCGTTTTGTTGAGTAGCCTTACGCTCATAATTGTTCATAGTTGAAGAGAGTTGGACATTTAGAAAGCAAAAATCGTTCAATTAAAAATTAGGGGAAATATCACAGCAATTTTATCCTTTTCCGAAAGTGTTGAGAGAAAAATGGTCCCCCTTTTGCGCGTTTTTGGATAAGTGCCCAAGGTGCCTAAATATTTCTTCCGGCTCTGATTTAGTTAGATATATAATATCTGCTTAAAAATTGATTATAATAATATTCAAACAGCAGACATGGAGCTTGGGTAACATGTTACCAAATGACTCTCAAGAATTCAATATGAATTTTCTAACATTACATGTCCTTATACAGTGTGTAACAGCCGACGACGATCAACGGAACCAGAATGATGGGGGATATCAATACCTATCGATTAAACCCCCAATTATGTTCAGCGATATTCAGTGGTTCTCAAGTAATTTGGATTTTTGTGAAATTTGAATAAAAACCCGATTTTAGACTAAACTTCGTAAGTATAACTAAACTATAAGCTCTACAATCGTGTTTTTTTCTTCTAGAAGTAGTTTAATAATGGGCATTACGTACACCAATATCATTTTTCGTCTTAACCCTCTTAGTTTGGAAAGAACAAAAATCATCTTAAAAATTTTCGCAAACATATTTTTTCCTCTAACTTTCATGAGTTCTTGATAAAAAAATCACACCTCTTTTTTTCTACAATTTATCTTAAAAACTACTCACGTTTATGGAAAAAGAACCCTTTAAATTTCATTTGGCTAGTACTAGAGGATTATTTTGAAAATTTTACTCAAATGGTACATGTCCCAAAAATCGATATTTTTTCTTCAAGTCAAAGACTACTTTAAAGGGTGAAAATAGGTGTTCTAATGTAATTGCGCTAATTATCAGAGTTATCAGGTAGCAGGAGCTGGTTGACGTTGACAAATATAGCTAATCAAAACACGATCGTGATTTGGCGTGTAGAAAGTAAGAACTATCCGAAAGTTGTGGTGGAGACGGGAAAAAAAGATGCCATCAAAAAGTTATGATGGGCGTGTAGAATGTAAGAACTCTCAGAAAGTTGTAAAACGAGCGTAAAAAGGAACAACTATCCATAAATTGCGATGAAAGCGTAGAAATAATGTTTTATCAGAAAGTTTTGAAGGGCGTGTAGAACTGTCCGAAAGTTGTGGTGTAAGCGTCAAAAAGAGATTCCAGCACAAAGTTGTGATGGGCGTGAGGAAAGTTAGAACTTTCAGAAAGTTGTAAAAAGAGTGTAGAAAGGAACAACCATCCAAAAATTGCGATAAGAGCGTGGAAAAAAGGTGATATCAGAAAGCTGTGATAGGCGTGTAGAACTGTACGAAAGTTGTGGTGGAAGCGTTAAAAAAAGATGCCATCAAAAATTTGTCATGGGCATGTGCAAAGTAAAAACTATCAAAAAGTTGTAAAAGGAGTGAAGAAAGGAACAACTATCCGAATATTGCGATGTAAGCGAGGAAATAATGTGTTATTAGAAAGTTGTAATGAAAGAAGATAGACAAAGTTGACTGTAAAAAAATGTACAATAAGAAATTTGCGATAAAGGTGTAGAAAGAAAGAATTGTCAGAAATTTGGGATGAAATTGTAGAAAGTAAGAACTATCAGAAAGTTGTTATAGAAGTGTAGACAGCAAGAACTACCACACAGCAATGACGGGGGAGTTTAGAAAGTTAGAACTTCGCTAAATTTTGAAATATAACCTACCGAGAACATATCGTTTGGTTTACATTTTTCCAACAAAATATAAACATTATAGAATTTACACTTATATAAACGGAATTATGCTAATAACTAAAATAAGAGAAGTTGTAATGGTTCATCAAAGTTTTATGAATTATTTATAATTAAATCATAAATATTTTACCGATTATTTGTAATTATTAGTTTTATATTAAAGGGGCGATATTAATAAAATACGAATTGTTAGTACAAACGTAAATAAATTAAACAACAAAATTTCTCTCAAAACTCAATAAAATTCTTCTAAGAAATAAATAATGAAATTAATCAAATTCTATCAACTTCAAAACGGGTGAAAAATTCGGTTCGCTTTTCTCAGAAAATGAACAACTGTACGGTAAATTTTATTTATTCTGAATTCAGTATCTTTCACGGAAAAAAAAGTGTTATAATTAGTTTCGTGTCAAAAAGATTAATTGAATGAGAACACCATAACGGCAGATGCTCACAATTAATTACAAGAAATGCCGGATCTTGTGGTGAAGAAAAAAGATGAAAAAATCTGAAGGAATGAGTTCTTGAGTGAGTGCGTTCGTAGTATTATTAATTCATTTTTAATACAACTTGTTTTGGTGCCAACCGATAGCCATGGGTTGTTCGAAACCCTTACAACTCTTCAAGAGAAGCCTTCCTGGATAATGCGAAAGGTAACTTGGAAAGAGTTGTGTAATGCGATGAAAATTCAGTTTATTTTTTCTGATGAAATCTCTTTTTAGCTTTCAGTCGTTTTTTTTTTTAAATTATCCTACGAGACTTCTACGATCCTGTATTAATTAAAAGTTATATTTCATTTGAACTGCTCAGAAAAAAAAAACATATTTGTATTTACTGGCTATATAACTACATGTGTAAGGCGACTTGCCAAATTTATTAACTGGTTTGTGTTTGCTACTGAGATTTATCTTCTTTAGTGACATCGGACATTAAGTGCGTCGTTAATGCTGTTAATTTCACATATAAAATTGATAGAGAAAAAATTATGTATTGTATTGAATTTATTTTTCATTTGGTATCCCTCAATATATCCAAATTAGTGTTTGACATATTGAAGAGTGTGGCCAAGAGACAATTTTGTCTTTGGCCCCAGTAAGCGAGCCTTCGGACTTAGAATTTCTGGAGTATGATCGGAACTCACAGTTCGTCTTTGAACTTGTTGTCAATACTGCCGTTCAACGCATGCGAGTATTGCCCTTACAAAATTATTATATAAATATTGCAATAACAAAATAAACACGTTAAACACGAAATACACTGATATTCATCCGGGAGTTTCGGTTTCGATTCCCGACGGCAATAAAAAAAATAACAAAAGATTTTGAGTATGGTAAATTGGTTAATGTGATAAAAATTAACGCGTGTGAATGTTGTTACATCTTCACTTGCGGTAGTGCGACAGACAAGTGTGATGACGAACTGCGAGTTTCGGGCCTACTCCAGGACTTCTAAATCAATTAATGGGGTATACTCGTATACTGTATTGATGCTCGCATTTTAAGAATACATGGAATAAAAATGTATGACAGAACACGGAATGAAGTCAGTCATAAGGGATGATTGTGACCTTGGCTGCCGTGTTAATTAAGATAAATAAGAGTACGTTGAGACGGTTCGGGCATACACGAGTAGAACAAAGGAATATAGAGCAGATGTGAGTGTGAGAGGAAGACCAAGGAAAGTATAGTTGGATCAAGTTAATAATAATCTGAATGAAGAAAAAGTAGAAAATTAGGAAAATCGTAGAGGTTGTATGAGAAGGTGTATGGGTGTGGAAGAGGCAAATGATATGTGTTGAGTTAGGAAAGTATGGTGTTTTTTTTCTCTGCCTACCCCAACAGGGGGATTGTCTGATGGTAAGTGTAATAATACGTTGTTTTCAGACCACGTTTTTTAATATGACCGTATCACCCATTGAGATATGAGGGGCACTGTTTATGTATATATCCGCATCTCATTTGTTTTGAAGCACTTTATGTGTTAGTGACCATGTTTCGAATCCACATCCTCGTAATTATACGTGTATGTGGGAGAACCAAGGATATGACCGGATACCGTTTTCAATGGACATAGTTTTTAATAACATTTTTGTTGTATATAGCCTCGCGAACTTATTGTCTTATGAAAATATTTTCTAACAAACGAGAAACATACAACCATACTTATATAGTAGTTATTCAACCAAACAAACTCCTATGTGTTTTACCATCGAAAATCAAACCCAATATTTAATATTTTATTACACTTTCGTTGTACAACCGGACTTGTTTCTGGTTGATTGTTAGATATTACCACATAGCAATAAGCTCATCAGTTTATTCGGCTCCTTTCAATATTTTTCTACGTCCTTCTTTCACTCGCATACTCAACGTTGATAGTACTCGTATAATATTGTTGAGGACGATCATCTTAGCAGATTTTAATGACGTTCGTCATCTCTAATAATTAAATTTTGTATTCTGTCCTAGATTATGCAGACATTTTTAATGTGTTTTTTTATACATGCTTTATATTTATAAAAAAATATACATATATAAAAAAAAAAATATAATTATAAAAAATATGTTAATAAAAAAGTCTCGTGGATGTCAATGAAATAAAATAACGTTTCGATATTTCAATATACGAGTATTATTTTTCAACTTGAGTTCAATATTTCCTAAAATAAACATAAAACTAAGAAAAACAGTTATATAAATCATTTAGGAAAATAACAACAGCATAAGTCGAATGTGAATCAATAAAACAGTATGCCTACACACAATACAAAAAAAATTAACAAATAAATAATAAAAAACGTAAGGAAAATGTAACGATAATATCGGAAATATTGGAAAACACGAGCTTCATTTTGTATTGTTATAGGGGAAAAGCTGTACAAAAGAAAATATGAATCATTAGCAACATATGGTCCGTTATATTGCGAGTAAACGTAATTGAATTTTTGCGAAAATATTCGAAACATTGCGGAAGATTCAATGTTCTTTTCGTAGAAGACGAAAAAAAATAATGTGGATTTAACTTTATTTTATTATAGTTAATGTGAATTAACTTTATTTTATTATTTTACTTTATTTTATTTTAGTTAACTTTATTTTATTATAGTTCGTTTGTTTGGCAAGACATGTATGTGTATGTCCAAAAATGATCCAAAAAATTGTATTATGTATGGTTAAGGCATTTTATGGTTAAGGCCTTCAGGTTTAAAAACATTGTAATTTGTTTAGTCAAACACTGTTGACTCCACTATACTATATATTACGGTATATTCCTACAGGCTTCAAGGTTTTCACCTTGAAAACCTTGAAACCGATAGATTTATACCGTTGTATCAAATGGAATAAAAAGTGTTTGACTGAACAAATGACAAAAAATATAATTTGATAGAAATTCCATTTTATGCCTGAATAGTAACATTTCAAAAATATTTCAATAAAGATAAAGGTAGGAAAACCATTTAGACAGTCGATCGGAGCGTGGTTGTTATTGTGACAGGATTTTGAGTACTTAGGCTTTCAGGACGAATGACGCGTGGAAAAGATTTGTGTGGGCTCTTGAGTGTGGGGTTCTTCTTGTTGTTTTTGTATTTGTGTTTCCGTATATTTTTGTTTTTATTTTTATTCTTATGATTGTGTGCGGTATATTGTTGGACGAATATTTTTGGTTTTTCTGTGATTGATGATGTGTGAGGAGTTTAATTTCGCATGATGTTTCCAGTCGTAAATGAGTGTCACTGTTTGTCAGGTTGATGAGAACGTGCAACGGGGTTTTGTTTTTGTGTAATCAAAAATCGGAAAGAAGTAACGATTTATTTCTTCATGCGAAATATCCACAGTGAGATACAGGCAAAAGCCTAGTTTACTGGGGATACGACAAATGAAAGGCAGCAAACCCAGATCCATTGAAATTGTATGTCCAAATTAAATTACCTGTTGTTTTTTCTCAAATTCAACAAAAATTATTTTTATTTTTAATTCAACAAAATGCAATTCAACAAAAAAATAATGCAATTGAACAAAAAAGGCCGGATCGGCAATATGGCGTTATTCTGAAACACGATAACGCCCGCCCTCATATCGCCAAAATTACGAAAAATGCCATTCAAACGCTTGGTTTGGAAGTCCTGCCACACCACACCTTCCATATTCTCCAGACCTCGCGCCGTCGAATTTCCACCTTTTCCGGTCGCTTTCGAACAATTTGCGCGGCGTTTTCTTCAATAATGACATCGAATTGCGGACATGGTTGGACGAATTCCTCGAGTCAAGACCGGATGGTTTTTATCGCACAGGTATTGAAAAACTTGTAGAACGTTGGCAAGAAGTTGTAAACAAATGAAGGACAATACATAATTGACTAATTTGTTGTAATTTTTTTTGTTGTGTCCTCTTGTTCTCTTCATTTGGAAAAAACGGACTCAACTTATGTTAACACCCAATAGTTTAAAAGGTTATAATATATCCTTCGATATTTTATTTGTAGGCTTTTATTGTTCAAGTAATTGTTCATTTAGGGTAAAATATAATAAGACGAGAATGTATAATGTTTGATTCGGTGCTTGCTGGAATTTGAGTGATGATTAATTAATATGTTTTTGTTAGATTTAAAAGTATTATCATTTTACTTCTTTCTTTTTAAAAAGCAGCGATGACGATGATAGGCAATCTCTCAAGATTGAGCATAATGTTCAGTCATCCGGCGGATGAAATACGCCAGTGCATGTATTAGTTTATTGTGTATAAGCTGTTGTACTTGGGTTTGACATACCAAAGAACAAAGTTTTGGTATGTCAAACCCAAAGTTTCCATAGCGAAGAGACCAAAAATTGAAAGACAATTAGCAAGATTAATTTGCTATTGTAAGCAAAAAATTTTGCACAGCGCTTTTTTGTGTTGCTTTACAGCACTAAGAATTTATGATAGGCAATATACTCGTATAAGCACAAATATTTAATAAAATATAATGTAAGAAATTTCTTCATTATTCCATTAATCACACTTTCTTTCACAGCGGATATTAATTAATTTATTTATTTATTTATTCACTAGTTTACGAGTTTATTTATTTATTCATTAGTTTCGATCATTTACAATTATTACTAAACATAATCGAGCGTGTATGAATACAAACATAAAATATTCTTTTATAATACACATACATTTTAAAACACAAATATGATTAATACAATTTGCTATCAAAAAAGTGTGCTATATATATTCATACTACTGCAAATAACAGGTCAGGGCCCAGAAAACCCAGGGTCGTATGTAACGCAAGATAAAAAAACAATAAAACTTCTTCATGAACACATCGAAAGATTCTGCGATGGATCATATAACTGGTAAAACACTCGGAGAAACACAATAAAAAATATAAAAATAAGAAGAATGAAGACTTCTGAGGCCATTAAATGTGCCTTCCAGGCCAAAGGTTACAGGCTCGATTTCCAATGGAATTCAATATATTTTAAAAAGGGTTCCAGTCTGTTTTTCTTGACACTTTTAAACAACTACCTGGTTGGTAGGAAGATATTGTTACATGAAAATTAATCCGACAGGTTGTATTGTATGCAACGAAAGTGTAATAGAATACAATACGAAAATGTATCAAACTGAAGAAATCGTAAGATGGGGAAGACAAAGAAAACTTTATTAATTGCATCACGTTCACATAATGGATGATACCTGTATAAGTTTTCATGGTTACCCTGTAGGAAGCCGAACAATGCAGAAAAAATGATTAAAAATCTATTGCATGAAAGAAAAAAAATGCACGAGATATGTTTTCTATTCGTGTGTTTACAAAAAAAAATGTTAAGTCGTTTAGAGTTATTATGTGAATAAACAACCCTCACACAAAGTAATCATGAGAGAAAGTGGTTTGTACTCTTCTGAATCAGGGGTTTGGAGAAAAGGGGTTTAACAGGTGTCGTTCTCCTTTGAGTTTAATGTAGTAAAATTGTTTCCGCCGTATCACCTTTTCGATCCACCCTAGTAAGTCTTTTAGCATAATTAAGGCTTACAAAAGATGGTTGAAGTAGGGGTTGATGATTCGAGGAAGAAAGATCTTACGTATTCATCGTTTTTCTAAGAACTTCGCCGTTAAATCTTCTATTTAAGGGAAATAAGCTGTAAAATATTTAAGTTAAAATGATTATCTAATAATGGCGCTGTTTACATTAATAACTTAATGCCTGGTTATGCCTTTAATCGAGAGAGTTAAAAATTACGCACATAGCAGTTGAACATTTATTTTTAAAAGAAGTTAAAAATAAAATGAAATAAAAAAAATGTATACTATATTTTTTACAATATTTACTAGTTGTTTAGACGCTTTACTTGTACCCGGGGGATCAAGTTCAATTCCTGTTGGTACCTGAAAATAAAGAGAACTTGTCTGGTATCTTAATAATAATCGGATGCGCTGGATGTGTGCAAGTGTTGTGGTATCTTCATATGCATGAAAATATTACCTGCATGTGCAATGATGAACACTATACTCCACCTTCAGCCGAATGTGTTCTTACCATACATACCTGAAGATCTACAAATATTTCTTGATAGTTACTCTTTCGTTGATAAGTTTTCTGCGGTTTTCTTTTCTAATATATTTTTCTAAACATATGTTATGAATAATAGCTGCAGTCACCTTCCTTACAATCAATTTATGTATATTAAGTTGGTACTGTTTTTAATATGTCAAAAATGGTAGGTTCAATTTTTGAGTTACAGCCTCCTTGAGGAGAGGTTGCTCTCTAAACGGCGCTATATAAATTGCTATTGTATTATAATCTGAACCCTACGTTCGATTATTGGGACTAAAGTCAAAATCCGTTTCGGGTGAATACGAATAATTTTATCAATAAAAGTTGCTCTGCATACAATAAGGATTTTTTTACTTGGACATGTAGAGGATTTCATTTTATATTTTCAGAGCAGGGTTAAATAAATATGTTGTCGGCAAACCCTAATTAAACTTAAATTTTTCGTTTTCTCTTCAATATGACTTTTGTTTTTACTGTCATTGAAAAATGTTCCTCTTTTAATTTGCTTTTTCTATGATCATTTTATTTATCCAAAGTTTCGCTTTTAACTTTATGAAACATCATATTAGAATATTCAACAACAAATTAACTGCCTTTCCCACTAAATAACACTAACCCCCGCTACACGTGTTTCTACCTCCTATCCCAACGTTCTCTTACGACGGAATGATCACGGTTTATAACGAGAGCAGTACTTAGGTCAGACTGGTTTAATGTTACATCTTAAGTGTGTGTGGTCTATGAGACAAATGAAAAATGTTTAACAGAGGTGAAACCTTTCGCATTATTTAGTGATTTTTTACTTTTTTGTTATGTGCTTATGACTTTGTATATCTTTTATATTTTAAAATCCATCGTTTCATATCATTTTTGTGACGTCTGTTAAACTTTGACTAAAGAATCTTTGAAATTATAATTTGTACCTATAATATGTTTTGAGAATTCCGAAAAATTGGTATCGGATAGACGTAGCTTATGTTGTTAAAATTCTAGTACCTATGTTTCGTTTGTCATTAACATATACATGTTCACTTCACAGTCGCATTCTTTTTCACATAAACTACTATTATGTAGTTTATCTCCCTTGTCTTTAGGGTTGAAACTATTTTTACCTTTGCTATTTAAGGTAAGGTACGAGTACGCAGGTTTATTTTTTTGGGAACGTAAACATCAGACAATTGGAGAAATTCCATCAATGTTTAGAATTATCTCTGTTAAGTTTTATTGCTTGACATCGAAGTATTTATTTTTTAAACGCAATTTCCAATGAAAACTTTACGTGTCATGATTAATTTACTCAAGAGACTTTGTTCTTTTTTTAGTCAACAATTAAAAAATTACTTGTGTATTTATGCATTTCAACTGTTATGTGCATAATGGTGCATGCACTTTGTTGAGTGGTTGAAACTTGACTGAGATTACAAACTTTGCACTGACAGTTTCTTCAGCATAACATCGCTGTAGGAAGTTCAGCGTGATAAGCTCTTCTACATTAATTATGACCCATAATCGTATGTAGAGAGAAAAACTTTGCTTGTTTCCATTTATGCACATGATGTGTAGGACACATTTCAAAATATGTAGATATGTGAGGTAGTGTCTTTTCGACTAAGGATTTTAAAGAAATTCCTGTCTTGATATTATGATGTCGGATTGTCACGTAAAGTGAGATATTGAATGAAGTGCAGTAGTAGGTAATAAAGTGAACAGTTGATTATACAATGCGTTTACTAACTGAAATATTTACTAACTGAAATGTTTACTAACTGAAATGTTTACTAACTGAAATGTTTACTAACTGAAATAACTGAAATATCTTTATTATTATTATTATTTAACACTTTGATTGCAATACAATCTGGCGGGCTTATTGCCAGGCGGAAATCTCTTTCAACCAACCAGACAAAAGTAAATGAAGCAAGTTATGTAACTTGGTCACATAAATCATTCAAATGACTATCCATCGCCACGAAATCCATAAACACATACGTGAACACATACCCACGAACCCCACAAAGACGGACAATCACCCGAACATTATTTTTCATATACAGTGAGGTATCATCAATCAAAGGAAAAGGAAGGGATGGTGGAGAGGAAAGGAAAATAAAAATCAGGAATGAAACACGTTATTTTACTGACTAGAAATTAAGAGTTTTTTCAGTCGCTTCTTAAAACATGCCAAGGACGGAGCGAGTTTTATATTGGTTTGTAACTGATTCCAGAGTCTCACTGCATGGACAGTAAAGGACGACGTAAATAAAGAGAAGCGGTGAACTGGAAAGGCCAATAAACAATCTCTGTTTGAGCGTAAATATATTTATTTTAATTTTTTTTCTTGCAACGTCTTGTATAACTGTATTAATCACACTCTGAATTTTTATTTTATAATGTATACTCATACATACACACTAATCATCATCATGCCATTTATCTATCCGGGTAGACAGAAAGAAACAGCACCGGACTTTCCTATCTTGATATACATCTTTCGTCTCTCCTAATGGGTCTTTCAAATCGTGCGTTTTTTTTTAATTCTTGGATAAAACACTGATGGCGTCGCGAATTTGCTTGGGTCTTGTGACATTTGAGAAGTGTAATGTATGACATTTATAAAAATGAAGTCGTATATAATACAACAACGCGTTCAAATTGTTGAATTATTTAATGCATTGTAATCTCCGGAAACGGTGACGTTAATTGACCCCCAAGATCATGTGATCTGACACCGTTGGACTATTTTCTCTGAAGTTATGTGAAAAGCCAGGTCTACGAGAATGACCCCCGATTAATTCCTGAGCTGAAGGACGAAATTATTCGCGTTATTGGTGAGTTAGAACCGCAATTAGGCCAAAATGTCATCGAAAATGTTGACAAAAGAGTGGACATCTGTGGAGCTGCAAGAGGTGGACATTTGGCGGATATTGTTTTTTTGTGTTTAAATGTCATAGTTATACTTCAATGAACAATAAAAAGTTTATTTGAAATCAAAGCAAATTGTGTATTTTATACAAGAATTAAAAACAAACTCTCAATTTGAAAGACCCTTAACGTACGTTGTCATTTAACTCCAATAAATTCTTTGATTTTTTTTTCCATCTTTCTAAATATCATTCACTTACCCAACAATGTTTTCCTTATTATTCGTCTACCACGCCTTCCATTCTCATTTCTATCTTCCATTTGCACCAAACATTAGTTTTGTTGATCCTCCTTCGTAATTTGTAAGAATTGATAATGATTAAAGTAAATAAATGAAGTTGACCTTTAAATAAATGAACTTTTCAAGTATATCGATTACTTACACTCAGATAAGGTGTTAATCTTTCAGATCTGAATCAAGTGAAAAGTTTCCGAATGTCGGGTCGTTTGGAATGAAATGCGGTTACGAAGGGTAAAACTTACTCCAATACTTGTGAAATTCTTCGTATTCAAATGTTTAGATGCGCTGATGTCGTGGTTCCAAGCTTAGCCTTTCTCACATCACACCGAGTCTTGACTCTTAATCTAGCGGTTGAGTCTTTGAATTCAACCAAAACTATCTTGAAACTATGTTTTGTTAAACGTTTCAACTATTAACAAAGTTATACTTAAAAAAATAAAAATATTTATATTCTGCGTAATTTTTTTTGTATTTAGCGTATTATATTTTGTGTATTTTTTTGTAATACTGTACTTCACTCCAATGATATTCATGGTCAAGTAGTTGATTAGTTTTGTCGGAGGTTTTGAGTTGGAATTTCCATAATATCTAACAGATATTATATTATATAAAATGTCAGACGGAAAGGTGGAACTAGAAATTAAAGGGCGATTTACAATAAGAAACAAAGTTAATGGAACACTACAATATATAGAAGTAAATTCATACCGAGCAATATTATGGTATGCTAAAATGATGATTCACATATCAGTATCAGAATTTATGTATGGGAGTGAAACGTGGACGTGAAAAATTAATAATGAAGCTGAAGAATGCGTGCAATGAGAAAAACCTTTGGTATATAAATGTTTGACAAAATAATGAATGTTATTATTAAGGATTAATATGAGTTAAAACTGAACTATTAAGTTGGTTGATAGGAGCAAGTTGGCGTGGTCTGGACACATAGAACGAATTGATGACAGAATACTGACTAAACCAATTTATAATGTAAGAAGTGGTAATCGTGTTAGATACAACTGGGAACGAATTGATGGACTGAGTGAATTAAATTTTGAAAGAAGGAAATGTAAGGAGTACCATAAGAAGAAGAAGCTATGTGAGAAGATCTATAAATGTGGAGGAGCGTAAAGAAGTAAGTATATCACGATATAAAAGATTTCCACTCTAACCTCTCTTCTTACTCCAACAGGCAAATGTTATCCAAGTATGTATTTACATATGTCCCAATCCATTTTTGCACGTCTTGTTTATTCAGCATCTATTTAACTGGTAGGAAGATAGTGCCATTTATATATAATAGAAAACAATCCAAGTGTAATAAAACACAATAATCTCAAGTTTTCTAGGCTGGGAGTTACAGGTTCAATTTCCATTGAATTCCAATTTGTTTTAAAATGGTCCAGTTTAGTTTAAACTTAAGACTCCCTTTTTCTCTCTCGTGCAGTCAATCGTTAACTTCTTTATCCCAGCATGCATACTTTTTTACTTTTTAACTTTCGCAGTGCTCAAACACATTTTCCTGTGCCTACAAATAAGTTTTTCATTCATTTTCAATATTGTATATATTATTTATCATTGTAAGTATTCCTTTCACAGTCTCTTCAAATTAACTTTATTAATAAAAGAAAAAAAGGACAATTTATATAGCACTATTTAGAGATGTACTCTCTTCAAGCGCGTTCTGATTCAGGATTTTAACTCATTATTATTAAGAGATTAAAAATATTACTAAAAAATAAAAAACAAGTTTAGTGTAATGATAGGAAGGTGGCGGCTGGTTCTTTGCGTCGTTTTGGAATTTCTCACAGCTACATTTATTTGCGTATTCCAGTTCGCCACCCACTGAAAATATTAAAAAATATATTTCTAGAACACTCACTTGGCAACTGGTTTTTGATCTGTGAATTCCTGAAGACGCCTCAATAAATCCTTTTGTGCTTGGTCATACCAGTACTCTCGATCTGCAAAAATAAAACATATTATATATAATTATGGCATTGATTAGTTAATCTCTAATTGTTAAAAATAAACGTGGTGTGTATGTCATCTTTACTTGGTAAGTTTTCTATTTATTTATTTTACTTATTTTACACATGACCAGAAAAATACATAATTTGCGAAAAAAACAACAGGTAATTAAATTTGGACACACACTTTTAATGGATCTGGGTTTGTTGCCTTTCATTTGTCGTGTCTCCAGTTAACTAGGTTTTGACCTGTATCTCACTGAGGACATAGCATGAAAATATAAATCGATAATTCTTTCCGATTTTGGATTAACATATATAAACCCCCATTGCACGTTCAACCTGACAAACAGTAGCACTCAATTACATATATATATATATATATATATATATATATATATATATATATATATATATATATATATATATATATATATATATATATATATATATATATATATATATATATATATATATATATATATATATATATATATATATATATATATATATATATATATATATATATATATATATATATATATATATATATATATATATATATATATATATATATATATATATATATATATATATATATATATATATATATACATCAAGCGAAATCAAACTCCTTACACTTCATCATTTCATACATACCAAAACATTCATACCAAGATATACCGCACATAATCATAAAACAAAAAAAAATATATGTATACATAAAAATATAAATATAAAACAACAAAAAACACCACACTCAAAAGCTCATACAAACCTCTTCCACAAGTCATTCCTCTTGCAAACCCAAGTACTCAAATTCATGTCGCAATAACAACTACGCTCCGATCGACTGCCTAAAACGTTTTGCTTCCTTTATCTTTATTTAATTCGGCACCCTATTGTATGTCATGGGATATCTATGGTATTATAATTTCAGAATGAACTTGAAAACAATTGTTTTTTAAAGGCTTTATTAATATTTATTATTATATATGAGCACGAATTAAAGTCAAATATATTACTAACACATATTGGAAGATCTACAAAGATTTCTTTGTAGCTCAGTTTGACTCCACCAACTCCATGATGTTATGGGGGATAAAATAATTCCCCATCCAGCGCAATCTACACTAGAATATTGAAACTTGTACAAAATCCAAAAAAAGTAAATAAAAAAAAGAGTATTTAGTAATAATGTTGTACATGAACTTTGGTGTGCCGATTGCAATAATTTCTATATGGAAAACACATGAAGATCCTTGGAAAATGACTTATTCTTAAATGGCTAATCATTGTCACCTAGAGACACATTTTTCTTTCGATGATCTAAAATTCTTGCATATCAATGCTAAGAGAAACAAATAGGACAGTTCAGTCGAGCTCGACTACTTACGTTGTTATGGGGGACAAAATAAATCCCCATCTAAAGTGATTTATACTAGAAAATCGAAATTTTTTTTTTTTTTTATATGAACGCGAAGTAACAAATAGTAAACTGGCCAAATGAACTCCTTCTCTTGTGGCAACACATGTGAGTATGAAAAGAAGAGAAGGAACGACTGATTTAAGGTCCAACGTCACGGGAGAAGGCTCTGTAATTTTTTTCTTATCAAGTGGCTAAAGGCCTGGAGTCTAAATAGCCTAGCAAGTTGCCATTACTTTCACAGAAATTTTCAAATGCAAGAAAATTATCCTTTGACACCACTAGATTGGATTTCGTTGTAGTTTATCTTTCGTTGGTAATTTTTCTGCTGTTTTCTTTCTGAATTTTTTTTTCTAAGCATTTGCGGAGTATTATTCAACCATATGAACGCATTCACCGCATTCCTTTCCTTACATTAAACATTTTTATTGATTTTTGTACTATAATATTTTTGATATTTCAATAAAAGTAGATTTAATTCCCAAGTAAGAGCGCTGCTGAAAAGAGTTTGCTTCGTAAATGGGGATATTCTACATAAATTGTATTTTGTTATTATTTCAAGCATTTCAAATTTGATCGATATTTTTTAATGAAGATACTTACTTTCTCAAACTTAAACTTTCCTCTTTTCGTATTTATTTTAAGTGGTTCTTGATTATATGGAAGCATAATATTATATGCTGTTTATAGTTAAGGCATAACCGTTGTGGAGGTTTAAAGACATTGTCATTTATTTTTATCAAACACTGTTTATTCCACTTTTTTTGTGACGGTATAACCCTACCGGTTTCAAGGCTTTCACCTCATCTTCAGGGGAGCGCAAACATACCTATAAATGGAGCAAAGTCCTATTTATAAATAAACATATCATATTAAATAACCAAAAATATTCCAAGTCACATAAAGCCAGCTTTCTACACTAATTTTAATCTCCGGAATCTCTTATTTAATGGGAAAGGCAAAAATGGAATACTTAGCAACAGTGGTGTGTATACACTTTTATGTGCTAACTGTGATAATTTCTATATAGGAAAGACAGAAAGATCTTTTGAAAAGAGATTTCGTGAACACAAATCCGCCTTAACAAATCCTCTAATTTATTCTGAAATGGCTAATCATTGTCACCGTGAGAATCATACTTTTTCTATCGATGATGCCAAATTCTTACATATCAGTGGTAACGGAAATAAATTGGACAGATTAGAGGCCCTAGAAATTTCTAAGTCAGTACACCGATCGGAACATCTGTTGAACAGTTATTTCCCAAAAAGCTCTCCGCTCTTGGCCGAAATTGTCCCGTGCCTCCCTCACCCCCCACCCCCCTTCCAACCGTTGAAGCGTGTATATCGGTACCAGTTTGAACAGCATTTAGTCTTGTTTGCGCTCCCCTGAACATGAGGTGAAAGCCTTGAAACCGGTAGGGTTATACCGTCACAAAAAAGTGGAATAAACAGTGTTTGATAAAAATAAATTACAACATATTATATATATGGTATGTTACAACATAATAACTCAATAAATTTCAACGAAAACAAAATGTTTGTTTCTGAAATTCAAACTTCTCATATCGTATGGAACACTTCAGTACATCTGAATTGGCGGTTCAGACGTATTTAAGAGTGTGGCAATGTTCTTTTCAGCCCCAATAATTGAGCCATTGGATTTAAAGTCACTAAATTCGTAGTTCGTCTTTTCACGTGTTGGTGACTCTACCGCACGTGAAGAGAAAACACTCGGTGCCTGTATGTTTCGTATTATATGAACTGTTATCAGACTAGAACCTATTTTTTTGGTACTATTGAAAATTTAACTCGGAACCCTCGAGTAGAAATCTAATGTCATACCAATTGGGTCACATTTGATCAGTAAAAACTTAAACAATTCTTCTTCTTATTTTAGGTATGTTGGCCTGTTATGGTCCTGCATCTTTGTTTTTCTCTTGTGACGTCGACTGCCAGCTGTCTTTCCATCTTTTGAGAGGTCATCCTAGAGGTCTGCTTGTTTGGGGGATACTATCCCTGGCCATTCTTACGGCTCTTGGTCCGCCATTCTGGATACGTGTTCATTCCAAAACCTTCTTCTCTGTCGTCCTCATCTGACAATATTTTCAACTTCGCACATCTTTCGGATTTCTGTGTTTCGTATTAATACAATTAATTATTGAAAATTGGCGATAAGTTTGTCACCTTTATTTAACGTCTTTTACTGCCCCATCGCCTCTGTGTGTCATATTTTTTTTCTAATTTATCTATTCACATACACACGTGCTTCTAAGAGATTACCTTTTTACTTGTCTGGTTTACAGCTTTCTATTTTCACGTTGTTCTTGACTGTCCATGCCGTCAGGTTCTGAAACCAGCTGTCTAAAAATATCGTTTTGTTGCTGGAGTACTTATCTTTCCCCAGTAGCATGACGTGTTTACTTCTGATCCCACTATTTTTTTCTTTTCTATTTTCCCTCCTATCTCTGAACCATTGTTGACATGGTTTGATTTATGATCAACGCTTTTCCTTTGTTGACTTTTATGAATGATTGAATTTTAAAATATTATTTGTGTAAAAGTTTTCTGGCTTGTTTGCCATTTATCTAAAGAAAACATGTCATAGTATACGTTGAACAATGTAGATCTAAATAAATAAATCATACGTGTGGTTGAGAGATATTGTTACAAAGGAATTAATTAACCCGTCTGATTGCACTTTATACAACATAATGTGAAATAGGAATGAAAAAATTCTATTTCGTTTAATCAAACACTGTTTATTCCACTTTTTGTAACGGTATAACCCTACCGGTTTCAAGGATTTTACCTCATCATCAGGAGATCACAAAAAGGACTGAATTATGTTCGAACTGGTACCGAGATACACGCTTCTAACGGTAAGCATTCGGGTTGGGGACTGGGAGTTGAGGGCGGGATGGGACGACCTCGGTGAGCAGCGGAGAGATTCTTGGGATATATGTGTTAGCCAGATGTTCACCTCGATGCACTGACTTAGAAATTTCTAGGGCATGTAATCTGAAATAAAGTTGGGCACTTTTAAAAAGACAAATATATTTAAAGAACATCAATAACGGAGAGCGTGTATTCAGGCTGGGCTCTCGTATCCTAGTGTCAGCGGTTCATCACAGCTCATGATGAGGCCGTCAGCTGCGCGCATACGCCCCACTCCGCTGGCGCGTGCATACCATGTCCATTCATCTCCTTTATCTTAAGTGAGATATGTGGGTTGGTATAATTAGGACGGCCCCTCTTGACTTTCAACTATCGTTTCATCTTTTTGTAGATCTGGACAACGATTTGCACAGTTATTTCATTTTCTGGCATATCATGATTTATTGTGTTTTTTAATTAACTGAATACGAAACCCAGGCTAGAGGCCATTTTTTTATATCGTTTACTTCAAATATTGGGAAGGTTATTTCCTTAACAAACTTTCAACAATACATTCACTGTATTTATAAATTGATTTAGTATTTATATTGTGGAATTCCATTCCAACATACTGATTCAACACTTGAATGTTAATTTAACCTTTCCAGACTTGAATTCATTCTAAAGTTTAAAAAAATATTCTTCCTTATGAGTATTGTTTATACTAAATGCCTCATTATATCGTATTAGTTTAGATAGAAGGCGCTCAAAACGTTTTATGTCGATAGTACAGTACCCTGCACTTTGTTATCAGAAAACAGAAGTATATCACAAAATTGTACACAAAGTGCATATGAAGTCTGTGTCAATTATTTAATTATTTTTTCAAAACAGGCTTAGCCCAATTACTTTGAAAAATACAAGGCATTAAAAAAGAAGAAAAATTACATGGAAAAAAAATTAAAAAAATTATATAAAATAAAAAATAATGCATATGTATACAAACGAGTATATACACACAAACATATGTTACATATATATTCAGTCACTTAAGTATGTTGATGAGTGCCTTCTAACGCGCTTAATCTAAGAAGAAAATTTACTTTTGCTTTTGGTAATGTTATATGAAATATGACAATATCCGAAGCAATCCCGTTAAGAAGAGTTAAGGCCCTTCCAACAGGCATAGCGGCTGGAAGACCCGTTCTTGCGTATGTTATTGAGAACAGTTCTTGCCGGCGCAGTCTAGTGTAATTGTTAGGAACATTTAACGCTAATCTTTGTAGTAATGCTGGACAGCTCACAGCTTCTCGAACGAGTTTGACAACGTATACCAGGAGACGCAGATCTCTTCTTACGCTCAAGGAGTTATACCCGAGCATGCCCAGCAGAAACTGCGTAGGTTAAAGCCACGGATAGACACCGAACTCACTCATGTAGAGATATCGTAGATATATTATAATAGACGTCAGGTCTGAAGAAATTGAATTAATTAATTTGATTTTTTCACAAACAAGAGTTTAATCATTACGTTCTAAAATAATCTTTCATATTTTGAGTTATTAAAATACTTTTAAGTTTAAAATTAATTAAAGTATTTTCTTTGCAATGCTCGCTACTTCAACACAAAAGATGTATCAAGTATGTTTCATATTTCATTATTTTTTTCTATTGACTTGTAACATAAAAAATATTTAATGAAATTCTTTTTTCCAATCAAAAAAATGTTAAGACTTTTTAAGTATCATTGTACAAAAAAATGGTAATATCAGTGAATAATTTCTTTATTAACTGAAATGTTTTGAATAACTTTGATCAGTAATTACGTTTAATACTTAGAATTTCTTATCATGTAAATTGCAAGAGAGCTTCGTTCAAATTAATTTCACTTGATATTTTATGCAAAAAATTCATCGTATTTTTTTGGTTAAATATACTTCTTCGTAATTTATATTTTATTATCATAGTATAAATAGGCCAAAACCCATACGGCTGTCGCCAAAGAAATAATACGAGAGTTGAATTTTGAATACAAAAGAGAGAGAGATTAGAGAGATACTTGGATTCTCTCCGAAAGTAATTCGAAATTTGAGTCTCGGTGGGGATACTGAACGAATTTTAAATACCTAGCT